>CM052543.1:70228233-70258498 GCA_028533065.1 Trachops cirrhosus
AGGGCAAGAATAGTATGGCAAATGTAGAAACTAAAGAACTTATGACACATGGACATGGACTAAAGGGGGAAATGTGGGTGGGAGAGGGTGTTCAGGGTGGAGGGGAATGAAGGGGGGGAAATGGGACAACTGTAATAGCATAATCAATAAAATATATTTAAAAAAAGAATGTGGATGAGGTGGCAATCTCTATACATGCTCCACCCCTTTTTGTAACTTCCTGTGTGCTCATTCTTGTCAGCCTGCTGTGCCTCCTTGGTTAATCTGCTAACACAACATCTCCAGTCTGAATACTAAAGGGATGAGTGAGGACAAGTGCACAGTATTGGCGATGGAGACAAAACTGATTTTGAATTTAAAGGAATAGATTAAGAGAATTCTAATATATAGGCTCTTTCTAGGTATTTGGTGAAGATTCAAACAGCTGTAGAAGGTTATTTTTCTGGGTTATCTTCTTTCTTTGTGGCCCAGTCACACTTAAACTTCTCACCTTCACACTAAATGGAGACCATTACATTTTTCACCCACAGAGATTGTTCTTCAAGTTCTGTTCTCTAAATCCCAGACAATGAAATTTTGAGGGCCTGTCCAGCAATTGTAGTGGAGTATATATTCCTTGGAATTTTATTATAAAATCTTGGAAGAATAAGCCATCTTAATCCAGTTATTCACTATTTTTTTTTACCTTTCTTTCAATTTACTGACTAACCAGTGATTGAAAAAGCCCATACAGAGACCTCATTGCCTCCTTAGGGCAGGTGACTCATTTCATTCTTTGAATGTCTCTATTCATACAGATAGCCAACATCTATCTCCCTATAATGACTTCTCAATTGCTCTTATTTATTTTATGTACTCTGCTCAAACAGGTATAGAGCTGGAATTTCAGCCTGTTTCATGCATGGCCTTTAAACACTGAAAGCATCCCTTCCTTGACATAGTGATACATAAAACAAACAGCCCAACTACACAAGCTGTGCAAATAGTAACTGACTTGTAAGTTAGAAAAAATCAATGAGAAGAAACAAAACAAAAACATAAAAAACAAAAATACCATGAAACCAAAATACTGAGATAGGGTATATGGCAGAACAGCTGCAATTGATAAAAGTGACAGAAACTGTCAAGAAGAAGGATGACCACCCCCACCGGGTTTATGACTAAAACTTTCAGAGAGTAGCTGATCCAACATGGTGCCTAATTTCACCTAACAGTAACCCTTGGTCTCAATATACACTCGTTGTATATACATTAACATGGTAACCCACACGTCTCACACCACCATGATCAGAAATGGAAAGCCCATATAAGGATACAATGTGGCCCCTGGAGCTCCTCTGAGAGATCTCCACCCCTTTCCTTGGGAAAATCCTGAACATTCCTCCCCTTAATGAAAACCCTATCCCCTGATTAAATGAATCTCAATAAAGTAAGCAAATTCCACTAAAGAGGGGATGCTCTGTTTATGGAGTAGCCCATTCTCTGTCTCACTGCTTCACTAATAAACTCCCTTTCACTTTAAAGCTGGCTTTTGTTTGAATTCTTTCCTGTGTGAAGCCAAGAACCCACAGAATACCCAGACCCTGGGACCCTCAGAATGCCTGCATCAATAATACCTTGAAATCGCCACAAAAATGTGCTTCTTTCACTGCAAATATTTCAGCAGGGACTACTTCCTACACAAGGAAAATGTTGGGGAACCCTGTATTTAAACTCCAGAGCAGACCACAACCATGTATGGTGAGTGCCAAGCACTGTGATTAATGGAGAGAGAGAAAAGTCATATATGGGTGGTAATTATGCTGAATTTGTTGCTTTTCTTGGACCAATGGTACAAGAAGAAGGTGAGATGCACTTCATAGGAGAGATAGCTGAGGCAAGTGTGTTTTTGAAAGCAGAAAGATTCTCTCACATCAGTAGGAGTAAAAGCATATGCTTGGAGAGAAATAATGAGCTATGCTAAATATAGAACATCCTATGCAAATGCTTGTACTTAAAAAATTGGCTATTTACTGAATGTACATGAATTATAACCATTAAAACAAAAAGTATAGAAATACAGACAATGGATGCCTTTATAGTAAAGGTATTTCAAAAAGGTTATTTTTTCCTTTCATTTTCTTTGAGCAATGTAGCTCCTTAGAACTAGAAGGGAAATGTTTGCATTAAGTCATCAGTTCTTAAAAGTAAACTAACCCATACAGTTGGCCTCAGGAGGATGTAATAACTAGTTTTTCCTAAAGCGACTTTAGGCTAATATTTTTACATCATTCCATTTAACCCTCAGCTCCATGTGGTAATAGAATACTTTCCTCATTTTATAGATGTGGAAACTAAAGCTTTATGACACAGGTAGCAAACACAAGGCCCATGGGCTGAATCCAGCCCTCCACCTTATTTTATCTGGCCTGGCACCTTGTTTCTACCCAGTGGCAGCACCAAGCTCTTGCTTAACTGTTAAGGAGTAGTTACATTTATACAGTCCTAAAATTACATTCAGCCATTTGAAGGCAACCACAAGGCTGATGTGGCCCCTGGTGAAAATGAGTTTGACACCCCTGCTTTATGAGGTTAAACAGATTGCTCAAATTTGCACAATCAGCATGGAACCAGACTTTGAACTAGGTTAACTGAGTCAGAATTCAGGCATGGGATGTTCCTCCCCACATCCAGTGGTTGGATGAACAAGGTGAACCAGGAGGGAGGAAAGCAAGATGAGGTGATAGTCACTGTATCTCTCCTAAAAGTGATCTTGGATCTGAATAAATTGTCATTTAAGATGAGGCTTGAAGGACAGATAGAAGTTAGATTTAAAAAATCAGTTAGTGGCAGGGCAGGGCATGTGCATGCAGGTACTGCCAGGTGCTCCACCCTCCTGTTCTGCTACCACTGCTATTAAGTGTTTTGCTCTGTGGAGGTGACTGGCCTGTGCTCTCTTTCCTCCTTTCTCCCTGTCTCCTGCTGTCAGTAGGACCCATCTGCCACTTCCTCTGGGACCCCATGCCCACACCAGTTTGAGCACAACGTCTCCCAAAAAGGGAGGTGATGGAATTAAACCACCCCCAATCATTGGAAGATTTGGAACCTCCTTTTGTTGTTGGATTGCCAAAGGTTGGGAAATCTACCTTCTTCAATGTGTGAACCAACAGTCAGTCTTCAGCAGAAAACTTCCCATTCTGCACTATTAATCCTAATGACAGCAGAGTACCTGTGCCAGATGAAAGGTTTGATTTTCTTTGCCAGTACCACAAACCAGCAGGCAAAACTCCTGCCTTTCTAAATGTAGTGGATATTGCTGGTCTTGTAAAAGGGGCTTGTAAAATGGCCAGGGCCTGGGAAATGCCTTTTTACTCACATTAGTGCCTGTGATGGAATCTTTCATCTAACACATGCTTTTAAAGATGATGTCATGCATGTTGCAGGATGTGTAGCTCCTATTTGAGATGCAGAAATAATACACAAAGAGCTTCAGCTTAAAGATAAGGAAATGATTGGCCCATTATAGATAAATTAGAAAAAGTGGCTATGAGAGGAAGAGATTAAAAAACTAAAACCTGAATTTGAAATAACATGCAAAGTCAAATTCTGGGTTATAGATCAAAAGAACCTGTTTGCTTCTATCATAATTGGAATGACAAAGAGATTGAAGTGCTGAATAAACACTTACTTCTGACTTTAAAAATACTAGTCCACTTGGTTGATACTTCTGAAAGAAAAAAAACTACATTAGAAGGAAAAACAGCCCTGACTGGTGTAGCTCAGTGGATTGAGCACCAGCCTATGAACCACAGGGTCACTGGTTTAATTCCCAGTCAGGGCACATGCTTGGGTTGCTGGGCAGATCCCCAGCTTGGGGCACATGAGAGGCAACCACATATTGATGTTTCTCTCCCTCTCTTTCTCCCTTCCTCTCTCTCTAAAAATAAATAAATAAAATCTTAAAAAAAGAAGGAAAAACAAATGGTAGATAAAAATTAGTGAATGGGTGGACAGGTATGACCCAGGTGCCTTGGTTATTCCTTTCAGTGGGGTGTTGGAATGCTAGTTGCAAGAACTGAGTGCTGAGGAGAGACAAAAATATCTGAAAAAGAACATGACACAAAGCACTTTGTCAAACATCACTAAGGCTGTGTGTGCAACACTCCAACCAGAACGCTTTTTCACTGAAGGCCCAGATGAAGTGTGTCCTGTACTCAGGAAAGGCATGGAGGCTCCTCAAACTGCAGAAAAGATTCACACAGATTTTGAAAAATGATTCAATATGGCTGAAATAATGAACTGTGAAGATTTTCAAGAGGAAGTTTCTGAAAATGTGGTCAAGGCTGCTTGAAAGTACAGACAAGGCAGAAATAGATATTGCTGAAAATGGAGATATTATCTTCTTCAAATTTAATACCTCACAGCAATAGAAGAAAAAGTAAATTTTAGTTATTATTCAGATAAATGTACAATTTCTAAAAGGCATATGATTTTTTAAAATTAAAACTTCTAAAAACTAAACGGACAAAGTTAGGAGGATAGGAATCTTCTACAAACAGAATTTTTTTATTTGTTTTAAAATTAAAATACTGTGTACCTTCAGTGAAATTCAAAGTCTCTAGTGTAAACAGTTTTGCTTTTTTCATGACTAAGACCCTACTCCAAATTGTAGAAGCTTTCAGGAACCATATTACTCTCATGATACTTCAGTAATCTCTGTCACATTTGACAGTGAGGGCAGTGTGGCTTGCTCCTTTCTGAATCTACAGATAATCCATGTTTTACTGTATTTCAGATGTCTATACTCAATAAAACATTGGAAAACCAATCAATCAGGTGATGGTGGGGGCTATTAGGCAGGAAAAGACAGTCTCGTCAGAGGGAATGGTATGTGCAAAAGCATGGAGAAAAGGAATGTATGAAGCACTGATACATCAGTGATACATCATATAGATAATACATCTATAGATGATGCATCTAACAGTGATACATCATATAGATGGAGCACCATGAGGATGGGGGTGGAGAGGAGTGATGTGACAAACTGTACTTTCCAAAGACAACTGCAATAGCTCCTGTTCTACATGATCTTTTAGAGGCTGGCCACCATCCTCTATCACCAGATAGAGTCAAATCCTCTCTCTTTGAATATCAGTGGGAATGTGACTTGCTAGTCACAAATATAAAGCAATGGAAGTGACACTGAGTGCTTTCTGTGGCTAGGTCATAAAAGGCAGCATGGCTTCTGTATTTTTAGCTGGGATGTCCACCTTTGGAACCCTGAGCTGCCATTTGAGAAGTCTTACAACCCTGAGGTTGCCATTCTATAGGGAAGTCTAGGGCCCATGGAGAAGCCATTGTAGGTATTCTGGTTGACAGCCCCAGATGAGGTCCCAGTCAACATGCATGTAACATATCACAGACATCAACCATTAGACATGTGAATGGAGAAATCTGCATATGATTCCAGTTTCCATTTATTAAATCATTCCAGCTTTTAAGTCGTCTCAGCTGAGGCCCCAGACATCATACAGCAGAAACAACTGTTGTGTACTGCGTTTGTGACCCAACCAATTGTTCTTTTATGGCACTAATGTTTGGGATGGCTTGCTATGCAGCTGTAGTAATTGGAACAGATGGTTGTATTGTGCAAGCAGTTGACTAAATATGTCTGGAGTTCAGGAGAGAGATGTGGGCTGGAAATTTAGCCCTCAGAGTAAATTTAGCTGAAGCCTTAAGAAGACATGGGGTTATCCAGATGGGTGTGAAGACTTGAAAGAAGGTTAATAATGTAACCCTGGAGCATATGAACACTGAAGAGGCAGAAAAAGGACAAGAAACAAGAAAGGGACCAAGAAAAAGGCATCTGAGGAAGGAGCAAAATGAGGAGAGAGGGTTATTAAGGAAGGCAAAGAATGAGAATGTTTTATGAAATCCAGAGAGATTGACACTTTCAGATGCTACAGAGAGAGCACTGGAAATGTGACTGTGAGTTTAATAATAAACAGGTGCCCTAGTTCAGACCAGTTTCAGGAAGAAGTGAGGATGAAGGGCAGACTGAGGTATGGTGAAGAGTGTGTGCCTTGCATAGTAGGTGCTTAATAAATATTTGTTGAATAAATGAATCTGAGGTGGTGAAATAGAGACAAATTGGTTAGAGATGGAAAAACAGAGGAATATCTGGCAGAAATAGCCAGGGAGTCTTAGTGAGAATAGACGGGAGAGGGAGAGAAGATATTTTAGCATTTGCAGGTGAAGCTGCAGTACACTCCTTTCTCCACAGCTGTCCCTTGCTGCCATTGGCCCACACCAGCATCTGGCATTGCACTTCTGCAGAGCCCACTGCACATACCCCACAGTTGCTTAGCTGCTCTGAAGTTCCATCCTTGGGATTTTTTTCACCACATCACAGCACTGCCTAGATGACAGTGACATGGGTGAGTTGCCAACACTTCCCAGAACATGCAAGTGTTTTGTTTAATAAGAGGGCAGGGATTGGGGGAAGGAGAGAGCAGTCAGCCAACTATAAAATATGGTCACAAACTGTGGACTAATATACAAGTGCCATGGAAAAAGTTAAGAACAACATCTTCTATTCTGACAGCACTTTCCTTCTTCCAAAAGCCCGTAACACTCTATAACTCAAGTTTGTTTCCTAAATTTACCCAATCCAGCACAAACATGCCACTTCCTTTGTGAGTATACTAGAAGACCAGGAGGAGGGTGGCAGGATACTTTCAGACAATTTAATGTCCTGATTTTTTTACTTAAAACTAAATTTAGAACCAAATACATTGCTGTTTTTAATTTTTACAGTTTCTGTTTTACAGTATTAATTTAAGCTGGTTTTGAGGTACATTTGCCTGCCAAAGAGTCTTGACAGGTGACTTAGGGATGAATTATGCCAAAAACTTGCTGTCTAGTAAGTGGGGATATCCTTGTCTCAATATACATTATAATACAGTATTAAAGGACTAATATTTTAATTTGGCTCCCATTCAGACTCACTGATTTTCTGTTGGACTGGTGTTTCTCCTGGGCTGGAGAAATTCTAAGTCAATGGAAAATTATGATTGCTTGAAGCAAGTTAGGAAAATGAGTGAATTATGGATATTTTTCAAATTGAATGCCTAAAAGGCTAACTTAGACCAACCAGGACAGCAAAATTTCTTTTAAGATGATCATTAAATACTCCTGCCTTATATTTGCTTGCCAAATATTGCAAAGGGATAGACTCCTTCAGGCTTTTTATATTCTAAAGCAACTTCATATGAGAAACAAAGTCTTTATTAATAACATAGAATCAACTTATTTTAAAGAAAAATCTTTGAATCTTTTCCATGCCCTGGGACCTTATTTCCAGATGAAAGCCTGAAACTGGTGTCCTCTTATTATGCCATTGAAGCTAAGTAAAGAAACTGCCAAGAGCATACTGTTTCTCTTGCCAAATCATCATGAAAAAAAAATGTTTCCAAATTTTCTCTCCCCATCTCCCTGAATTTGCTATTAACCAAAAGAACATAAAATTGCTTCAGAACACTTTTTCATCCTTAACAGGTGTTAGTGTCCAAAAACCATATTTCTTCCTATATCAACAATGGCCTTTTCAAGAGGAATGCTAAAGTCAAGTATAGGAGTCATCAGAGTGGCTTCATCCACAGACATTTTGGATCCAAGAATGATCTCTGTAAGATGGATTCCCAGTGAGATAGATTCCAGCCTGTGTCTGTAGCAATAAACTTTCAGGGTACTTCTGATGAGGACCTCATTCATCCTCAAGCTGTGTGATGGTTACATATGTTTGTCAACTTGATTGGACTATGGGTTGCTTAGATGCTTGGTGAAACATCATTTAGGGATGTGTCTATAAGAGTGTTCAAGGATAAGATTAACATTTGAATCAATGTAAATAAAGTACATTGTCCTTCTCCGTGTAGATGGGCCTCATCCAATTCATTGAAGGCCCAAATGGAACAAAAAGCTGAGCAAGACAGGATTCACTCTTTCTGCCTGATGGTCAAGCTGGGACATTGTTCTTCTTCTGCCTTTGGACTCAGACTCAGACTGGAACTTGAACCATCTGCTCTTCTGGTTCTCAGGCCTTTGGACTGCAGATCTTGGGAATTCTCAATCTCTTAATCATGTTAGCCAATTCCTTTGAATGAATGAATAAATAAAATAAATAAGTAAATATGTACCTCCCATTGGCTTTGTTTTTCTAGAGAACCCTGACTGATACAAGCCTTTCGTCCTGCTTTTCCCAGTCCCAGTGTTCAGGCTACAACAAAATCATGGCAAAGCCAGCATGACTCCACATCTCACACACAGCACTGAGTGGGGACTTCACTCTCATCACTCAGATGGTAAAAATGGGGGAGGGTGTTATGTGGTAGCATTACTATTTTCACTCCCCACTCTGATCTTCCTTGGGTGTTTGATTTGAAAGCTCATTTATAGGGAGTTCCTTGTTTAGAGAAAATAAAAATATAAAGAAGATGACCAAAAAATTGTTCTTCAGAGCATCATTTAGTTGACCATCTAGGTTTGATTGCCTAGTTTGTCAATTATTGTTACTAATATGTCCAGCTGCTCACCTGCTTGCAGGTTATTTTGGTGCTAATTAGCAACTCAACTTGAAGAGGGTCATGGGACATGGAAAGGAATGAAAGTTGAAGCAGTTGATGCTACTGTTTTCCTTCTGTCTGGTTTCATGGAAGTAAGCCTGAGGTTTAGAAATTACACTTGGGTTTTTAATGACTTTTACTGAGGGGAAAAAGAATGGAACATGCTACACCTCAAAAGATCAGTTCCAATTTCTATGCTCTCACAATTTAGGAGGTATTCATGTCAGCCAGTTTGTTAAATTGGCAACTGGTAATTTTGCATATCCAAGAAGAGCTTTGGAAGAATACATTTTAAACATAGGACTCAGGCATTTAAATGTTTACTTAAAATTTACTTGGGACAGATGAAATATTTCCACAAGAAAATTTAAATGAACTTAATAATAATGATTAGACTGACACAGAATGATACAATAGAAGTAGACAAAGATACACATTTACTGTATGATCTTGGATATATCACTTCACTGCTGTGGGTTGCAATTGCCCCGGTGTTGCATGAATAAAATGAGGAAATGCCTGCTTTTCAAACTGTGTCATGGTGCCCTGCTATCTGTGGAGATGAGGATAATCTGAGTGGGGGGAGTTTCTAGTCCCTGCTTCAGCTGGAGAAGCTCTATTTTAATCTAGTCATATAAACATGGAACGTTCATGCAATATTTCATTTGAAGAGACATTTTTCAGGCAGATTGAAAATGGTGGCAGAGAAGGTGGGACTTACATTCACCATCTCCCAGGACCAAACTGGAATTGCAGCTAAAATATAGAACAATCAACCTAAATGACCAATAGAAGACTACCTGAACAGTAGTTATATAACCAAGGATTTACAGAAGCCACATTGATACTACTAAGAAAGATGGAGAAAGGAAAAGGGCTGGCCCTGCACCCACAGGAGGTCACTGAGGTTCTAGAGGGCTGTGTCAGTTGCACAGGTCCCCCTTGAGGAGCATGGAGTCTCAACCTTATGCCAGGCTCCCCACCTTACAGCACCAGAGCTGGGAAGAGGGGCCCACATAAAATTTGGCTGTGAAAATCAGCAGGGATTCTGTCCATCAGGGAGAAACAGGAGTCTACCAGAAACCCAGGTGTGCTCTCAAAGAGCCAGTGAACAAAATCTTGTTTGCAGCCACTCACCCTGTGCTTGGAGCAGATTAGAGTCATGTAAGGAGAGACTTGGTTGTGTGAATCCTGGGAGAGAGCTGAAGGGACAGCTGACAAGTTCCCTGTACTGATACCCTCTCCCATACTAGCCTCAGATGCCACCTTTCCTGAGTTGGGCACTCCCCTACATACAGCACCAGCCTGGGGGAATGCGATAGCCCAACTCACTAACTGCCTGTCACCTTCTCTGCCAACTCATGCCCTGCAGATGAGTCAGCTGCCCAGGCTGGTAGTGTAGAGGTCTAAACAGACTCAGAGGGTGTCTGAGACTAAGTTGTGTGGCTCAGGGTGAGGGCCATTTCCTCTCCCTCCCTCCAGCCTGCCTAGCTTCACCACCCCACAAGAGATTCACTAGCCCCACCCTCCCAACTCCTGGTGGCCACACCTTTTGGAGCCCAGGCTCTTGAGGAGTTCCAGGCAAAATATGAGAGAGACAGTTATGTGACTCTAGGACAGGAACCATTTGTCCTTCACATGCACAGCTGATCTCCACCCCCATTTCTACCTCTCTTCACATGGCCAAGTCTTAGTCTGTTTGATCCTGATGAACTCTGAAGGCATCACACTGACAACACCCTGATACTCCTACACAAAGGTATGTGGGAACCCAGGGGGTATACCTTGGGACTATTTCTGAGTGGCCTCAGACCCAGCACTGGCATCAAGTTTAAATCTGTGTCAGTCTGGTGAGTACCACTTAGCCCTACCTGGTGACTCATTGAGAACCTACCTCATGCAACTTGAATACCCCTAGAAACTCTTTCAGTGGCTAAGACTAATGGGCAGCCAGCAGTCAGAGGCAGACAGAAGCAGATTTAGGAGTGCTTTGGACCTTTTGCTGACCTGTCCCCAGGCTCAGTGCTGATAGAAGCCAGACTTTACGCACAGCTTGGCCCCTCTCACGCACACCAAAACTCAGAAGAGGCAGCCACAAGCTGAGGATCACTTTGTAGCTCAAAACAGGTAGGCTGGAGCCAGTCACAGGCAACATCTGACATTGACCTGCACCAGAGTCTGTCCTAAGAGGTCCTAGAACCAACACACCCAGTGGTGGACTTCAGACAATATCAGAGCAGGATCCAATTAGCTCTACAAGCAGAACATCCAAAAAGAGATCTCAGTAGGCACCAGACCCTGCTGAAGCAAATTGTTCTTCATGGGATCAGCACTTGCACAGTACACTGTGGTTGGGGTTGATCCTCACAGTCAGCCAGCCTGAGGGTTGGCCTCGCACACAGGCAGGCCAAAAGTAATCAAGATTCAACTACAATAGGAGGGCTCACATAACTTACACAAAATAAAAGACAGACAAGGACACCACATAATGATAAAGGCATCAATCCAACAAGGAGATATAACTGTTAAACATTTATACATGCAACATAGGAGCACTTAAATACAAATACAATTTTGATGGATTTTAACACTCTGTTGGCATCAATGGATAGATCTTCTAGAAAACCAACAAGGAAATAGTAGCTATAAATGACACATTAGAGAAAATGAATTTAATTGACATTTTCAGAGCATTTACACCAAAGCAGCAGAATATGCATTCTTTTCAAGTGCACACTGAACATTTTCTAGGATAGAACACATGTTAGGACACAAAACAAGTCTCAATAAATTTAAGAAGATTGAAATCATATCAAGCATCTTCTCTGACCATAATGGTATGAAACTAGAAATCAATCTCAAGAAATAAACTCAAAATCACACAAACATATGGAGGCTAATAAACATGTTATAAAACAATGAATAAGTTAACAAATAACTTAGATCAAGGAAGAAAACAAAAGACACCTTGAAACAATTGAAGATAAGAACACACCAACCCCAAATCTATGAAATATTGCAAAAGCAGTTTTAAGAGGGAATTCATAGCACTATAGGCCTACCTCAAGAAATAAGGAAAACCTGAAATAAAAAATTTAACCTTACATTTAAAAGAACTAGAAAAAATGAAAAACAAATAAAGCCAAAACTGAGTAGAAGAAAGGAAATAATAAAGACTATGACAGAGATAAATGAAATAGATTATAAAAAAAGGTACAAAAGATCAAGGAAACCAATAGCTGGTTCTTTGAAAAGATAAACAAGATTGATAACTTTTAACAGACATCAAGAAAAAAGAGATGACTCAAATAAATAAAATCAGAAATAAAAGAGGAGAAGTAACAACCGACAGCACAGAAATACAAAGGACTATGTGAAAATATGATGAAAAAATATATGCTGACAAATTGGGCATTCTCAAAGAAATGGGTAAATTCTTAGAAATATACAATCTCTCAATACTGAATCAAGAAGAAACAGAAAATCTGAACAGACTAATTACAGCCAATGAAGTCGAAATATTAATAAAAAATCTTCCAACAAACAAACATTGTGTACTGGATAGCTTCACAGGTGAATTTTGCTGAACATTCAAAGAACAGTACCTATCCTTCTCAAACTATTTCAAAAAATTTAAGAGGAGGGAAGATGCCCAAGCTCATTTTACGAGGCCAGCATTATCCTAATTCCAAAACCAGGTAAAGACACTGCAGAGAAGGAAAATTATAGGCCAATATTCTTGATGAATGTAATGCAAAAATCTTCAACAAAATATTAGACAACTGAATTCAGCAATAAATCAAAAAAAAATCACATATCATGATCAAGCGGGATTTATTCCTGGGATACAGAATTGGTATAATATTCATGAAACCAATAATCACATGGATTATTTTGATACATAACACAAACAAAATTAAGGGTAAAATTCATATGATCATATCAATAAATGCAGAAAAAAGCAATTGATAAAATCCAGCACCCACTTTTGATAAAAAGCTCTTAGCAAAGTGAGAATAAAAGGAACATACCTCCACATAATAAAGGATATGTATGATAAACCCACAGCTAACATATACTCAGTGGGAAATATCAGGAACACACAAGGATGTCCATGTTTACCACTCTTATTCCATGTAGATACTGGAAGTCTTAGACACAGCAATCAGATATGAAAAAGAAATTAAAAAATCCAAACTGGAAAGGAAGAAGTAAAACTGTCATTATTTGCAGATGACATGATGCTGTATATAGAGAACCCTATATAATTCCACCAAATTCCACCAAAAAATTATTAGAACTGACAAATAAATTCAGTAAAATAGAAAGATACAAAGTAATTATCCAGAAATTGGTTGCATTTCTATACACCAATAATGAACTATTAGAAATGTAAACTAAGAAAACAATCCCATTTACAATTGCATCAGAAAAAAAATACTTTGGAATAAATTTCAGCAATGATGTAAAAGCCCTGTATTCAAAAAATTATAACACTAAAAAGGAACTGAAGAAGACACAAGTAAATAGAAACATACCATAGTGTACTTTATTAAAATATTCATAATATGCAAAGAAATCTATAGGTTTCACACAATTCTTATCAAAGAATTTCACAGTGGCATATTTCACAGAACTAGAACAAATAATTCAAAACTTTATATGAAACCACCAAAGACCCTGAATAGATACTGGCATAAAAAAAAGATGTACAAGGAGCAAGATGGCAGCGAGGTAGGTGGGAGCAGAGCCCAATTCTCCTTGTGCCCAGCTGGAACACCTGCCTGATCTTCTGAGGAATGGAGTAAACAGCCAATGAAATCCCAGCTTATATGAAGTTTGGAGGCCAAAAAGTGTAAAGGACATCAAAAAACAGATGGTGAGGAGATTGTGCTGGGACAGTAAGGTCCATGGGATCCATGCGGGTACCTAGGCCATTGTGGCCACCTGGCCTGGTGCCTGCTGCAAGATATGGGGAAGAGAGTTAGATCACCAGCTCCCTCCCCTACCAGAGCAGGGAGGGCAGCCCAGCACCAGGAGGGACCTGGATGCTGGAAGTCGCTGGGGGGAATAGAGACAAAGTGGGAGACACTCAGAGGCGGTATACATCCCCTGGGACTGTGAACGCCAACTACGTCATTACCAGAGAAATTGGGGTATCAGGCAACACCTAGAGAAGGGAGGAGAGTTGGGCCATGTTGGACCCTGACCCAGATACTCTCCAGACTGGTTAGAAAGTTGGGCTATGTGAAAAGCTGTGCGATTGTTAAGAACAGCGGCCAGCTGCTTCGTAAGGAATCAGGAGAAGTAGCTGGCTCACCCCAAGGGTGATTTGAGCTACGCACCTGTGTTTGACCCGAGCTGTGTGTCCCAGAGACAGAGTGGCTGATTTGAGCCTGGCAGTTCACAGAGGACCTGGGCTGGAGTCTGCGTAACTGTGAATATTACTGCCCAGACCTAGTCCCACTCCTTGCAAAACCATATGAAGGGAGAAAAAGCAAAGCCCAGCCCCCCTCTTCCTGTGACATCCAGGAAGACCAGCAGAACTCACTCAATGGGTTTAAAGTCAGCAGGAGGGTTATTATTACTTTTTCTTTCTTCTCTCTTTTTTTTCCTTCCTCCAAGTGAGACAATAAGACATGGGTTATGAAAGGTCCAGAAACAAATCTAAAGGGAGAGCACAAGGCTAACCCCAAAAATTGAGAAACTGACACAAATGTCACTTTGCTATCCCATAGAGCTGGCATTTTAGTGTTTATATGTATTATTATTATTTTTACGATTAGTATTCTTTTTATTTTTCTTCCTTATGTTTAGTTTTCTTCATTTTATTTCTCTGGTTAATTGCATTGTTTGATGGTTTTCCTTATTCTCTCTTTATTGTATTTTAATTTTCCTTCTTTCACTTCACTTGTATTCCAATAACACACTACTCTTGATCATATACTTTCTATTCTGGTTATCCAAATCATATATTTCTTGTTATATTATTGCTGTTCTAGTACTATTGTAAATAATTGTTGTTCCACACAATTGTACATACTACACAACAACCCTCCATGATCTTAGTCCATTTCACTTTATTCCTGAGCATTATTATTGTTGTGGTTACCTCTATTCTCTTACACACTATGCCTACTTTCTATCCTTTACTCTCACTATATCTCAACACCTAAACTTCCACAAGTGTTCTGTTTTCTGGATTCAGCTGACAATCCTCCTCCCCTCTAACAAGAGTCTTATCTCTCTTTCACCTTTTATAAAAAGTGGGTAGTTGGGTGAAATATCATGGTAAACACTATACTGTCAAAAGGATCTCCTATCTCTTTTCTACATGCTGGTACTTTAAATCCCATAAAATACTCTTTTGCTGTCTTAATCCATTTTGCCTACCCCATGCCACTGATCACATACAAGAATAGGTGGGAACAGTGAACATCAGTATACTCACTGGAGGAGAGAAACCACCAACAAAGGAACCACCAAAAGGTAAAAACCCAAGTACAACAAGAAAGCCTGCACAAACAGAAGAAAGGACAAACCTAGAGCATCCAGACATGTAGATCAAAGAGAGCACACCACTGAATTCCACAGAATTCCTACCATTGAAGTTCATCCTACAAAGACAGATAGCAAAGCAAAACATCAGGAAGCGCAGAAACAAACAAAAAGAGTCACCTAAAATGGGGAGACAAAAAAAGAACCTGCGATCAAAAGGCATGGAAGACTCCTCACTAAAAGAGCTACATGAAATGGAGGTAAGCAAACTAACAGACATAGAATTCAAAATAATGGTTATAAAGATGCTCAAGGAACTCACAGACAACTACAAGGAATTGAATGAGAACTACAACAGTACGAAAAAGGAAATAGAAACTATAAACAAAAACCAGGAAGAAATAAACAACAAAATCCTGGAAATAAAAAACACACTAGAAGGAATTACAAACAGGCTGGATGAAGAGGAGGATCAAATCCGAGAGCTAGAAGACAAGGTAGAAAAAAACACCCAGAAAGAGCAAGAAAAAGAAAGGAGACTGAGAAAGCACAAAGAGGTGGTAAGGAAACTGCAAAAAAAAACATGAAGCATAATAATATCTATATAATAAGGAAAACACAAGGAGAACAAGAAGAGCAAGGGATAGAAAATGTGTCTGAAAAAGTAATGATGGAAAACTTCCCTAATTTGATGAGAGAAAAAGTGAAACAAATCCAGGAAACACAGAGAGTCCCAATCAAGAGGATCTCAAAGAGGCCCACCTCAAAACACATCATAGTTAAAATGGCAAAATTCCAAGACAAAGAGAGAGTCTTAAATGCAGCAAGGGAGAAACAGGAAGTAACATACAAGGGAGCCCCGATAAGACTAGCAACTGACTCCTCAATGGAAATGCTCCAAGCAAGAAGACAATGGCAAGAACTATTCCAAGTAATGAAAAGCAAAGGCCTACAAACAAGACTACTCTATTCAGCAAGGCTCTCAATTAAAATGGGGGGCCAAATAAGGAGCTTCCCAAACAAAAGAAGCCTAAAAAATACACTTTCTCCAAACCAGCACTGCAAGAGATGCTAAGGGGACTGCTTTAAGAAAAGGAAGAAAAAAACAAGAGTGAGAGATAGACACAGTTAGGAAAAAATGGCAATGAATGAGTACCTATCAATAATAACCTTAAATGTAAATAGATGAAATGCTCCAATCAAAAAACATAGGGTAGCTGAATGGTTAAGAAAACATGACCCACATATATGTGGCTTACAAGAGACCCACCTCAGAACAAAAGACCTACACAGACTGAAAGTGAAGAGCTGGAAACAAATATTCCAAGCAAACAGACAGGAAAAAAAAAGCCAGGGTAGCAATACTCCTATCAGACAAAATAGACTTCACAAAAAGAACCATGAAAAGAGACCCAGAAGGTCACTTCATAATACTCAAGGGAAGAATCCATCAAGAACACATAAACATTGTAAATATATATGCACCCATCATAGGAGCACCCGGATACATAAGAAAAATTTTTGAATTTTTTCTAATGTGTACATAAGGAAAATTATATGAGAACTTCAAGAAAGATATAGATAGCGACACACTTATACTATAGGATTTTAACACCCAACTTTCAAAAATAGATAGATCTTCCAAAAATTATCAATAAGGATATTGTGGCATTGAACAATGCCCCCAATCAAATGGACTTACTGATATATGTAGAACAGTTCATCTCAAAGAAGCAAAATGCACATTCTTTTCAAGTGCACATGGAACATTTTCAAAGATAGACCACATGATAGGACACAAAACAAGCCTCAACAAATTCAAGAAAATTGAAATCATAGAAAGCATCTTCTGAGACCACAAGGGCCTGAAAGTAGAAATGAACCACAAGGAAAAAATTCAAAAACACTCGTATTTATGCAGATTGAATAGCATGTTATCAAACAATGAACAGGTTAAGAATGAGATCAAGGAAGAAATCAAAAAAGTTTCTGGAAACAAATGAAAATTAACTCAAAACAATTCAAAACTTATGGGACACAATGAAGACAGTCATGAAAGGGAAGTTCATAGTGATACAGGCCTACCTAGAAAAGATAGGAACACTTCAAATAAACAACCTAACCCTACCTCTACAAGAACTGGAGGAACAACAACAAAGACAGTCCATAGCAAGTAGAAGGAAGGAAGTAACCAAGATCAGAACAGAATTAAACAACATAGAGACTAAAGAAATAATTCTAAGGATCAATAAATCCGGGAGCTGGTTGTTTGAAAAGACAAACAAAATTGACAAGCCTTTAAGCAGACTCATCAAGAAAAAAAGAGAGAGGACCAAAATAAACACTATCAGAAATGAAAGGAGAAATTACAGCTGACACCACAGAAATACAAAGGATTGTAAGAAATTACTATAAAAACTGTATGCCAAGAAATTTGAAAACCTAGAAGAAATGGACAAATTTCTAGAAAAATATAATCTTCCAAAACTCAATGAAGAAGAAGTAAAAAGCCTGAACAGACCAATAGCAACTGACGGAATTGAAGAAATAATCAAAAAACTCCCAAAACACAAAAGCCCTGGACCAGAAGATTTCACAGGTCAACAAAGCATTTAAGGAAGAACTAACCCCTATCCTTCACAGATTATTCCAAAAAATCTAAAGTGATGGAAGACTCCCAAACACTTTTTATGGAGCCAGCATCATCCTAATCCCCAAATCAAATAAAGATACAACAAAGGAAGAAAAATACAGGGCAATATTACTGATGACCATAGGCACTAAAATCTCCAACAAAATATTGGCAAACTGAATTCAGCAATACATTAAAAAGGTCATACACCATGATCAAATGGGATTCATCCCAGAGATGCAGGGATGGTAAAACATTCATGAATGATAAACATAATACATCATATAAACCAAAGGAAAGACAAAAATCACATGATCATATCAATAGATGCAGAAAAAGCTTTTGATAAGCTATGCATTCATTTATGATAAAAAGACTCAGCAAAATGGGAATAGAGGGAGCATTCCTCAACTTTATAAAGGCCATATATGAGAGACCTACAGCCAACGTCATACTCAATGGGCAAAATCTAAAAGCTTTCCTAGTAAGATCAGGAACAAGACAAGTTTGTCCACTTTCAATGCTCTAGTCAACATAGTATTGGAAGTCCTAGCCATAGCAATCAGACAAGAAAAGGAAATAAAAGGCATCCAAACTGCAAAAGAGGGAACAAAACTATCATTTTTTGCAGATGACATGATACTGTACATAGAAAATTCTATGAACTACACAAAAAAACTCCTCAAGCTAATAAATGAATTTGGCAAAACAGGGGGATAAAAAGCCAATATTCAGAAATCAAAGGCATTTTTGTATACCAACAATGAAATATCAGAAACAGAAATCAGGAAAAAATCCCATTTGCTATAGCAACAAGAAAAATAAAATATCTCGGAATAAACCTAGCCAAGGAGATAAAGGATTTGTACTCAGATAACTACATAACACTGAAGAAAGAAATTAAGGAAGACAAAAATAAATGGAAGCATATATCATGTTCATGAATTGGAAGAACTGACGTGATCAAAATGTCCATACTACCCAAAGCAATTTATAGATTCAATGCAATACCTATTAAAGCTCCAATGGCATATTTCACAGATATAGAACAAACAATTCAAAAATTTATATGGAACCATAAATAACCCCAAATAACTGCAGCAATTTTGAGAAAGAAGAACAAAGTAGGAGGGATCACAATACCTGATATCAAACTGTATTAAAAGTCCACTGTAATCAAAACAGCCTGGTACTGGCATAAGAACAGACATATGAACCAATGGAACAGAATCAAGAGCACAGAGATAAACCCAAATCTCTTATGGTCAATTAACATTTGACAAAGGGGACAGAAGCATAAAATGGAGTAAAAATAGCCTCTTTAACAAATAGTGTTGAGAGAGCAGGACAGCTACATGCAAAAATATGAAACTCAACCACCAACTTACACCACACACAAAAATAAATTCAAGGTGGATAAAAGACTTAAATATAAGTTGTGACACCATAAAAGTCCTAGAGGAGAACATAGGCAGGTAAATCTGATAGTCCTTGCAGCAATATTTTTACCCCTGTATCCCCTAGAGCAAGGGAAAAGAATACACAAAGGAAATACATAAAGGAAAGAATAAACAAATAAGATCTCATCAAAATAAAAAGCTCCTGCATGGCTGAAGAAAACAGCATTAAAATGAAAAGAGAACCAAATGTATGGGAAAACCTATTTGCCAATGATACCTCAGACAAGGGTTTAATCTCCAAAGTATATAAACAACTCTCATGACTCCACTCTAGGAAGACAAAAAAAAAAATTAAAAAATGGGAAAAGGACTTGAACAGACACTTCTCCAAGGAGGACATATAGGGGGTACAGAGACATATGAAAATATGCTCAGCATCGCTAGCCATCAGAGAGATGCAAATTAAAAGCACAATGAGACACCACTTCACACTGGTCAGAATGGCCATCATAAACAAAGCAACAAACAACATGAGTTGGAGAGATTGTGGAGAAAAGGGGACCCTAGTGCATTGTTGGTGGGATTGCAAACTGGTGCAATCATTGTGGAAAACAGTATGGAATTTCCTCAGAAAATTAAAATGGATCTGCCTTTTGACCCAGCAATTCCACTGCTAGGATTATATCCTAAGAACCCTGAAACACCAATCCAAAAGAACCTATGCACCCCAATGTTCATAGCAGCACAATTTACAATAGCTAAGTGCTGGAAGCAACCTAAGTGCCCATCAGTAAAAGAATGGATCAAAAACCTGTGGTTCATTTACACAATGGAATTCTACACAGAGAAAGAAGGAGCTCCTACCCTTTGCTACAACATAGGATGGAACTGGAGAGCATTATGCTAAGTGAAATAAGCCAAGCAGTGAAAGAAAAATACCATATGACCTCACCTTTAATTGGAACCTAATCAAAAAAACAAGCAAGCAAAGAAAATATAATCAGAGAGATAGAAATTAAGAACAAATGGACAGTAACAAAGAGGATATGGGAAGGGATAATGGGGGTGGGGGAGGGTGAAGGGTTTGCAGAAATGACCATAAAGGACACATGGACAGAACCAAGGGTGGGTGGAATCAGGAGAAGGAGGTGGGGATGGCTGGGATTGGGGAGAGTGGTGCAGAGGGGAAAGGCAGAAAATGGTTCTTGATGAACAATAAAATTTAAAAGTATTTAAAAAGATAAATACATTCTCGATTCCAAAATAGATATATAAATAAATAAAATGTTCACTTTAAAAACAAACAAACAAACAAAAAACTCAGATGTATATATATCAGGATAGCTTCTGGCTAAGATGGAGGCATAGGCAGATACATTTTGCTTCCTCACCCAAAAGAAGGATAACAACAAATTGAAAAACAAAAAACAATGAGAACTGCCAGAAAATCAAACTGTATGGAAGTATTAACAACAAAGGAGTTAAAGAAGAAATATGCATCCAGACTGATAGTAGGGGCAGAGATGGGCAGCCAGGGCAGAAAGAATGCACAGCAAGGCAGCAGCTTCAGACTAGGAGTTCTTATATTTGTGTGTGGATAAAGCAGAGCGGGGGAGAACAACTGGGGAGGAAGACAGACCACGCAACCCAGGGTTCCAGCCCTATCACAATAAAGCATCAAAACCTCTGGCTGTAAAAACCTGTGGGGGTTGTGGTGGCAGGAGAAATAGCCAGTCTCACAGGAGAATCCATTGGAGAGGCCCTGGAGGTCCTAGAATGCACACAAGCCTATCCACCCAGGAATCAGCACCAGGGAAGCACCTGGGAGGGTGCAATTTGCTTTTGGGAAGTGGGGTGACTGAAAGTAGGAGGAGAGTGAAGAAGCATCATTGTTGCCTCTCTGACCCCTCCCCCACACACAGTACCACAATGCATTGAAGTGGGTTGCCTTGTCCTGGTGAATACCTAAGGCTCCACCCTTTATAATGTAACAGATGTCTTGAGACAAAGAAATATAGCCCAAATGAAAGAACAGATCAGTAGAGAGGAAGATGACAGAGAAATGAATGGAAGTTACACTGACCTCCTCTCAGGACCAATCTGGAATTACAACTCAATTGTGGAGAAACCACCCCGAACAAAAAAACTGAGCAGTAGCCAGAGATAAGCATATAACTTCATACATACAGAGCCACGTTCGGCACAACTGGTCTGGCAAGCAGTGCAGTGGAGACTCAAGAGGGCTGGCTGGGCACCCACAGGCAGCTGTGCCAGTGGGATAATTAATTGGTCAGTTGGATCCCCCTGAAGAAGATTGGGGTCTAAACCCTAAGCTAGGATTCCTAGCCTAGAACACCAGAGCCCAAAAAGTACACAGATAACTACTAGTAGAAAAAGCAGCAGGGTGGCTCTCTGCCAGAGACAGATGGTTGGAGATGCAAGGGCTATTTAAAGGGCCAACACAAAAATTTTCATTTGCAGCCATTTACCCGGGGCCCAGGCAAAGGCAGGGGCAGAGTGGGCTGGAGATGCCTGAGGAAAGATTGGTGATGAAAGCCTTGGAGAGAGAACTGAGAGACTAGCCCCAGGGATCCTGGTGCTGAGTCATCTCCCAGACAGCAGCAGCCTTTGGGCTCAAGCAGACCACTCCCCTCTGAGTAGCAGTAGCCTGAGGGGAAACAATAGCCCTGACCCCAAGAAGGTCTCTGCCCTGGGCTTTTGGTGCTTAAGCCTGACTGCTGAGTCCTAGTGACCAGATAAACAACCAAAGACAGTAGATCACTGGCAAAGGTGGGGCAGAGTGGATTCAAGAGACTTGAAGAGAGACTGGGGATGAAGGCTTTGGGGAGAGAACGAAAAAAGTAGCTGCTGGGATCTAGTACTGAGCCAACACCCATACGCAGCAATCATCCTGCTTAGGCATACCACTCCCTTTCAAGCAGCAGCTGCCTGGAGGAAACAAAAGCCCCCACCACAGGAGGGACTCAGTCCCACCCTATGGTGCTTAGATCTGATTGCTGAGTGTAGAGGGACAATATTAGCAATTGAAGGAGATAGCCAGTGACAGCACATCACTGGAAGTATTGAACAGGCTGGCTAAGGTCAGATGGGGTCAACATCTGACATCACCAGAGGCAGATCCAGAAAGAAAAAAAACAGTGGTAAATAAAAGAGGCCACCAATATGAAAGCCACTGTGGTCTTCTTCATGATTTGCAATATTTACTTTCCTGTGTAGTTTTATAACATTCACTTCTTGTCCAGCGAATTTGTATAGAACAAGTCACTAGATTTTATACTATAGTGTATTTCAATTCACATATTTTTCCCTTCCCTTCTCTTAGTCCATCTTACCTTCCTCTTTCCCTGAAATATTCTCATTTCAAATTTGGTTTTCTCTCTAGCTACAACTTGTTGCCATTCCATACTGTTACTACTTCTCCCCCAGCCAGACACTCAAAATTAATTATCTTGTCAAGGGTCATTTCACATCCTTTTGCCCAGTTAATAAAATACCCATATTCTCTCTACACCTGTAACAAACTTTGCTAGTTGGCTGTGGAAAGGGTAGTTGTTATTTCATTGTTTTTTCAAGGTTATCTCTAGAGTTTCTCTAATTCTCTATTTTGAATAACAAATTTTACTGGATACCTCTCCTACTCTTTTTTTTTTTACTCAAATTTTAATTATGCCATCTTAGCCTGTTTTTTCTTTCTTCTCTTTCTCCTTCATCTGCCATTTTATTTTTTTCTATTCTCCTATTTTTTCTTTTCCTTTACATCCCAAATTTTATTTTTTCCCTAATTTATTCTAGTTTATATTCCTTATTCTTAGTATTCCTTCTCCTTCTATCATTACAAAATCACTTCCCATTCCTCTAAAAATCTCTTAGACTTTTCTTTGTTTCTTTTTGCCCTCTTATTCCCATACCACCTATATTAATTCTAGGAATTCTGAGAAAGAACAAAGTAGGTGGGATCACCATACCTGACATCAAACTATATTACAAGGCCACTGCAATCAAAACAGCCTGGTACTGGCATAAGAACAGACACATAGATCAATGGAAAAAAATAGAGAGCTCAGAAATAAACCTAAGTCACTATGGTCAATTAATATTTGACAAAGGGGGAAGAAGCATAAAATGGAGTAAAAATAGCTTCTTCAACAAATGGTGTTAGGAGATCTGGACAGCTACATGCAAAAATATGAAACTCAACCACCAACTTACACCATACACAAAAATAAATTCAAGATGGGTAAAAGACTTAAATATAAGTCATGATACCATAAAGATCCTAGAGGAGAACAGAGGCAGGAAAATCTCAGATATTCCACGCAGCAATATTTTTACCCCTATATCCCCTAGAGCAGGAGACATAAAGGAAGGAATAAAGACATGGAACTTTATGAAAATAAAAAGCTTCTGTGGGGCTAAAGAAAACAGTAGTAAAATGAGAGGGGAATGAACTGTATGGGAAAATATATTTGCCAATGATACCTCAGACAGAGGTTTGATCTCCAAAGTACATAAACAATTCACATGACTCCACTCTAGGAAGACAAAAAAAAAAACAATTAAAAAATGGCCAAAGAACCTGAACAGATACTTCTTCAAGGAGGACCCAGAGACATATTAAAGGATGCTCAGCATCACTAGCCATCAGTGTGATGCAAATTAAAACCACAATGAGATACCACTTCACACCAGTCAGAATGGCCATCTTAAGCAAATCAACAAACAATATGTCCTGGCAGGGTTGTAGAGATCAGGGTACCCTGGTGCACTGTTGTTGGAAATGCAAAGTGGTGCAGCCACTATGGAAAACAGTATGGAATTTCCTTAGAAAACTAAAAATGGAACTGCCTTTTGACCTAGCAATTCCACTGCTGGGTTTATATCCTAAGAATCCTGAAACACTAGTTCAGCAGAACCTATGCACCCCAACGTTCATAGCAGCACAATTTACAATAGCCAAGTGCTCAAAGCAGCCTAGGCGCCCATCAGTAAATGAGAAGATCAATAAACTATGACAAATTTACACAATGGAATACTATGCAGCAGAAAGAAAGAAGGAGCTCCTACCCTTGGTGACAGCATGGATGGAACTGGAAAGTATTAGGCTAAGTGAAGTAAACCAGGTGGTGAAAGACAAATACTATATGATCTCACCTATAAGTGGAACCTAATTAACAAAAGAAACTGGCAAGCAAAATATAGTCAAAAACAGTGAAATTGATAACAAACTGACAGTAACCAGAGGGGAGGGGAGAGGGAAATAACATGGTAAAGAAGGGAAAGGGACATACATGAATATGTATGAGAGACCTATGGATGGAGCAAGGAAAGGTGGGATTGAGGGTGGGAGGTGGTTGTGTGTATGGTGGGGGAAAGTTGTGGTTGGAAAATGGAGACAACTGTATTCAAACATCAATTAAAACAGGAAGAATAAAAAGAACAAGTCAAATCTCAGAAAACAAACTAAATGTTGAGGAGCTAGCCAACCTGTAATATGCAGAGTTCAAAACACTGGTAATCAGGATGCTTAGAGAAATGACTGTGTACGGCTGCAAAATAAAGAAAGAAGTGAAAGCTATACAAGGTGAAATAAAGAAAAATATACAGTGAACCAACAGTGATGGGAAGAAAACCAGTACTCAAATCAACAATTTAGAACAAAAGGAAGAAATAAACATTCAACCCAAACAGAATGAAGAAACAAGAACTTTAAAAAAGTGAGGAGAGGCTTAAGGAGCCTCTGGGACAACTTTAAACATCTGAATCATAAGGGTGCCAGAAGGAGAAGAGGAAGAGCAAGAGCAAGAAATTGAAAATTTATTTGAAAAAAATAATATAGGAAAACATCCCCCGTCTGGTGAAGGAACTAGACATACAAGTCCAGGAAGCTAGAGAATCCCAAACAAGTTGGATACAAGGAGGAACACACCAATACACATTATAGTTACATTATTCAAGACAAAGGAGAAAATCTTAAAAGTAGCAAGAGAGAAAGAGAAATACCTACAAAGGAGTTCCCATAAAACTATCAGCTGATTTCCAAAAAGAAACCTTATGAGCAAGAAGGGACTGAAAAGATGCATTCAAAGTGATGAAAAGGAAGGACCTACATCCCAGATTACTCTATCCAACAAGCTCTCATTTACAATGGCAGGGCAGATAAAGTGCTTCCCAGATACAATGGAGTTAAAGGAGTTCATCATCACCAAGCCATTATTATATAAAATGTTAAAGGGACTTAACTAAGAAAAAGAAGAGAAAAAATGTGAATAGCAAAATGACAACACATTCATAACTATCAACAACCTAAAAAAGAAACAAAACAAAAATGAACTATGCAATCAACTAGAACATAACAAATTCACAGAAATAGAGACCACATGGAGAGTTAGTAAAGAGGATAAGGGGAGGCAGGGGAAAATGTACAGTGAATAAGAAGCATAAATGGTAGTTAGAAAATAGACAGGGGTAGGTTAAGAATAGTATGGGAAATGGAGAAGCCAAACATCTTGTATGTATGATCCATGGACATAAACCAAGGTAGGGAAAAGGATGGTGGAAGAGGGGTGCAGGGCAGAGAGGAATAAAGGGGAGAAAAAATGGGACAACTGTAATAGCATAATCAAAATATATTCAAAAAAGAAAAAATAGAATGGAAGGGCAGACAAAGTGCAGATAAGGTCAAATCAAAGGAATTCATCACCATCAAACCCTTATAAGAAATGTTAAAGGGACTTATCTATAAAAACAAAGAAGATCAAGACTGTGAACAAGAGGGAAGATGGTGGCATGGTAGGAGGGAGCAGATCCCACTTCCCCCTACCCACAGGAGAAAAACCTAGCCGATCTATGGAGGAACAGAGCAAACAGCCAACACTACCCCAGCATATATGAAGATAGGAGATTAAAAATTGTAGCGGACATTGAAAAACCAGACGGTAAGGAGAGTGCTTCAGCATAATAAGGACCCAGGGATCAGCGCGGGCACCAGGGAGGTTGCAGCCCCAGGCCTGGCACTCCCGGGTCTGCCTCAGGGCACTCGGCCAAACAAGGAATGAACAGCACCAGGGGAGACCTGGTTGCTTGAAGGCACAGGGAGGGGAGTGAGGACTGAGAGGTGCTCACAGGAGCTGTGAGCACCCCTGCATACCCCTGGGAAGAGTGTGCACCCCAGCCTCTGTGACCAAGGGCAGCCTGGCCACGCACCCACACCTGCAACCCTGAGAGTGTGATTGTGTGGAAGATGCAGAGCCCACAGCCGTGAACACAGAAAAGTCATGGGTGCTCCGCAGGATCCCCGGTGCCCAAGACTGTGAACTCAGGGTAAGTGCGCACCCATCAGGATCCACAGATCCCACACCCGTGAACCCGGAAAAGGCGTGGATGCTCTGCAGGATCCCTAGAGCACACAGCCGTGGGCTCGGGAGAGCGTGCTTAGGAGGAACAAGATCCCACACCCAGGGCCCTGCAGAGAGGCACTAGACTGGCTCTGGGGAGGGTATGTGAGAGGCTGGCTGAGTGCTGAACAGAAAGGGAGAAAAGCCATACCAATCAGCCCTCAGCCTGCTGAAGCCAGCAAGACCAGAAAAACTGGTTTGGCCAGTTTGAAACCAACAAAAGGTTTTTTTGTTTGATTTTGTCTTTTTTTTTAAGCAACTTTCTAGTTTTGAATTCTTATTATTTTTATATCTCTTAATTCCTTATGCGTCTCCTTCTTTCTTTCCAGTGTTATTCCTTATTCCTTTCTTTCCAAATTTATCTCTTCTTCCTTCCATCTTCTGCATTCTTTCTTTCTTTTTTTCGAATCTGCAAATTATTGCATATTTGTATTTTTTCATTAATCTTACATTTTTTATTTTAATAGTATTTTGGTATTCCTTCTCTTTCTGTATAGTCTTCTTTGCTTTGCTGGTTATATTGTATCGTTTGATAGGTTTCCCCTGTTATCTCATTCATAGTGTATTGCCAACTTACTGTTCTTCATTTGTGTTCCATTAGTACACTACTCACAGTTCTATACTCACTATGCTTGTTAAATAGTAAATACTACACAACACCCCTCCCAGATCTTAGCCCACTTCATGGGTTCCCGGAATCTATTACTGTAGTGGTTAACTCTATTCTCTCACACACTACACCTCTTTACTACTCTTTACTCTCACCCTACCTCAGAATCTGACCTCCCTCAACCTCACTGCTTTCTAAGTCCAACTCACAATTCTTCCCTCCACAACAAGAGTCATATCTTCTTTCTATCCTTTCTAAAAAGTGGCTAGTGGGGTGGAAGATCACAGTTAACACTATGCATAGGCAAAGGATCTCCTATCTATTCTCTACTGGCTGCTACTATAAATATCATAGAATACTCTCTTGCTGTATTAATCCATTTTCCCTTACCCCTCCAACTGACCACAAAAAAGAGTAGGGGAAACTATGAACACCAGGATACCCAAAGGAGACTACACCACTGAATCTCACAGGTATTCTACCACAGAACTTCACACCATAAACCCAGGGAGCCAGAACAGATCAATTTAAGAAACAGAGGCTAACAAGAGGAGTCTCATGAACAATGGGAAGACAAAGAAACAATCCCCAAATGAAGGGAAAGGAGGAAGCCTCAGAAAGAATGCTAAATGAAATAGAGGCAACTCAACTATCAGATATTGAGTTCAAAGCAATGATTATCAGGAAGCACAATGAGCTAAAAATGAGCTACCAGAAACTACAGGGAAGCTACAATGAATTCACTGCAAACTATATCAACATGAAAAAGGAAATAGAAACTATCCACAAGGGCCAAGGGGAACTGAAGAACACAATTTCTGAAATGAAGAACACAGTAGAAGGATTCAAAGGCAGGATCGATGAAGCAGAAGAGCAGATCAGCAAATGGGAGGACAAAGTAGAAAAAACATGCAGAAAGAGCAAGAACACGAAAAGAGGCTCAGAAAGAATGAAGAGGGATTAAGAGAAATGCAAGACAATATGAAACGTCATAATATCCATATAATAGGGTTACCAGAAGGAGAAGAAGAAGAGCAAGGGATCAAAAACCTATTTGAAAAAGTAATGATGGAAAACTTCCGTATTTGATGAGAGAAAAAGTCACACAAATCCAGGAAACACAGAGAGTCCCAATCAAGAGGAACCCAAAGAGGTCTACCTCAAGAAACATCATAATTAAAATGTCAAAATTCCAACACAAAGAGAGAGTCTTAAATGCAGCAAGGGAGAAACAGGAAGTAACATACAAGGAAGCCATAATAAGTCTAGCAGCTGACTTCTCAATGGAAACCCTCCAAGCCAGAAGAGAATGGCAAAAAATATTCCAAGTAATGAGAACCAGAGGTTTGCAACCAAAGGTACTTTACCCAGCAAGGCTCTCAATCAAGATAGAAGGCCAAATAAGAAGCTTCCCAGACAAAAGAAGTCTAAAAGAATATACCTCCACCAAACCAGCTCTGCAAGAGATGCTAAAGAGACTGCTATAAGGAAAGGAAGGAAAAGAGAGAGAGAGAGGAATACAGGTACATAAATGGCAATGAATAAGTACCTATCAATAATAACCTTAAACGTAAATGGATTAAATGCCCCAATCAAAAGACACAGAATAGCTGAATGGATAAGAAAGCATGACCCACACATATGCTGCCTACCAGAGACCCACCTCAGGACAAAAGGCCTACACAGACTGAAAGTGAAGGGCTGAAAACAAATTTCCCAAGCAAACGGACAGGAAAAAAACCCATGGTAGCAATACTCATATCAAACAAAATAGGCTTCAAGAAAAGGGCCATAAAGAGAGACTCAGAAGGTCACTTTATAATATTCAAGGGAAGAATCCACCAAGAAGACATAAACATAGTAAATATATATGCCTCCAACATAGGAGCACCCAAATACATAAAGAAAATCTTAGAGGACTTCAAGAAAGATATTGACAGCAACACAATTATAGTGGGAGATTTTAACACCCCACTGTCAAAAATGGACAGATCTTCCAAACAAAATATCAGAAAAAGATATTGTGGCATTGAACAATGCCCTAGATGAAATGGACTTAACTGATATATATACAGCCCTCCATCCCAAAGAAGCTAAATACATATTCTTTTCAAATGCACATGGAACATTTTCAAAGATAGACCACATGATAGGACACAAAACAAGCCTCAACAAATTCAAGAAAATTGAAAACATACCAAGCATTTTCTCAGATCACAAGGGACTGAAACTAGAAACAAACCTCAAGGAAAAAAAAACAAAACACTCAAAATCATCGAGATTAAATAACATGCTATTAAACAATGAATGGGTCAAGAATGAATTAGGGAAGAAATAAAAAAGTTTCTGAAAACAAATGAAATTGAATTCACAACACTCCAAAACTTATGAGACACAGTGAAGGCAGTCATGAAAGGGAAGTTCATAGTGATACAGGACTACCTAAAAAAGATAGAAACATTTCAAACAACCAACCTAATCCTATACCTACAAGAACTTGAGGAACAACAACAAAGACAGCCCAGAGCGAGTAGAAGGAAGGAAATAACCAAGATCAGAGCAGAATTAAATGACATAGAGACTAAAAGCACCATTCTAAGGATCAACGAATCCAGGAGCTTGTTCTTTGAAAATATAATTGACAAGCCTTTAAGCAGACTCATCAAGAAAAAAAGAGAGAGGACCCAAATAAACACAATCAAAAATGAAAAAGGAGAGATTACAACTGACATCACAGAAATACAAAGGATTGTAAGAAATTACTATGAAGAACTTATGCCAAGAAATTTGAAAACCTAGGTGAAATGGACAAATTCCTAGAAAAAATATAATCTTCCAAAACTCAATGAAGAAGAAGCAGAAAGGCTGAGCAGACCAATAACAGCAAATGAAATTGAAGCAGTAATCAAAAAACTCCTGACACACAAAAGCCCTGGACTCGATGGGTTCACAGGAAAATTCTACAAAGCATTTAAGGAAGAGCTAACCCTTATCCTTCACAGACTATTGCAAAAAATCCACAATGATGGAAGACTCCCAAAATCTTTTATGAGGCCAGCATCATCCTAATCCCAAAACCAGATAAGGACACAACAAAGAAAGAAAAC
>CM052543.1:70258998-70300319 GCA_028533065.1 Trachops cirrhosus
AAATCAAGGAAGACACAAACAAATGGAAATATATACCATGTTCATGGATTGGAAGAATTAACATCATCAAAATGTCCATATTACCCAAAGCAATTTACACATTCAATGCAATACCTGTTAAAGTACCAATGGCATATTTCACTGACATAGAACAAACACTTCAAAAATTTATATGGAACCATAAACAACCCCGAATAGCTGCTGCAATTTTGAGAAAGAAGAGTAAAGTAGGAGGGATCATAATACCTGATACCAAACTCTATTACAAGGCCACTGTAATCAAAACAGCCTGGTCCTGGCATAAAAACCAGTACATGGACCAATGGAACAAAACAGAGAGCCCAGAAATAAACCCAAGTCTCTATGGTCAATTAACATTTGACAAAGGGGGCAGAAACATAAAATGGAGTACAAACAGCCTCTTCAAAAAGTGGTGTTGGGAGAACTAGACAGCTACATGCAAAAAAGTTAAATTCGAGCACCAACTTACACCATACACAAAAATAAATTCAAGGTGGATAAAAGATTTAAATATAAAGTGTGGCAACATTAAAGTCCTAGAGGAGAACAGGCAGGAGGGCAGGCAGGAAGATCTCAGATATTTCATGCAGCAATATTTTCACTGATATGTCCCCTAGAGCAAGGGACATAAAGGAAAGAATAAACAAATGCGATCTCATCAAAATAAAATGCTTCTGCATGGCTAAAGAAAACAGTATTAAAATAAAAAGAGAACCAACTGTATGGGAAAACCTATTTGCAAATGATACCTCAGATGAGTGTTTAATCTCCAAAATACATAAAGAACTGAAACCAACTCCACTTTAGGAAGACAAGCAGCCCAATTAAAAAATGGGAAAAGGACTTGAACAGACACTTCTCCAAGGAGGACATACAGAAGGTCCAGAGACATATGAAAGGATGCTCAGTATCACTAGCCATCAGAGAGATGCAAATTGAAAACACAATGAGACACCACTTCACACTGGTCAGAATGGCCATCATAAACAAAGCAACAAACAACAAGTGTTGGAGAGGTTGTGAAGAAAAGGGGACCCTAGTGCACTGTTGGTGGGATTGCAGACTGGTGCAACCACTATGGAAAACAGTAAGGAATTTCCTCAGGAAACTAGAAATGGATCTGCCTTTTGACCCAGCAATTCCACTGCTAGGATTATATCCTAAGAACCCTGAAACACCAATCCAAAAGAACCTATACACCCCAATGTTCATAGCAGCACAATTTACAATAGTCAAGTGTTGGAAGCAACCTAGGTGCCCATCAGTGAATGAATGGATCAAAAAACTACAGTACGTTTACACAATGGAATTCTATGCAGCAGAAAAAAGAAGGAGCTCCTACCCTGTGCAATAGCATGGGTGGAGCTGGAAAATATTACACTAAAGGAAATAAGCCAGGCAGTGAAAGACAAATACCATATGATCTCACCTTTAACAGGAACCTAAACAAGAAAACAGAGAAATGAGCAAAATACAACCAAAGACACTGAAATAGAGAACAGGCTGACAGTGACCAGAGGGGAGAGGAGAGGGAACTTCAGGGGAGAATTGGAAGGGTTTACAGGAACAAATATAAAGGACACATGGACAAAAACCAGAGAGGGTAGAAATGGGAGGGAGGTGGGAAGGGATGGGTGGATGGGCTGGCATGGGAGTAATGGAGAGAAAATGGTACTTGAACAATAATTAAAATAAAACTGAAAAAAAAAGACTCTGAACAGTAAAACGACAGCAAACTCGGAATTATCAACAACTGAATCTAAAAAACAAACTAAGCAAACAACTAGAACAGGGACAGAATCACAGAAATGGAAACCACATGAAGGGTTATCAGTGGGGTGTGGGATGGGTAGTATGGGGAGAAAGGTATAGACAATAAGAAGCATATCTTGTAGGTACAAAATAGACAGGGGGAGGTTAAGAATAGTATAGGGAATTGAGAAGCCAAAGAAGTTGTATGTACAATTCATGGACATGAACTAAGGGGTTGGTGGGGGTTGCTGGTGGGTGGGGATTGCACAGAAGAGGGAGTTAAAGGGAGAAATAAATTGGGACAATTGTAATAGCATAATGAATAAAATATACTTGAAAAATCAGATGTATAGATCAATGGAACAGAATAGAGAGCCCAGAAATAAACCCACTCCTATATGGTCAATTAATATAGCACAAAAAATGTAAGAACATGTTGTGGGGTAAAGACATTCTATTCAATATATGGTGTTGAAAAATTGGACAGGTACATGCAAAAACTGAAATTAGACCACCTTCTTGCACCATGTACAAGAATAAACTCTAATTTGATTAAAGACTTAAATGTAAGCCTCAAAACCATAAAATTTTTTTAAGAAAACATAGGCAGAAAAATCTAGGACATTGTTCTTAGCAATATTTTTTTCAAGCAAGGGAAACAAAAGAAAAAATAGATAAATGGGACTATATCAAAATAAAAAGTTTTTGCACAGCTACAGAAACCATCAACAAAGTGAAAATAGATCTGGCTGAAAGAGAGAAGATATTTGCCAATGATACATCTGATAAAAGTTTAATATCCAACATTTAAAAAACACTCATACAACTCAACACCAATAAACAAAACATTCCAATTATAAAATAAGCAAAGGACTTGAACGGACACTTTTCCAAAAAGGACATATGATGGCTAATAGACATATAAAAAGGTACTTGAAATCATTAATCAACAGAGGAACACTAATTAAAACCACCATGAGATATCACCTCATGACTGTCAGAGTGGTTCTCATCAATAAATCAACAAACAACAAGTTTGTTGGCAAGGAATTGGAGAAAAGTGAACCATCATGCACTCTTGGTGGGGATGCAGATTGGTGCAACCATTATAGAAAATAATATGGAGTTTCCTGAAAAAATTAAAGATGAAACTGCCTTACAACCTAGCAATTCCTCTCTGGGTTTATATTCAAAGAAACCCAAAACACTAATGTAAAAGATTTTTATACACTCTTATGTTGTGTATGTTCATTGCAGCATCATTTACAATAGCCAAGATATGGAAGCAACCTAAGTGTCTCTCAATAGTGGACTGGATAAAAGCAGTGGTACACATATACAATGCAAAATTACCAACCATAAAAAGAGTCAAATCTTATCATTTCCAATAGCATGGATGGGTTTAGTGGGTACAATGCTAAATGATACAAAGCAGACAGGGGAAGACAAATACCATATGGTTCCACTTATGTGTGGGATCTAAAGAACAAAGTAAAGGAATAAACAAAATATAAACAGACTCATAAATAGAGAAGAGAGTGATGGTTGCTGGAAGTGGGGAATGTGAGGTTGGAGGACTGGGTAAAAAAGGTGAAGGGATTGAGAAGTACATATTGTTAGTTCCAAAATAGTCACAGGACATATAAAACACAGCATAGAAAGTATAGTCCATAATATTTTAATAACTATGTATGTTTCCAGTTGGGTACTGGAAGTATCAAGAGAAACACTTTGTGATTGTCTAACCACTATACTATACTCCTGAAACTAATACAAAATAATGTTGAATGTGAATTATAATTGAAAAATAAAAAAACTAAACAAATTGTATATTAAACTACTTTAATATTTCAAATAAAAATTGAATAATAAAATAATTTCTTAGCTAAACAAACCTATGAACCTTTGATGATCTATTAGATTCTGCTAGTGATAATATGTTGCATAATTTTTTTTCAGTGTTCTTCACCAATAGGGTAATCCCTGACTTTTCCATGAAGGAGGAGAGGAGGAGACACACATAAGTATTTACAAGTAGCTATATTTTTGTTTGTGCACTCATTCATCATCTTTTGTCACTTACTCACTCTACTCCCAACTTTATTCCCTCTCTAGAAACCACCATTGCAGTTTTAATAGTTTCTGTAAGAAACAAATGGTCAAATTTATTATAATTTTTCTTCATGGTTTTTCTTCCATTTTCCTTAGTAAACATTTTATTTTATTTTGGAGTATCTCAAATTCCCAGAATTAATATTATTCTATTTAGAGAAAACACCCCAATATCCCCATGCAAAAGATTAATGTTTTGATTTTTTCTCAGCATCCACCACGTTCATTAGCAAAAATGTGAGAAAATTTACTGAAACATATTTTGTACACAATGTCTCATTAGGGATAGCTCAACATCCCCATAAGCCTTCTCTTCTCCAGGTGGAGTTAAAGTGCTAGGTCTTACTGAAGGGTAGAAATCTAAATCTTTTCTTGTCTGAATGATTTTTTTGCCATAAAAATACCTTATGATGTTTTAACAAACACAAATTCTTTTATCCTTGGTGTTTCAACCAATCTTGGTGTTTGTATCTTTTAATGGGTTTCAAAAAGTGCCTTGAGATATTTACTGACAAATGACACTACTACCTAAAAAGCAAGAATTAATGTTTTTGTTATTGCTGTTGTTACTTTTTTAAAGCATCCCAGGAGAAACTCATAAGGAAAATCTCATAAGAAACTCTCTGGTCTTTTAAATTATTTTCATTTTTACTGCCAAGATTTAATAATGCTGTCTTCACTAACCACAACACAAAGGAGGAAAGATCCTGTCCATAACAATGGAGTCACCTTCTATTTGCATCCAGTAAAGTTTTTAGAACTCTGTGCCAAATTCCCATGAAAAAAATTACATAGCAAGTTCTCAATCAAGTATGGCCATTAATAAACCCATTCATCTTAGTGAACCTCTCATTTTCCAATCTCACAATCATGTCCATTGGGTCTGAAGAAGTGGAAAGCAGTTTTATTTGTAAAGGCCACTCCTAAGCAAAATCAATCTAAGGCAGTAATTTTCATCTCATGGCACACATAAATTAATTACTAAAATTCTGCGGCACTTCAAATATACTGTTTTGCTGATATGACAAAAATAGGTATAATTTTGATTGATTTACAAAGAAATAATCATAGTAATTGCCTACCCTTTTGCTCCAAAGTGACTTTTTAAAAAATCAGGTGCTTATATTTTTATATAAGGAATTTCTTGGTACCAATAATTAACCAATGAGATGCATGCAACCTTATTATGCAATGTGACCAAAATGATGCAACTCTATTATATGGCCTATATATTTATGGGTCAAGACAGGGCATTCACAGTGGATGGCTGTTGTTGTCTTGGCTGTTGTCATTTTTTATTTGACAATTTAAGGGAAAAGAGATCAGTGCCTCTACCTAGTCAGGTATTGCATGTTTTAAAAATTCTTGCAGTGCACTGGTTGAAAATTGATGATCTAAGGGAAAGCATTTCCACTGTATATCTACTTGTACATGCATCTGTCTATGTATGTATGTATATATGCATGTATCTATCTGTCTATCTATCTATCTATCTATCCATCTGCATTTATCTATCAACTTCTCAATCTGCTATAAGCTCCAGGAGCACAGAGACTGTGTTTACTCATCTCCATGTGTCCCATAGCACTTAAACAGGGAATCAGGTAATTTTTGAATAATTGAATTATGTGATATCATTTTCCACATGTCTAAAGATTGAAGTCCAAGGTACAGAGAGATAGCTAGTAGACTTCTCAACCCAATTATCACCATTTCTGTCAGATAAATTGGAACAGATGTATCCCCAAGATATTATAGCAATAACTACAAACTCCCATTTATATGGGTGCTACAAATTTTTAAGAAGCATAACAGACTTCTTCATTTGAACTTCTAAATTTGGTGTGAGCATCATCTTGCTTGTTTCACAGGCTGAGAAAGAGTAAGCAGCTGGTCTTGGAGTACACAGCTAGTGAGTACTCAAGTTAGGTTAGATGCAGACTCCATGCTCTTGTCAACATGATGCATTAAATAAGCCAAGGGAAAAACAAATCAGTTTCTTGTATGGTTCCAAGTATTATATATTGGCTGTATGTGTTTGTCTGTGATGAATTACTGCCAAGGGGAAGCAAAAATTGAGTTATTTATATGTTCTATACCAAACAACCATGGTTATCTCAAAAATGATTAGTGAAACAAAAATGGGCTATAAGCTATTTCTATTTTCCACCTCACCTATATGAATGGATACACCAATAAATTCCTTTGTGATTACATTTTTACAACTAATGTATTGGTTAGTGACCATGTACAGTTTTTCAAGCCTGACAAGTTTTTCTAAATCACCGAACTACTCTGTAAGCATATACATTAATGTGGAATCTGTGGCTTTGCAATAATTCTTCACTCATGAGTATCTCTTTGACAACACTGTAGGACTTGACACATTGCAGCCTTTCTACCCTCTACCCCATTTCCCCCTGTTGCCAGTTCTCTAGTACTTGCAATAACTAAAACCAGACTGAGAGCGGTTTGTACCTGAGAAATATCTGGTGAGCCTGGCATCCTGGAATCTGGACCACATAGCTGTATAAAAGTTACAAATTCCAAATTTCTACTAGGACAAAATAAACAATCTCTGAAGAGAGGATTTGTTCTCTTAGCCTTTGAGAAATAAGTCGCTACCAAAAAATTAGACCAGTAGCTACCAAAAAAGAGAGGACAACAGACAAATAAATAAAACTTAATCCAAGAGAAAATAAAGAAGAGAAGAGAAGAGAAGAGAAGAGAAGAGAAGAGAAGAGAAGAGAAGAGAAGAGAAGAGAAGAGAAGAGAAGAGAAGAGAAAAGCTAATTCTAGCCACCCTCCAACCCTTCATAGTAGTGGAGCCAGAGAGCTCTCAGGAGTTTTGGCTGTGATATCATGATGTCTATTACTATGACTAGGTTCTTCATTGAATTTACTTCTTTTTCAATGATGTCCCTTATATTTTGACACCAGTAGACTAAATTAAATAACTAGTTGACTGAATTTTTAACTGAGACTGAACTTGATGTTTAAAAGTTTAGGTAAAAAAGGCAAAGGGAGAATGGATCCAGTGAAGATTTTCCTGGAATGATGTGTTGCCACCCTTCAAGGCCTGACAGGTTCATGGTATTCATGCAGACAGAAAAATATTCATGGAGACATTGGGATGTCTGGCATACCTTTATTCATGGGTGAGCGAGCCACACATGTTGCAAGCTGTGTGTCTATCTGCATGTCTCATGTCGTGGCCCCTGCTCCCCAGCATGGCACCCATTGTGGCACCTGTCGCCTTGAGTGTCTCCCATCATCATTGCCCCCAGCAGGGACTACTAGCTGGGAACAAAGCTGGCAAGATGCCAGCAATTATATAACATAGCACGATTCTGTGCATTCGAACCCACTTCATATTATAGGAACCATTTATCGGACCCAGTCTCAAGGCTATGAGAACACTAGTTATCAGGCCCCTCCAAGCCTATTGGAACACTGCTTCCCTTAGCTGCCCAGACACCTGGGTGAGGAAGCCAGACTGCATCCATTTACCCTAAAAATGACCTGGCTTGTTTTGGTTCAAGCAAAGGGACAGAGCCTTTCTTCAGCCACTTCTTCCATAAAACAACACTCTCCTTCCTCCCTCCATATGATCTACACTCTCTGTTCTAGAGAGTAAATTCTGTAAAGACTTCCCCTGACTGAACTGCCCCTGGTGCACTACTGTCCCTAGATAAAAGTCAAACTCCTTCACAGAGTATTTCAGACTACTCACTACTCGGGCTCAACCTACCTTCTAGCTTTATTCTTCCCTTCCTACGTTCGTATTCCAAAGAGACAATTAATTCTTCTCCACAAATGCATTCCCCTACCCACACATACTATGTATCTGTGTGCTTTTGCAATGTTGTTCATTCTGTCTGAAAATACCATCTTTTTAATCTATTTCTAGATTCTACCTTTTCTTGAAGAACCAGCTAGAGCGCTTCTCAATGAATTAAGCCTTCCCTGATTCTCAGGCTCACACTAACCCACCTACCCACGTGTAAGCTGGGAGTTCTCTCTCTCCTCTGGAACTGTTATCTATGTACATGTTTCATCTTTCTGGGCTGGATCTCTGTTTGCACCACCCAGACTCCACCCAGATGCAGTCTCTGCTTTTCTATACCCTGTTCCCTGCTCATGGATGCTGATCCTTAAACGCTTTGTCAGTTCCCTTACCTGTCAGTTTCCATTTGATTTCAGCCCATTGGGAGGCACCAACAAACAGATCAAGGTTGGGGATGATGGCCCTTCTCTCTCCCTCCCTATTTTTGTACTGCATCTCTTCATAAGCTGCCTCCCCCCTAGATTACAACTTCTGCCAAATAGCCCTTCTTCCATTCCTCAGCTCTTATCAGGCTCCAGTTACACTCTTTTGTCCCCTTGCTCTTTAAAACACAGAGCTAGTAGTGGCTTACAATCATTGCTACTGTCTGGGTGCCTCAGTAGTCGTTGTTTATTCCTGTAACATACTCACACCTGCATATGTTGTCCTTTCTTAAAGTGTTCATATGTACCATCTAGAGTGAGTTTTTTTCTACTGGGATACTGACTGATAAACTTACCAGATATTTATCTTGAAGGTATTATTTGCATGGCATAGGGAAGGGCTAGGGAGTGAGGCATTTTTCAGCTGAAGTCCAGTTCTGTCTCTCACTTGCTATGGCACATTAGACACTTTCCCTTTGCTCCAGCTTCATGATATGTGAAATGTTTGCTTTGAGCTTCAGATGAGATCGTACATGAGAAAGCACTTTGTATGTCTTTGTTCAAGATTCAGTGTTACTCTAATGCATCTTTTAATCTTCTCCTATATGGTGAATGCTTAATAAATAAAGTCTTTCATATAGATTTTTTGGATGAATTAATGAAGCAGATTGTCCTCCATTTTCTCAGAGTCAGCCATCCAGATGTGTAGGAAGCAGAGGAACCATGTATGTAAGATTCAGAGTTATAGAAGACCAACTTGCAACACATACAGTCAGCAGAGGCTCAGATATGGGTCTTTCTAACTAAGGTCTATTTTGTTCAAATATTCTTCAGTAATACTAATTTTAACCTATTTGTTCTAATGATTACCAAGAAGTGTTGCAGAGTTACATTTTAAACTCAAAATAAATAGTGGAGGAAGTGATAGGAAGGAAGAGGTATCTGAATGTTGACTTGGGACTTGGGATGAACTAACATGGCTGTGGAGAAGACTTAACCTTAACCCAAACCTTGAAAATAGCTGGATTCACTGGGGATACTCTGTTGCTTCCCACAGACACCTCTCAGCTACCTTATCCCAGTTTTGGAATCATTAACTTTTCTAGCTGCTTTTATTTGAAGAAATTACATGCACCATTCTCCATGAGTATACAGAGCAAACTTTGGAAAATTGGTGCCAGACCCACAGTGTGTTTTAAATGAAAATTTGAGAACCACTGTGAACATGTGAGGATATCAGTTGATTGTAGAAAAATTTTATCAGAATGTGGGGTGTAGTGGATTGAATGTTAGCCCCCAAAGTAATATGTTCAAACCTTAATACCCAGACAATATGCATGTTACCTTATTTGGAAAAGTGATATTTGCAGATATAATTATGTTTAGGATCTTGAGATGAGTTCATCCTGGATTACCTGTTTGGATCCTAAATCCAATGACATTGTCCTTATCAAAGACAGAAGGCAAGGACACACACATGAAGAGCAAGAGGCACATAGAGAAAAACTGGAAGACAAAGGATGCTAACAGTCACCAAAAGCTGGAAGAAGCAGGAAGGATTCTCTCCAGGGTAGTCGGAGGAAGGGAGGCCCTGCTGCTGACGCTTTGATTTTGGACCTGTGTTCTCCACAACTGTGAGACAATATTTCTGTTGTTTTGAGCTACCAGGTTTGTGGTGACTGTAGGAAACTAATAAGCAGGGTAAACTATACTCATATTTGCAAAAATTCCAGAGGAGAATCCACCAAAGATCAGTGTCTTAAGTGGGGCCTGGTGTATTGGAAAAATTTAGACCCCAAAAAGTAACAGTGTGACTTCCTCAAGACCTCCAGAAACTCAAGGGTTACTGACTCCCTCAAACGTGAAAGAGATGTTGATCCATTTCTCTCAGAGAAGAATATTATTTTTAAAAAAATTTTACTGTTGTTCAAGTACAGTTGTCTCCATTTTACTGCCACCACTTTCCCCAGGCCCGCTCACCCCCACCCTCAAATCCTACCAGCGTTTGGTTTTGTCTGTGGGTCCTTTATACATGTTTCAGAGCAGAATATTAAAGTATGTACAGAATATAAGCAGAATATTAAAGCAGAATATTAGAGCATGCAGGAAACAGAGAACACACCAAACTACACTGCCAGGGGTGTTTAGAGAAATTACAATTCTGTTATTTGGTAAAGGTAGCTTTACAACCACCCATTTGAACACAGTTATAAAATAAATAGGTTTCTGACCTAAACAGCCTGCTAAAAGACCTGAAATGCTGAGGAATGCCTGAGGTAAGGGGTCAACATAAAGCAGTCCTGAAGGCATCTGTAGAAGAAGACCTCAGAAAATTCAGGGAAGCTCTGTTCAAGGACAGAAACTGTTAAAATAGTGCTTAGTAAGGGCTGGAGCCAAGTGGACTTGGCAATTTATAACTCGTGTGAAAAAAAATCTCAAACAGATTTAATGTGAATGCCTTTATGAAGGTGCTTAGTGGTTTGGAATCACTGCTGTTTCTGTGCACTATTTCTTACTTCCAATGGAAAGCTAGGAAACTATCCATCATTTACACCTCCTCACTCTCCCTCTCACAATCCAAAGATAATGCCCAAGAGAATTTATTCCATTCCCCCTGCAACAATTTATCTTTAGAGAACCTCAAATATATCTTTGATTGTATAGCACTGATCTCTGACAAATCATCTGCATCAATCCCAGCCTCTTCTATTAAGACTTCTTAATGTTGACCAACTCATGAAGAGAAGATTTTACCTTCTCTCTTCCTTTACTTCTCTTCAAAATTCCTAGACTTCTGAATTCATAATCACATTATTTTGGCTATATTCTTACTATTAAGCACACTGAACAAAAATGACAACTTCTAAGTTGTATTGGGAGTGAGGTCAGTAAATCTGACTCCCACTTGTAGGAGACTGGGTCAGGTGAGGTCCCAGAGACCAAGCCTAGTTTTAAATATGTATAGTGGTCACTCAGAAGTAGATTCAAGTGAAAGCTAATGTGGAACTCTGCCTAAGAGAAGAATGGAAGATTGACAGCCAGAAAAACCAATTTAGGCATTTGATCTGAAGGCTGAAAGCAAAGCAAGGTTCATAGGCCAAGTGAGGGCCAGGGAAGGCTGGGAGCTTGAAGCAAGCTGGGAATGAAGCATATAGGATTTATTTTTATCTGGTGCTAGGAATGTGGTAATAATGGTAGGTTAGCTTAAATTAAATGAGCAAAGTAAGGACAAACAGAAGCAGATTTAGGCTGTATTCTATCTTTTCCATGTCTGAGCCTCACCCAATCAGAAATGAGGCTCCTTTTTTTAACTCACTAGAGCACTTGTTATAACAAAGATTGATTAAATAACATTAATTGACTTTTAAACATTAAACAATAAATAATGCCTTGTCTGGAATCTAATATAATTAAATTCATTTTAGTTCTTTGATAATTTATAAGCTGTATGATAAAATTCAGTTAAGGACAGAAGGTTTGTTTCCAAGTTTATCAGATCTACCTACATTTCATCTTTACTTTCTATGTTCATCTTTGTGCCTATTGATTGTTACTATCAAAAAGTACCCTTTAAAAATTCTTTCCATTTCACTTTTTATATTGATCCCCTTTGAATTATTACATATCTCAGTAATGGTCAGTGAATCTTAGCTGATTTTTAAAAAGAACAAAATCTCAGACTTCTAGACAACATGCTTTACTATTGATATTGTTGTTTTTGCCATATATTCTGACCATAAATTTGTGAGTACCTTTGAGATGTGATCACCACTGACATATCTGAGAAATAAAAAAATCAAGAGCTATCTCATCTACCTAGCCTAATTCCTACAAGTTTTCCTGAAACACTAGGCATGCCTACATCCAGATGGGGATGTATAATCTGAACTGCTGGTGAGGCCAGGAATTAATAAATCAAGCAGCAAATAGGAGGCAGCTAATCAAAATGATGAATGATATATAGTAGAGAGAAGGCCACAGCTGGAGTGCTATGAAGTGCTGTACTTTTACTGTTGGAAGCTATTGTGCAGATGGCAGCTAATAACACAGAGCCGGAGTTGGATCAGATTTACTTCTACACCCTGAATTGTACCATAAACACAAACAAAAGACAAAAGCAAAACCTCATTCTAGGGTGTGGGTAGGTAGGTAACATTTTGAGTCACAGAACTACATTAGCAAAAGAAAGTTAATGAAAAAGAAACATTCTGGAGTTTAGTTCTACTTGAGAGTATTTCACAAAGAGTCGCCTATAGCAAAAAGCTCCCAGACGTTTCTCCAGATTTTGTATTCCAGGTGTTCCAATGTCCTTCATTTGAATGAGGTCCCAAGTCTCAAAAAATATGCTTAGTAAGCAGACTCATGACTTGGGAGGAGAAGGCCTCATAACACCTTTAAAATATTGGTAGAGATAGTGGCACCTTTGTCTATAGTGTAGACCATGTAGTATTCCAACATTCTTTTTTTAAAAAAAGCAATAAGCTTCACTGAATGCCCGCTATGCACCAGACCCTGGGCTATGCATTGGGGGTATAACTATGATTAAGACATGGTCTCCACTTTTAGGAGTTTTCAGTCTGAAGCAGGAGACAAACAGAACAAGATAGTATAAGAAAATTTACCTACCTTCATAGGAGGTATAGCACGGATAGTAAGGAAGTGGACACCGAAGTTATATTAGGGTTTTCATCCTTGCTGTTACTTCTTAAGTAAGGTGAATTAATTAACCTCTGAGGATCTCTGTTTCCTCATCTGAAAAGTGAGTATAATAATATCATATAAGCTGATGGAGACAATGAATGAGTTAATATATGTAAAGTATACAGAACATGGCCTGGCACATAGTGAGCATGTGTTAGTCTGATTAGACAAATGGGTGTTACGGAAATACATAGATGGAGCAGAGCATTTGTTATGTGGGAGTCACAGAGAGCTTCCTCCCAGAAACTGACATCTCAGTTGAGAGCCAAGGGGAGTAGGGGTTGGTGAGTGGGTTGGTGGGGTATTTGGAACCTGGGAAAAGAGGGGGACAACATGTGCATAGACTGAAGCAGGAGTGGTGCTGGCACACATGCCCTCAAATAATTTAATGTTCTCATGTTGTCTGATTCATTTGGCAAGAAAAACAAGTTCACAAGTTTGTTGCCTTCACCAGAAGACATATTATTGTTTCTCCAACACTTTTTCTGTGAAATCATTCCTTATAAATTTGGTTAGCTGCTTTCTTTGCTGTCTTTCCATATTCCTTAATGATACTAGTCACATAATGCTGTAATTTGTTTACTTGTCTGTCTCCCCAACAAGGCTGTCAGATCCAACGTGACTAGAACAGTTTGTTTTTCTTTGTTTATTTTTTATATACATCCTGGGATTCCCAACATCTACACTAAGATCTGGTTTATAACAGGTGCTCAGGGAAAATGTATTGGACAAATAATATAGTTTTGTGACAGAAGATGGACTCATTTTGAGATTCCACTTTTTCTATTCTTACAGTCCTTCACCAGAAACCAATCTTAATTTATCCATTTCCAAATGTTCTAGTTCTATCTTTTTCATATAAGACATTTAATCTGTCCATTATTCCAGATGCAAAAGTGTGGGTGTGATATTTCCCCCTAAATTAAATATTACCTATTAGCATTATGAAAAAATAATTAACAAAATATGTTTAATATCAACAAGTCTCAAAATGCTAGGAAGTTTGGCATTCATGAAGAAACTCTCACTGTGTAGCAACAATGCAAAAATAAATTTCACTTTGAAGTGTCTCTCTAACTTTGACATCAAATTTGGAATCCTTCCCTCAGTATTCCTTAGGTTGTCTCAGTTAATGCCTATTAATGCATTTTCCAAGGGCCTGTGAAAGAAGCTTATGGACAACTCACTCATGGGCATTTTTCTTTGCACTTTTCTTCCCTCCCTGTTCTTGAGGTTGGGAGTTTCAGCATGCATAGCACTGCTAGCCAACAGACACTTCTCTTCTCACTCAGAACTACTCAGTACCTTTGAACAGTTCTTGGAGAGACCATCTGATGTCCAGGGACATCCCCAATAAATAATTGCAAAGTCCCTTTACATACCATAAATACCAGATTTTGTGAAATGAGACTTACCGCACTGCAACCAGGATGAGGAAGGACCCTCTACAATCTCTGAATGGGAAGGTTGGAGTAAGGGAAGTTTGGCTGTCATTGCACGTGTGCAGGAAGCCTCACATCTGTGAAGGCATGCTCCTGAGGAATGCTTTGAACTCCATGGAGTATACAAGAATTATTGGTCCATTAATTGAGTGTACAGTCTGTCAGGCACTGAGGATATAGAACATGAAAGAGAGACAGGGTTTCTGTCTTCATGGGATTTACATCATCATGGGCAGAGATAGACAATAAGCATATATGGAGATAAACAAGATAATTGTAGCTAATCACAACTGTTCTGAGGTCCTAATTCAGGGAAATAATATAGAGTAATGAGACTAGGCAGGCACTGTAGCTGGGGTGGTTAGGGAAGAGCTGTTTGTGGAGGCAACTTCTCAGTTCAGATGGAATATTGAGAAGGTTCCAGCTATGTGAAGACCTGGGCAAGAAAATAATATTCCAGGCAGAAGTTAGTGAGAGAATAGGAACCAGCTCTATGGTTTCCTACTCTAGCAAGATTCACCAGTCATACCCCCTCAAAAAAAAAAAGAAAATGAAAAGAACGAAGGAAGGAAAGGAAAGGAAAGGAAAGGAAGGGAAAGGAAAGGGAAAGGAAAGGAAAGGGTGGGCCATTTCCAGATTCCCTAGAGCCTCTGTGTGACAGTTCAGATGGGCGCATGCACATTGCATTGTAATGCCTCTTCTTTTAATGGAGGTGTCAGAGAAATGGTCTGAGACAGGAATTGCTGCCTTGTTGGGGAGCAGAAAAGAAAGCTTTTGTGGCTGGAGCATAGCAAACAAGAGGGAGAGCAATTTGGTTAGATTGTTATTGTTAGGGTATAACAACATTATAACAACAGCTAAAATTACTAATCTGATTCCTTTCAGTGCATTATCTTATTTGCCACAACAGCTGTATAAAGTAAATGTTACCAGGTCCTTTTGTAAGGTGAAGAAAATGAAGCTTAACAGAGTTAAGTAAACGGCCTACACAGCTACCAAGTGGTGGACACTCTTAAGCATTATGTTCTATTCTGCTGTGAGAGAGACTGAATATGGGACCCAAAGCTCCACTCCTTAACATCTGAAGCCTGGATGGGCAAGTGAAAATCATGAGGGATCTTGTTTTTATTTTTCCTATGGTCGTTTCTGGAAGAGGACGAATGAGCAAGTTCTGATATTTCCAGAGTGTCTTTTCCTTGCCAGTGGAGGGAAGGTAATGGTCTCCAGAGAGCTACAGTAACAAAGTAGTTAAGTAGTGGACTTTAGGTGCCAAAAAATGGTAAGACCATGCAGAAGCTATTGAAAGAGTCATAGGAATAGCGAGAGTTCTGACTTTTCCTTTTCATTCCAAGCTTAATTTATAGTTATATAAATTAACTCATTTATTTTTTATAGTTATTCTATGGCATGGGATGATTATTGAACCCATTTTGTGGTTGAGGCCTCAGAGGTACCGGGGGGATCACATACTTTGCTTAGAGTCTCACAGCTGGTTAGTCACTACATTAAATGACTTCTTAATGTTACCTCCTCTTTGCTCTACCACCAAAATACTTGAAATTGTGCCTCTTTCAGAATAGCCCAAGTGTATGCCACGCTACCAAAATCCTTGCGTTAATACATTTGTTATTATAAATCGGCTGCTTCTGTATTTAAAAAAGTTTCTACTAAAAAAATAATACATACTTTACCCCAAAATTCAAATAATGAAGAGGTGTTAAAAAGGAAGACACCATGGTCTGATTTTTAAAGGACTCTAATTTTACAGGTGATTGATTTAATCATTTTTTATTTTATGTCTTGTTATTTATTCCCAGTGGTTATCTGATAACCTAATTCCAGTTAGCTGCTCCTTTCCACCCAGCTTCCATCACTATTTCTGCTCTTTTTTTACTGGCTGACTGCTTGTTGCAGACCACCCGACTCCCTGCTGATGTAGTGGCTAGAGATGGACTTGTTCTCATCCTTACCTTGAAGGTTCCTGAAAACTGAGGACTACATGGGTGTTCTATACACTGTGTGTATGTTTTCTCACCACATAAAAAAACAAATCGAGTGGCACTTATGATAGGACTTATCCAAGGAGCATCAAATATATCTAAGCAGGGGCATTCGCTCAAGATTTGATGAATTAGCTGGCAAGTTTTGATATTGTAGAACTGGAAGACATCTCATAGATAATTTAATCCAAACCATTGTTTTACAGATGAGAAAACAGAGACTCAAAGAAATGCAGAGGAAGAAAAACATACTTTGGCATCAGAGACATAAAACTTTGAATCTTGGCTCTGCATGCAAGTAGCTGGCTGTTTAACCTTGTCAATTACCAAAATTTTGAGGATTATTACACTTTAATCCACTGCCACTGCTATCATTGTTCCCAGTCTAAACCACCATAATCCCTTTCCTGGTTTCTGAATAGCCTCCTGACTTTTGCTACTTATAATTTGTTCTCCACCCAAAGTAGACTTTCATAAAACATAAATCAGATCATGTCACACTTAAAGTCCTTCAAAGACTTTTCATTGCTTTCAGAACAAAATCCTACAAAGCCTCACATGAGCTGACCCTGCCTCTCCTAGCTTCACATCTCTTCTTGGCTTCCTTCCAGCCATACAGACATTGATTTTCTTCCAGGAACATACAAGCTTGCTCTGGCTTGGGGACTTTTGCATCAGCTGTTCCTGTGTCTGCAGTGATGTCTGTCTCGTTCTTTTCTGGATAGCCCCATCTAATTCTTCAGGTCTCAAATAACCCTTACTCATGATCACTCTATATGGCAAGGCCCACGTGTTGGCTTTTATGTACCACTTAACTCTTTAAACTTTTCTTCATAGCATTTATCATCTTTTGTAATTATCTTGCTTTTAAAAGAAAATGTGTTTAGTGGAAATTATCTTTATCTCTTCTCAAACTACCAGATCCTGTGGAGAGAATCTTCAATAGCATCTGACACACAGGATCACTTCTTAAATGATAGATATTTTTATTTGTAACAATCAGAGGACACCTAATCATTTGAAGTGAAATCATGGAAGGTAGCTACTCGTTCTCATGGGATCTCATTTGGACTAGCAGTCAATTTTAGGCTTTTTAAAAACTCTCCCTGAGACTGGCAGGTCAGGACAGAGGTTGAGAAGAGCCAAGTTGGATGGGGGTCAGAAGATGGAAGAAACTGGGCTTCAGGAAATCTGGTGAGCATAGCTAGGGCCAAGGGCAGCCAATATTAGCAATGATAAGTGCTGCCAGGGTCTGTAGTCTGAAGTTTGCTTAAATCCCACCCCCAAAGTTAGAAATACAGAGAACACTCCAGGACAAGGAGTGCTTTGTATTACTATCTGGGGCCTTTCAGTTATCAGGAGTTTGGCTAGAAGGAGGCCCAAACACCTGCTTCAGTCCATGTTAGACCCTGACAGTCTACCACAAAACCATCCACATGGTGTTTCAAGAAAGTAAGAATTCAAAGGACACATCCCAAAATATCATATTCACAGGATCCAAGAGCTTTTGAATTCTGCTCTTTCCACTGCAACCTCTAACCTCTAGTACTTTGATGACTTATTATAGTCTTTGCCCAAGCTTGAACTTTTCTTCTTAGATTAGGTCTGAAAAGGTAGTAAAATCAGGAAAGGACTGTTTGGTCCAGGACAAACACCAGCATTGCTAGGGTCAGGAGGTAGGCAGTGAGGAGTTGCCCTATTAGCAAGAGGGCACCTTATTCTACACCTTTAGGTTTTACACTGATACTCAAGCATTAGACACTTCTCCCTGCCCTACAGTCCCTGTTTGTGTGTATGTGTGTGTGTATATAGATTGGCATATAACAATATATAAGTATAAGGTGTACAATATAACAATTTGATATATGTATACAATGAGGTATGTCCAGAAAGCATCCAGCCATGTATATGAAAAATAGAGAAATTTTTCAAGAAGATACAAGGTACAAGAAACATTGTATGTAGAACTATGATACCTCAGTCCCCTTCAAAGTTGGCACTTTGGGCCCTCACACAGTTCTCCCAATCGCCATCAGCTGCCTCATGGTATTTTCCTGAATCTCATCAAGTCTGAAATCTCTTCCCTAAAAGGTGATTTTAGTTTGGGGAGAAGCCAGAAGTTGCAGAACAACACATTTGGGCTGTATGGGGGATGAGTTGCCAAAACACCTCGCACAAGACATGATGCATGAGTGGGTGCATTGTGATGAAGCTGCCAATCACCAGTTGCCCATAGCTGGGTTCATTTTTGTTGTACTACATTTCCCAACCAACAAGAACATTGAGGTAATACTCATTAATTGTTCATCCTGGAGGGGCTTACTCGTGATGGACAATACCTTCCTTATCAAGAAGCATAATTAACATGGTCCTGATCTTGCACCTGAAGGTGCAACTTTGCCCCAGATTCTTCTGGTGTAGAGAATCAGGTGACTTCCATTGGGACAACTGGGCCTTTGTTTATAGATCATAGTGTAGACCCATGATTCATCTCCGGTTATGACCTTCTTGAGGAAATCTGGTTCACTGATAGTTGTTTGAATCAAGTCACCAGCAGCTGCAGCATGATATTCCTTCTACTCTAGTAGCAGAAGCTGTGGAACAAATTTTCCCACAATATGTTTATGCCAAGATCCTGTGTCAAAATGTCTGACACAGTAGTTTTTGGAATCCCCAAATCAGCTTCTAGCTCTTGCACTGTCAGTCGCCAATCTTTACTGATTGTACCTCATACTCATTCAACATCCTCAGGTGTTCTGCTTGTTGCAGGCCTTCCAGAACATGGATTGCTTTCAATAGATTCTCAACCATCTTTGAAGTGTTTGTGCCACACTTTTATTTGCACTGTCCTCATTGCATCATCCCTGAAAGCCTTCTGAATCATCCAAAGAGTTTCTGTGGAGGAATGTTCAAGCTTAACGCAAAATTTGATACAGATTCTTTTTTTTAAATTTTATTTTAATCATTGTTCAAGTACAGTTTTCTGTCCTTTACTCCCATTCAAGCCCACCCACCTATCCTTCCTCTCCTCCCTCCCATTTCCAAGCCCCCTAGTTTTTATCCATGTGTCCTTTATATTTGTTCCTGTAAATCCTTCCCATTCTCCCCTGAAATTCCCCTGAAATTCCCTCCCATCTCCCCTCTGGTCACTGTCAGCCTGTGTTCTATTTCAGTGTCTTTGGCTATATTTTGCTTGTTTCTCTGTTTTGTTGTGTAGGTTCCTGTTAAAGGTGAGATCATATGGTATTTTTCTTTCACTGCCTGGCTTATTTCCCTTAGTGTAATGCTTTCCATCTCCATCCATGCTGTTGCAAAGGGTAGGAGCTCCTTCTTTCTCTCTGCTGCATAGAATTCCATTGTGTAAACGTACCATAGTTTTTTGATCCATTCATTTACTGATGGGCACCTAGGATGCAGATTCTTTGCTCTACTCCCTCAGTCATTTGAATGAGACAGCCACACAGTACATATGCTTATTCAACAGTGTCTACTGCTCCCACTGACTAGTATAGTGAAGTTGTCATTGTTCATGTTTATGCATTCCAGTCCACTCTTCTTGGCTGCCATGTTACATTGATGTTGTGCAAATTGTTCTCGTCATACTAACAATGGCTGGACTTTTTTCTGGACAGACCTCATATTTTACAGAATGATTACCACAAGTCTAGATAATATCTGTCACCTCACAGTTACAAATTTTTCCCCTATGATGAGAACTTTTAAGATCTATTCTCTTAGCAACTTTCAAATATACAATATAGTATTATTAACTATAGTCATCAGGTTGTACATTATACCCCAGAATTTATTTATCTTATATTGGGAATTTTTACACCTTTCCCTACCCCCACCCCTGCCTTTCATAACTACCATCTGTTATCTATATTTATGAGTTGGTGGAATTTTTAAAAAGATTTCATATGTAAGTGCATTCATACGGGATTTTTTCTTTCTTTCTCTGAGATATTTCACTTAACATATTGCCCTCAAGATCCATCCATGTTGTAAATGGCATGATTGTCTTCCTTTCTGGTGACTAAATAGTATTCCACTGTGTGTGTGACATTTTCTTTATCCATTCATCTATTAATGGACACTTACGTTGTTTCCATGTCTTGACTACTGTAAATTATGAATATGGGGGTGCAGATATCTCTTTGGGACAGTGGTTTTATTTCCATTGAATATATACCCAGAAGAGGAATTACTGGATCATATGATAGTTCCACTTTTAATTTTTTGAGGAACCTCCACACTGTTTTCGACAGTGCCTTTACCAATTTATATTCCCACCAACAGTGCACAAGGATTCCCTCTCCTCCACATCCTTGCCAATATTAGTTATCTTTTGGATAACAAATGCATCTCACTAATCTTAATAACTAAACCTGTTTCCTATGATCTTTTTGATAACTCTCAGTAAAAAGTATGTAGACTTAACCTCAGAGTTTATTCTCAGTCCTGTATTTATTATTTCTGATCAGCAGCTCAGAGGAAAAGGTTATTCTCTGACCAACAGTACCACTTTCCTTTGTTTCCAGCTTAGTCAATCAGGTGCATTTAGGTAGGTTGTAGAACATATGTTACCATATTCTTTTTTAAATGTATTGTATTGATTATGCTATTACAGTTGTCCCATTTCCCCCTTTACTCCCCTCAGTCCTGCACACCCCCTCACATCCACATTTCCCCCCCTTTAGTTCATGTCCATGGGTCATACATATAGGTTCCTTGGCTTCTATATTTCCTATACTATTCTTAACCTCCCCCAGTCTATTTTCTACCTACCATTTATGTTACTTATTTCCTGTAACTTTTCCCCCTCTATCCCACTCCCTCACCCCCACTGATAACCGTCCCTGTGGTCTCCATTTTTGTGATTCTGTTCCTGTTCTAGTTGTTTGCTTAGATTGTTTTTGTTTTTGTTTTTTTTAGGATCAGTTGTTAATAGTTGTGTTTCTTGTCATTTTACTGTTCATAGTTTTTGATCTTCTATTTCATAGAAAAGTCCCTTCAACATTTCATATAATAATGGCTGGTTGATGATGAACTCCTTTAACTTGACCTTATCTGGGAAGCACTTGATCTGCCCTTCCATTCTAAATGATAGCTTTGCTGGATAGAGTAATCTTGGATGTAGGTCCTTGCCTTTCATGACTTGGAATACTTCTTTCCAGCCCCTTCTTGCCTATAAGGTTTCTTTTGAGAAATCAGCTGACAGTCTGATGGGAACTCCTTTGTAGGTTACTGTCTCCTTTTCTCTTGCTGCTTTTAAGATTTTCTCTTTATCTTTAATCATGGGTAATGCATTTATGATGTGCTTTGGTGTGTGCTTCCTTGGGTTCAAATTCTTTGGGACTCTCTGAACTTCCTGGAAATCTATTTCCTTTGCCAGGTTGGGGAAGTTCTCCATTATTTTTTTGAATAAGATTTCAATTTCTTTCTCTTCCTTTTCTCCTTCTGGCACTCCTATGATTTAGATGTTGGAACAATTAAAGCTGTCCTGGAGGTTCCTCAGCCTCTCCTCATTTTTTTTGAATTTTTGTTTCTTCATTCAGTTTCTGGCTGAATGTTTATTTCTTCCTTCTCCTCCAAACCATTGATTTGAGTCCCGGTTTCCTTCCCGTCACTGTTGGTTCCCTGTACATTTTCCGTTATTTCACTTTCATAGCCTTCATTTTTTCCTCTATTTTGTGACCATACTCAACCAATTCTGTGAGCTTCCTGATTACCAGTGTTTTGAACTCTGCATCTGATAGGTTGGCTACCTTTTTATTGCTTTCAGTAACTTCCTCTGTTACCCACAAGCAAATCGGACCCTTCTGGTGCTGATTCCCAGGTGGGTGGGTTTGTGTACGTTCTAGGACCCTGTGGGTATCTCCAATGAACTCTCCTGTGAGGCTGGGAGTTTCTCCTGACACCACAACCCTCACAGGCTTTTTCAATCAGAAGTTTTGAGGCTTTATTTTCCCATGCTGGGACCCTGGGTTGTGCAGTCTATCTAGGTTGTTCCTCCCAGATTTTCCTGCACACAAATGTGGGACCACCCACTCTGCCAGCCACTGCCTTGCCACGAGTAGTCTCCACCCTGGCTGCCTGTCTCCACCCCTTCTACCAGTCTGGATGAATATTTCTTCTTTAACTCCTTGGTTGTCAGACTTCCATACAGTTTGATTTTCTGGCAGTTCTGGTTGTTTTTTGTTTTTAAATTTGTTGTTGTCCTTCTTTTGATTGTGCAAGGAGGCACAGTATGTCTACCTATGCCACCATCTTGGCCAGAAGTCTCCATAAGTTACCATATTCTATCTGCAATTACAGATAAGGTCAATACTATAACAGTGCAACTTCCAAGGACACCACCCTTTGGATGACCTGGGCTTAGGGTATCCATTCCCATGATGATTAAGCAGAGCACTGAGAATCAAGACTTTGAGAGTTGGGGTGGTAATGGTGGGTGTAGACTATTGGGGTGCAGGAACTAGGTCAGTCTTTGATAATGAGAAGGTAAAGGGAAGCTCTGTGCACCCCCTTGTATTCCATTGTATATCTCTCTGCTCCCTGCTCTTTATTCTTCTGGGGGCAAAGTCCTTCCATGGCAGGGCTGTGGTACTTCTTCAGTTAGATGCAGAAAGTCATTTTAAAGCCTTATTTTCTTTAATCCCCTCAGGTTCGGCCAGAACATTTCCACCACCATCACTCAAGAGAATATCCTGCTAACATTGTGCCTAGCTTCCCAAGGCCCTTTGACTTTCCTTTCCCAAATTCTGCTGACATACAGTTGGCAGATCCATCTTGAGCTTTGCTTTGACATCCTGTGTAAAGCTTATTTGAATTCCCTTTTACTGCTTTGACTTTCCCTGTGCCTTAAAAGGCTTTCTTTGAGATTTCCCCCCCTCCATTGGCTGTTTGAAAATCAGCCACCATCACAATCAACACAGTAACTATCTGTACCAGGAAGTTGATGACCAACAGCTACTTCAGTGGATAAAAATTGTTATTGACATCCTTCACCCCAAGAAGGCAATAGTCCCTAAGACAGAAATTCAGGGAAGACTAAACAAAATCTATAAGACCACATCAGATGTCATATTTGTGTTTGGATTCAGAACCCATTTTGGTCATGCAAGACAACTGGCTTTGGCATGATTTATGATTCCTTGAATTACACAAATAAATTAACCTAAACATAGGTTTGCAAAACATAGCATGTATGAGAAGAAGACCTCAAGAAAACAAAGAAATGAATGCAAGAACAGAATGAAGAAGTCTGGGGGGCTGCAAAGATCAGTGTTGGTGCTGGCAAAAAGAAGGAGTAAAGATTCTTCAGTGGCTTTATCTGTGGTGATTGTGCATATTTTTCAAGAGAAGATTAATAAACTAGAACTTTAAAATAAAGTCTTCCTGGGCTTCTGGTCAAGATGGAAGTGTAGGTAAATGCAGTACTTGCATCCTCCCACAACAACATCAAAAATACAACTAAACTTCAGAACAATCATCATTCAGAACTATCTGAAATCCAGCTAAACAGCAACCCTCTAACTAAGGATATAAAGAAGTCACAATGAGACAGGTAGGAGGGTGCAGAGATGCAGAATAAGCGTGTCCACACTCACGTGTGGCAAATAAAAATTGGGAGGAGTATCTTGGCTGCAGAGGTCTGCTCTGAGGGGCAAGGGGTCTCAGCCCCACAAAAGGCCTCACAGCCCAAGGATCCAGTCTCAGGAAGGGAAGTCCCCATAAATTCTGGCTGTAAATCCAGTGGGGATTATAGCTAAGTGAGATGGAGGGCGCTAAATACCAGAAAGTTCCTTTTTAAAGGCCCATGTGTGGACTCACTTGGACTCCCTCACTTTGAGATCCAGCACTTGGGCAGCAGCTTGAAAGGCACCAGGGACATATGAGAAGGAACTGAATTTTCTGGCATCAGGGTGAGAGGTGGAGGGGAGGTGTTCTTTCAGACAGAAGTGCTGGTAGAGACCATTGTTCCTTTTCTGAGCCCTCCCTCCAACCAACCTGGCAGATGGGTGCCATATCTGAGACTTCATCAACATGGCTAACACTTTTTGCCCCACCCCACACAAATTGTTAGCCATCCAAGCTGTTTCCAGTGCTTTTTCCATACAAATGGCCCAATGTGGTTCATACTTTTAGACTTTCTTAAAATCTCTCAAACAAGGAACATAAAGTTTTGGTATGCCCCCCACACTTCTCACTAAGTGGCCCCAAATCTAGCACTAGCAACATCCCCCCTTGATTTGAAGCTTATCATCTCCTAGGTACCTCCAAGCCCAGCACAATTAGCAGCCATCTGCAGATTATTCTGTATCTTATGCCAGGTGGCCCTGGGCAGAACACAAGTGGTGGCTGACCTTGCCCTGAATCTCCTGGGAAGCCCCAGAGCCAGCTCACCTGGTAGACAGCTTCAGACCAAATTGAAACACCATCCAACCACCTCCACAAGGGGCATACTTAAAGAGTGGACTCAGTGCACACCAGAGCCCTTCTGAATTAAGTAGTGTTTCGTGGGGTGAGCCACTGCACAACAGATCCTCCTCTGTGGTCATAACCAGTCCTTGCAACCAATAAGTCTAGGGGTAAATCCCTCCCATTGACATGCCAACACTGATCAAGGCTCACCTATAGCAGGAAGGTGTACATAGCCCACATTGTGGGTGCACCTGGATTGCCCAGCTTGGGTGATTGGAGAGTCTGTGCCATTGGACTCTAAAGAACACCTACTATATAAGGCCACTCTACTAAGCCTGGGAGACATAACAGACACTACCTAATACATAGAAACAAGCACAGGGAGGCTGTTAAAATGAGGAGACAAAGAAATATGTCCCAAATGAAAGAACATAACAAAACTCCAGAAAAAGAACTAAACTAAATGGAGATAAGCAATCTGCTAGATTCAAAGTTCAAAACACTGGTTATAAGGATGCTCAATGAACTTAAGGGAGGACTTCATGAACAAAGAGATAGGAAAAAAGTGCAATTAGAAACATAAAAAAGAATCAGTCACAAATGAAGAATATATTAGATGAAATGAAGAATACAATAGTGAGAATCAACAGTGGAATACATGAAGTACAGGATCAAATCAGAGATTTGGAAGGTAAGGAAGCAGGAATCAACCAATCAGAATACCACACAGGAAAAATAATCCCCTACAAAAGGAAGCTAGTAAAAATGATCCTCTGAGACAACTTCAAACATACCAACATTTGTATTATAGAGGTGCCAGAAAAAGAAGAAAGAGAACAAGGGATTGAAAACCTGTGTGAAAAAATGACAGAAAATTTTCTAACCTGGTGAAGGAAATAGACATACAAAACCAGGAAGCACAAAGAGTCCCAAATAAGATGTAGCCAAAGAGGCCCACTCCAAGACACATCATAATTAAAATGCCAAAGGTTAATGACAAAAGAGAATCTTAAAAGCAGCAAGAGAGAAACAATTAGTTAGCTATAAGGGTGCTCCCATAAGACTGTCAGCTGATTTCTGAACAGAAACTTTTCAGGCCAGAAGGGATTGGCACAAACTATTCAAAGTAATGAAAAATGAGGACCTGCATCCGAGATGACTCTACCCAGGAAAGCTATCATTTAGAATCAAAGGACATGTAAAGAGCTTCACAGACAATAAAAAGCTAAAGGAGTTCATCACTACCAATTCAGTATTAAAGGAAATGTTAAAAGGTCTTTTTAAAGAAGAATTTCTTTAAATTTATTGTTCAGATTACAGATGTCCTGCCTTTTTTGCCTTTGCTCACCCAAGCCCCAAATCTGCCCACTCCCACAGTAAATTCCCCCCGTCCATTTTTCTATGCCCATGAGTCCCCTATTCATGTGCTTTTGCTTACCCCTTCCCCTTTCCCGTTACTCCCTTCCCCCTGCTCCTCTGGTAACTGTCAGTTTGTTCTTTATGTCCAAATCTCTGGTTCTATTTTGCTCATTTGTTTGTTTTGTTGATTAGGTTCCACTTATGTATGACACCATATGGTATTTGTCTTTCACTGTCTAGCCTATTTCACTTAGTGTAAGGCTGTCCAGTTCCATCCATGCTGTTGTGAAGGGTAGAAGCTCCTTCTTTCTTTCTGCTACATAGTATTCCATTGTGTAAATGTGCCACAGTTTTTTGATCCACTCATCTACTGATGGGACTTAGGCTGTTTCCAGCACTTGGCTATTGTAAATAATGCTGTTATGAACAATGGGGTGCATAGGTTCCTTTGAACTGGTGATTCCAGAATCTTAGGATATAGTCCCAGCAGGATTGCTGGATTGAAAGGCAGTTCATTTTTAATTTTTGAAGAAATTCCATATTGTTTTCCACAGTGGCTGTACCACCAACACTGTATGAGGGTTCCCTTTTCTCCACAACCTCTCCAACATTTGTTTGTTGATTTATTAATGATGGCCATTCTGACTGGTGTGAAGTGGTATCTCATTGTGGTTTTAATTTTCATCTCTTTAATGGCTAGCAATGTTGAGCATTTTTTCATGTGTCTATGGGACCTCTGTATGTCTTTCTTAGAGAAGTATCTGTTCAGATCCTGTGCCCATTTTTTTTTTAATTGGATTGTTTGTCTTCCTGGTGTGGAGTCCTGTGTGTTCGTTATGTATTTTGGAGATCAAACTCTTATCTGAGATATCATTGGCAAATATATTTTCCCACCCATTGGTTCCCATTTCATTTTGTTGATTTTTTTTAGCCATGAAGAAGTTTTTTAGTTTAATGTAGTCTAATTTGTTTATTCTTTCCTTTATATCCCTTGCCCTAGGGAATATATCAGTGAAAATATTTCTGTGTGAGATATCTGAAATTTTTCTGCCTATGTTTTCCTCTAGGATTTTTATGGTGTCACATCTCATATTTAAGTCATTTATCCATTTTGAGTTTATTTTTGATTTTTGTGTATGGTGTAAGTTGGTGGTCTAGCTTCATACTTTTGCATGTATTTGTTCAGATCTCCCAACACTATTTATTGAAGAAGATACTTTTACTCTATTTTATGTTCCTACCCCCTTTGTCAAAAATTAACTGACTGTATTGACATGGGTTTATTTCTGGGTTCTCTATTCTGTTCCATTGATCTGTGTGTCTGTTCTTATACCAGTACTAGACTGTTGTGATTACAGTGACCTTGTAATATAGTTTGATATCATGTATGGTGATCCCTCTACTTTGTTCTTCTTTCTCAAAATTGCTTCTGCTATTTGGGGTCACTTATGGTTCCATATAAATTTTTGAAATGTTTGCTGTATATCTGTGAAATGTGTTATTGGTACTTTAATAGGGATTACATTGAATCTATAGGTTGCTTTGGGTAATATGGACATTTTGATGATGTTAATTCTTCCAATTCATGATCATGGTATATGCTTCCATTTATTTGTGTCTTCCTTAATTTCTTTCTTCAGTGTTGTATAGTTTTCTGAGTACAGGTCTTTTACCTCCTTGATTAGGTTTATTCTGAGTTATTTTATTTTTCTTGTTGCTATAACAAATGGGATTTTTTCCCTAATTTCTGTTTATGATATTTCCTTTTAAAATATGAACAACAAAGTGACAATAAATACATATATATCAACCATTGAATCTAAAAAACAAAATAAGCAAACAAGCAGAATAGAAACCACTTTGTAGATACAGAGAACATTTTGATAGTTGCCAGATGGGAGGATGTTGTGAGAATGGGTAAAAAAGATTAAAAAGTACAAATTGGTAGTTACAAAATATTCACAGGGTTGTAAATTACAGCATAGGGAATATAGTCAATAACATTGTAATAACTATATATGGTGTCAGAGTTGTACTAGATTTATCAGGAGATCACTTAGTAAGTTATATAATATCTAATCACTGGGTTGTACACCTAAAACTAATATAATATTGTATGTCAATTGTAGTTGAAAAATAAAAAAAAAATATATTTAAGGTTAAAACAGACTTCTTTTAGAATTAAATCACAGAATAACCCTTAAGCTAATGCAGTCTAGTTCCTTCCTGTCTCTGTCCTCAAGTATCCCAATACATGTGCACATGGTGTTTTCTCAGTGTGGAAGGCTCTTGCTCCTATTCTTCACATGGGAGGTCATTTCAAGATCACCTCATAAAAGTCTTTACTGACTGCCAACTTTAAATGGTCTTCTTTGTTATCATTTTATTTCTTTTTTCTTTATAGTACATCTCTTACTGTATAATTTTAAATATGCATTATGTCTACTGGTTTCATGCCTGTCTCCCTATTTAGACTATGTGCTCTAAGAGGGCAAGCATCATATGATCTGTGTCCCTCCATCTGTGGAGTGCCTGGCACAAGGCCCTGAAGCATGCTTTGTGCTCAATAAATACAGAGAAGCAGTGTCGCAGAAGGGTTAAGCATGTGAACTCTGGAATGAGATTTCTTGAGTTGGAATCTGCTTTTATAATTCACTGTGCAACCTAGGAAAGTTCATTAATCATTTTGTGTCTCAACTTCCCCATCTTTACTATGAGGGCAATGACACTTAACTTTAAGTGCTATTGTAAGCGTACATACAGAGTTTAGCAAAATGCCTGGCAAATTGAGTCAATAAATGTTAATTACTATTGGGGATATTTGGCTTCAGAGTGTTAGCAAAGGCTGTAAGAAACTGGCATAGGGTACATGGAGCAAAAATTGCTTAGATACTGAACTCTTCCAACTATACAGTATTTAAAATGACCTCTGAGGTAATGTTCCAGATTAGGGAACTAAGGATCAGAGAGAATAATATATTTGACTTTGGGCGAAGGGTTATTATAAGCTTTATATGTGCGCCATATAAGCTTATGTACTGTGCTGGGTATTCTATGCTAGAAGTTATAAGAAGATATTGTTGGGGTTGGAGGAAGGCAAGACATCAGGTGACTCAAATCTTGGTATGAGGTAGCCTCACTTTTTGAAACACTGGTTTAAACTTTGGTTTTCATTGTGATCTCTGCTCCAATACAATCGTATTGTATGACACCGGCCATCCATAACAGAGGCCGACTGTGGCACTGATGTTCCTAGGGAGGCCATAGACAGCACTCAGAAGGGAGGAACATGTGTGTTTAAAATAGCTTTGTCTCCGGAGATTGGTATGGCTTTTGCGGGAGAGGGGGCTAGTTTCTGTCGTTGAGAGACTTTGCAAGTAGGTAAAGCAAAACAGACACATAGAGTCACCTACAGTGATTGTAATAAAACACAAGAAAAGTGAATGGACACACATAGGATTCAATGGCAACACTCAGATTGAGCATCTGGCAGTGTCTGGGACCAGAGAGGGGAGGTGCTTAGGGAAGAATTCATCTTAGGCCTCCTTTTTAGAGGAATCCAGATACCAGACCAGATGGAGAAGGAAAGGCATGGAGGCAAGTCATCCTGAAGGAGAGAGGACTGTCAGGCACGTGACTTCTGTAGCCTAGCTCTTCCACTTTCTGTCTTGGTCCCCACAGTTTGTGAGGTAGCTTCAGTAACTTCTCACTGTTACAGAATGGACCCATGGAGGGTTTCTCTGTACTGTGGATCTTTGCCCATTGCCCTAGGAATTGTGGCTCTCAAAGCCAGAGTTTGGTAAAAAGGAAAGGAACTGTTTATTCAAAAGTTATTCAGGTTTAGGGTAATGACAGAATGTTGGTGTTAAAATCCCAAAGTCCCTTAAAACACCCATAAACACATGGAGTCCTTCCTAGCCCCCTTTGCCCTGGCAGGCCAGTCTCAGAACATGTCAATTAGAAGTACCACATTCCAGAAAAAAAAGAACAGAGGTCTGCAGCTCACTTCTCCCGGTTCCTTTCAGTAATCTGTGCTCGGCTGGGCAGGTCTTCCGAACTTCCCAGCACCATCAGCTGTGTTGCTGTGATCTCCATTTCTCAATTCCAAACCACATGGTACCTTTCCATGGCAGGTCAGCGAGAGTCCTTTACCCCTTTCCTTCCCTGCAAAGTCTCGCATTGTCCTCTCTCATTGTCCTTCATTGTCCCCCATCCGTAGTCCTGCATTGTCTCTCTGTCCCTTGTGGTAACCTGCTTTTAGTTTAAATCCAAGCCTAGAACCTCCTCAGTAACCACATTTCCAACTCCTCCTACAACTCCTACAACTGGCTACACCTGCCAGCACTCTTGCAGTTTTTCAGTCTTTCTCAACTGCCACAGTTAGTCTGTGCAGGCGTGGCCCCATGGCGTGGAGTAAACCATCTCCAAACTCTCATGTAGGCCCTGTAACTGGGGGAGCTGCCTCCCAGTTGTGTCATGGTTCAAAGTTATGCATACCTCTGGCTCCATTCTGGCTGGAAAATTAGCTTGCTGTTATTGATATTCAAATAACCATTTTTACATATCAGGTATGAAGCTGGCCTGCAAAATATCTCTCAATGGCCCTGTTCCATATGCCCCATCCCCAATGGCAGCCCACCTTGCAGGTGGTGACATTCTATTTTTCTATACTTCTTGGACATCCTGAATTCTGGATCCTGTTTCAAATCCTTCATTTGGGGAGCCCCATTACATCATAATGATATCCTGGACTCTGAATTATTTTTGACTCTCTCTTGTCTCCACTGAAATACAACTGCCTTGAATCTCATTCCCTCAAGTCTTCATTGTTGTTCAGTGAAAAATGGTGCTTTAAATATTCTGGTACATATTTTTGGTATGGATGCTAATAGATTATCAACATATCTAGCAAAACATGAAATAATTGAGACTGTTGATCCTCCCCCTCACATGTACACATAATGTGCAAGCCTTTGGAAGGTCCAAAGATGAGACAATAAGGACTGGGATTTTGTTTATTATGTCATACTAGTAAGAAGATATTTCTTAATAGGTAGTATTTTTTCCTGCTTCTCTATTGACAAAAGCAAGTTCTCCATAAGAGTTATAATAATAGCTAATACTGTTTTAACCTTAAGTGCTAAGTACTCTAACAGTCAAATAGTCACAATAACTATTTTGATGTAGGTCTTCTTATTCATATTTTATCTGTGACAAAACAGAAGCTCTGAGAAGTCAATTAAACTCATTCAACTAGTAAGTGGCCAGCTGGGGTTTTAATCTAGGTTGTTTGGCTCTAGAGTTACTTGACTGGCTCGTGTGGGGGAGGACACCAGTGACACATCCTCCCAGGTGGGAGCATAAATGCTTGAGTGCTGTCCCTCTCGATTTAAGTGAACAATTTTGGTTTAGAGTATGCCTAATTCTAGTAACATCTTCCATTTCTGGAGAAGTGATAAGAGGAATTGGGGGCTTCACGTCATCACTAAAATTCAAATGGGCTTGATGTTTCTAAGAACACATAAGAATATCTTGGGTGTTCTCTGAGTGCTTCCATGTAACTTAATGTCATCTTCTGATTTCCAAACAAATTATTTTAACAACTTCAAATGAGAGTTCTCTTGCTTTTCTAGTAAGAACACTTAAACTGGTCTTAGGTCATCTTGGGATTATATCACTGCTCAGTGACCTAAATGGTACACTCCAGTACAATTCTTTCAGTCCTGTTTCATTTCTTTTCTCCTGAATATAGTTGACCTGACATTTTTCATCTCCAAGATAAAAATTAATGCAAGTAAAAATCACTCTGTAGTTCATCAGCTTTCCACCAAACTTTATTGCTCAGCAAAATTCACATTCTACAGATGTCATTTCCCTCACCTGTTTCCCCCTGCAATGTTGGGCTTGTTTTTGGGAGGGTTGGGTGGGGAAGAGAGGTGTTTTTAAAAATCGTTAAATACAGGAGACCTCTATATATTAATTTTGCAACTTTCTCTGAAGCTATAATCACTTCAAAAATTTTTAATAATGACATGCATACAAAAAAGTAGTATATCAAAAGAATATGTAGCCCTAGCTGATGTGGCTCAGTTGGTTGGAGTGTTGTCCATAACTGAAAAGTTGGGGGTTCAATTACCAGTCAGGGCACATACTAGGTTGTGCGTTAGCTTCCTGCTCTAGGTATGATCAATCCCTGTCTGGGTGCATGTAATCCCCAGTCTGGGTGGGTTCAGGAGGCAACCAATTGATGCTTCTCTCTTGCATGGATATTTCTCTCCATTCCTCTCTCTCTAAAAAAAGCAATGAAAAACCCTCAGGTGAGGGATAAAAAAAGAATATAAAGTAGAGCACAATGAATATAGTCAATAAAAGTGTAATAACCATACATATGGTGTCAGATGGGTACTACACTTATCAGGGTGATCTTTTCATAAGGTATATCAATATCTAATCACTATGTTGTACACCTGAAACTAATATAATATGTCAACTGTAATTGAAGATAAATTTTTAAGAACTATATATGGTTTAAAGTGAGTGCTCATGTGCCTGCAACCCTAGTTAAAAAAATAAAACATCCTCAGTGCCTTGGAAGCCCATCTCCCATCGTGCTACATGCCCCAGAATTTCCAGGTGTGCTCTCTTTTCCCTAGAGGTAGCACCTTCTTGACTTTTATATATATCATATTTTTCTTTATTGACTTAACACAAATATTTGGATCTCTAAATAATTTTGTATGTTTATTAGTTTATATCGATTACATTTTTCTACATTTTGTGAATTTTTCTAGGTTTTTTATTTAACATATTCCTGAGATTCACTAAACTTACTGATATTTATTTTTAGTGTTGCATGGTATTCGATGTATGACTATACTACAGTTTCTTTAAAAATTTTTTTAAAATTTATTTTTAGAGAGAGGGGAAAGGAAAGAGAAAGACAGTGAGAGAAACATTAATGTGGTAGAGAAACATTGATTGGTTGCCTCTCAGCCCCCAGTTGGGGACCTGGCCCACAACCCAGGCATGTACCCTGACCAGGAACCAAACTGGTGACATTTTGATCTGTGGGACATTGCCCAACCCACTGAGTGACACCAATCTCGGCCATGCTACAGTTTCTTTTTCTAATCTATTGATGATTAACATCTGGGTTATTCCCAGTTCAGTGAACACTGGTGCTTTAAATATTCTGGTACATATTTTTGAATGCACACAAGCAAGAGTTTATGTATGTCACTAGGAGTAGAATTAGTGAGCATAACATAAGCATGTATTCAACTTTACCTTGTGATACCAAACAGAAATGCAAAGATTTTGTACCACTTTACTCTCCTGCTAATGTGTGAGAATCCCCACTGTTCTACCGCCTCACTAGCACTTGATATTGTCAGACTTATTTTTTCCCCTATTTGATGCATGTGTAATGATGCCTTATTTTTGTACTAATGTACATCCGGTTACTAGCAAAACTGAGCATCTTTTCAATAGTTATTTGGATATTTCAATTTGTTTTCAATTGAGTCCCTCCTCAAGCCTCTTATTGACTTGAAGGGTTTCTTTTTATATATCTTAAATATTAGTATATTGTATATTATTATAAATGTGTTATAATATCTTCTCTCAGTTTGTGGCTTACTTCTACTCTCTTTATGGTGTTTTTTCAAGAAATATATTCAAGGTCTAAAAATGATGGGGATGTTGCTGATTTTAATGTTGCTAAATTTTCTATTTTTATCCTGTTTGTGCTTTTATATCTTACTAACAAATTCGGCCAACCATGAAAACATTTCCCTATATTATCTTCTGAAACATTTATGGCTTTGTTTTTTCATGAGTGTATTTTCAATCCATCTGGGATTGAATTTTGTGAATGATAGGAAGAATCAATTTTTACTTTTCCCCTGTGAGTAACCAATTGCTTCAGTGCTATTCTTTGAAAAGTTGAAAAGTCCATCCTCTCTTCATTGTCTTGCACTCTGTCCTAGGTTAAATGTATATCTACATGTGGGTCTGATTCTGAGCTATTTTTTAAAAAGCTTTTATTTTATTTACTTTTAGAGAGAGGGGAATGGAGGGAGAAAGAGAAGGAGCGATACACCAATGTGTGGTTGCCTCCTGTGTGCCTTCTACTGGGGACCTGGCCTGCAACCCAAGCATGTGCACTCATGAGGAATTGAACCAGCGACACTTTGGTTCCCAGGCTGGCACTCAGTTCACTTAGCCACACAAGCCAGGGCTGATTCTGAGCTCTTGATTGTGTTTCATTAATTTTTGTCTATCTTTGTACCAGTTCAACACTGTCTTAACTGCTGTAATTTTATAAAACATTATGATATTTAGAATAAGTTCCTCATTTATTGTTTTTCTTTAAATGATTTGCCTTTTGTGGCCTTTTGAATTATTAGAACTAGATTATCAAGTTCTATGTAAACTATTTTAGAATTGATGTGTTTTTGATTATTGAGTTTTATAATCCTTGAATTTAGTCTAGTATCTCCATTTATTTGTGGATTTTTTAATGTCATCAATGGACAGGACAGGCCAGGGTATGCTTTGGTTATGGACAGCTTTAAATGCTCAGTGGCTTGACACAGAGTTTATTTCTTTTCCATGCTATGTGTCCATCTGTGTCATCCACACTCAGCAGCCAAGCTGATGGGGCCTCACCCTCTGGACCAGTGCTGGCTGCAGGTGCAGTGGGAAAAAAGATCACTGGATAGTACATTGGTTCTTCAAGCTTCTATCATCTTTCTTTGCTCAAAGCAAGTCACATAGGGCACCCCAGGAGTAGGAAAGTGTCCTGAATGGGGGAATATCAACCTAATCATGAACACCAGAGTGTCTTTCAATCAACTTTCATTGCTTCTCTAATTGTCTTGTCAGATTTACTCCTAGGTACTTCACATATTTGATAGCTTTGAAAATGATATATGGAGGTGAAATTCATTTAGCATGTTACCTTTTATGTTGCAATTTTGCTAAATTCTCTTATTAATTCTAATAACTTTTCTGTAGAGTATTTTGGAATTTCCATGTACCAGATCAAATAATCTATGAGTAATAACACTTTTGTTTGTTTCTTTTTGTTTTCCTATCTGTTATTTTTTACTTCCCTAACTATTTAACTAGAATTTGTAATACTCTGTGGAATAAAAGTGCTAAATGCAGGCATCTTTGTCTTGTTGTAAGACAAAGTTTTAACTTTTCACCATGAAGCATTATGTTTCCTGAGGTTGTTTGTTTTTCATAGAAACCCATTTAATAAACTTTCTTTTATGTTTAGTTTGTTAAGAGTTAAAAAGTCATGAGTGGGTGTTAGTTTTAGTAGATGCTTTTCTATAGCTATCAAGAATGATCATGATTTTGCTCTTCTTTCATGTTTTAGTGAAATGAATTGCATTAGCTGATTTTCTAATATTAAATCAAACTTGCATTCTTGGGGTAAACCTAACTTGGTCTTGATGTGTTACTCTTTATAGGATTTTGTGCATTCTGTTTGTTAATATTTTGTTTAGGATTTTTATACCTATATTTATGAGACAGATCAGTCTGTAATTTTTGTTTATCATATATATCTTTTTTAAGTTTTGGCATTAAGTTCATACCACTAGAGTATAACTAACTGATCAAACCGTCTGGGCTTTGCAAATATTTTTAGGGAGATTTGTGTTAATTCATTAAAAATATTCTTGTTTTAGATCCAACAAAATGTTCTTGTTTTAGATCAGGAAGGGGCCACCAAAAGATATAGAGTCTGAAAAAGGCCAAGGGGAGGGAAAATGGAGGACTTGCATGCCTATATTACTTGCATTGTGTGGCTGCCCTGTTGTGTGGGGTTGGTTATTTGCCCAACCCTCGAGACCAGGTTCTGCCCAAACCTATGGGCTAACCGAAATCAGCTCTGATCCAGGCTCTTTCACAGCTAAGATATGGCCTTGAGTAAGCCACATATTCCCTGGGCCTCAGAGGTCACAAAATAAATAAATAAATAAACAAACAAATAAATAAATAAATAAAAGATACCCTTGTTTTGAATGTTTTTTTAAATAAATTCTCTATATTCTTCACTCATTTATTTTTCCCCATCATTTTTAGACCTTTTTGACATTATTTTTATAATTATTATAATTTAAAACTTAGCAACATACTATGTAACAAAGAAATGACACATGGAAAAGTTATTTTATTCAAAGGAGAGCATGCAAAGAATGACGCTATGGTTAAAAGGTATTAGGGCTGATTTTAAATCAAGTGGATTTTAAAAAGTCATATGATAATTACAATATATTTATTTAGAACAGCTTTCCTTACAGAGACCTCACCACATGTCTGGAATAGTTCTAAGGGCATTGCAGGTATTATCTCATTTGTCTATGTGGTAAGCTAGCTTATGCCCAGTTTATAAATGAGGTGACAAAGGCTAAGTGACTTATCCAAGGCTATCCTACTACTAAGTGCCAAAGCCAGGAATCAGCCCAAGCATGTCTGGCTCCCCAAATCTGAAACAACCTCTGCATTATACTGTTTCTATCACAAACTAACTCACATAGCACAAAATGGATTCCATGCAATGGATGGTTCAATTTCAACTCCAAATCATATGAAGATTTGAACAGAATTTCCTAGTTTACTGGTAATCGCTTTTCATTTCTTTTGGAGCCTTAACTTTGGAGTAAATTTTGACCACAGCTTAAAAATAGAGCAGTTAGAAGCAGGCAGGACTGGTTAGTATAAGAACCAATTAGGTCATGCACTATACCAATCTCTCTAGCAGACTCCAAAGGATTAGCTATAGCAGTTAGCAAGTAGTCTGAATATTTCAGGTTTGTGATCAAAATTAAAATCCTGTTGCTGAAGGGCATATTCTTTCATTCTTCATCTAATTTTACTTTCAGTACATTTTTTCTTTTCTTACTTATCATGGATGTTTGGGTGTGACAAATAATATGGGTGAGGGGGAGTATATGGATAATGGTACCTGTCCCATGATTTAGTCTGAAAATCAGTTCATTTATTAATTGACAACTCTGGGTGTGAGGAGTCCTTTTCTTTATTTTTATTTTTTAATTGCATTTTTTCCATTGCCATTTAGCCTCCTTATATTCCCTTCACCCCACACAATCACCACACTGTTGTCCATGTCCATAAGTGTTTTTACTTTTTGCTTGATCCCTCTACCCCCTAAATTCCCCACACCCTTAGCCATCATCCTGCTCTCTACCCATTAGTCTGTCTCTATTTTGCTTGTTAGTTCAATTTGTTCATTAGATTCCACATATGAGTGAAATCATGTGGTATTTGTCGTTTTCTGACTGGCTTACTTCACTTAGCATAATCTTCTTCAGGTCTATCCATACTGTTGCAAAGGGTAAATTTTTTTCTGCTTTACATTCGAGTAGTATACATGGTGTAAATGTATGGTAGTTGTTTTATCCACTCATCTATTGATGTGCACTTGGGCTGCTTCCACATTTTAGCAATTGTAGATAAAGTTGCAGTGAACATAAGGGTGCTTATTTTCCTTCAAATTAGTGTTATGGGTTCCATGGGCTATATTCCCAGAAGTGGGATCACTGGGTCAAAAGGCAGATCCATTTTTAAATTTTTGAGGAAACTCCACACTGCTTTCCACAGTGGCTGCACCAGTCTGCATGCCCACCAATAGTGCAAAAGGGTTCTCCTTTCTCCACATCCTCACCAGCAATTGTAGTTTGTTGATTTATTGATGATAGCCATTCTAGCAGGTGTAAAACAGTATCTCATTGTGGTTTAAGTTTGCATTTCTCTGATGATTAGTGATGTTACTCAAAGGTCTGTTGGCCATCTGTGCATCCTCTTTAGAGAAGTTTCTATTCAGGTCTTCTGCCCATTTTTTAAATTGGATTGCTACTGTTTTGGATGTTGATTTTTGTACATTTTTAATGTATTTTGGATATTAGCCTTTTATCAGAGGTATTGGCGATTATGTTCTACCATTCTGTGGATTGTTGTCTTATTCTGTTGATGGTTTCTTTCACTGTGCAAAAACTTTTTAGTTTTATGTAGTCCCATTTGTTTACTTTTTCCTTTGTCTCCCTTGCCTGGGAAAATATAGCAGATAAAGTATTGCTACAAGCAAGGTCCAAGATTTTACTGCCTATGTTTTCTTCAAGAATTTGTATGGTTTCAAGTCTATTTAAATTTTTAATCCATTTTTAATTTATTCTTGTGTGTGGTATAAGAAAGTGGTCTAGTTTCATTTTTCTGCACATATCTGTCCAATTTTCCTAGTACCTTTTGTTGAATAAACTATATCTGTAGCTTATTGTATGTGCTTGCTTCCTCTGCCAAATATTAATTGACTATAAAGGTGTGAATTTATTTCTGGACTCTGTATTCTGTTCCATTGATGTATTTGTCTTTTTATGCCAATCTCATGCTGATTTGATTACTATGAACTTATAGTGTAGTTTGATATTAGGTAGTGTGATTCCTTCAACTTTGTTATTCTTTCCTAGGATTGCAGTTGCTATGCAAGGCCTTTTGTGGTTCCATCTAAATTTTTGAAGTATTTATTCTATTTCTGTGAAATACATTACTGGAATCTTGATATGCATTGTGTTGATCTATAGATTGCTTTGGGTAGCATGGTCATTTTAATGATGTTAATTCTTCCTATCCATGAACAAAGTATGTGCTTCTAATTATTTGTGTAGTCTTCAATTTCTTTCTTCAGTGTCTTATAATTTTCTGAGTACAGGTCTTTTACATCTTTGGTGAGATTTATTCCTCGGTATTTTATTCTTTTGGAAGCAATTGTGAATGTTTTTTTTTTCAATTTTCCTTTCTGCAACTGATTTCTGTATGTTAATTTGCTATCCCGCTACTTTGTGAAATTCATTTATTAGTTCTAGTAATTTCTTGGTGGAATTCTGGGGGTTCTTTATATACAGTATCAAGTCATCTGAAAATAAAGACAATTTTATTTCTTCCTTTACAACTTGGATGCCTTTTATTTCTTCATCTTGTCTGATTGCTATGGTTAGTACTTCCAGTACTATGTGGAATAAGAGAGATGAAAGTGGACATTCCTATTTTGTTCATGATCTTAAGGGGAGCGCTTGTAGTTTCAGCCCATTGAGTATGATGCTGGCAGTGGGTTTGTCATATATGACCTTTATTATACTTAGCTATGTTCCCTCTAATCCCACTTTGAGAGTTTTTATCTTAAATGGGTGCTGGTTTCATCAAATGCTTTTTCTGCATCTATTGATATAATCATTTTGTTTTTATCCTTCATTTTTTACCCGTGGTGAATAACATTTAATGATTTGTGAATGTTGTACCAACCTTGAATTCTCAGAATAAATCCCACTTGATTGTGATATATGATCTTTTTGATGCATTGCTATATTCAGTTTGCTAATATTTTGTTGAGGATTTTAGCATCTATGTTCATCAGGGATATTGGCCTATCATTTTCTTTTTTTGTAGTGTCTTTATCTGGTTTTGGAATTAGGATAATGCTGGCCTCTTAAAATGAGCTTGGGTACCTTCCCTCCTCTTGAATTTTTTAAAATACTTTGAGAAGGAGAGGTGTTGGTTCTTCCTGGAATGTTTGGTAAAATTCACTTGTGAAGCCATCTGGTCCAGGGCTTTTTTTGTGGGGGGAGTTTTTGATTACGGCTTAAATCTCACTCAGTATAATCTTTCCATTCAGATTTTCTGATTCTGATATACCCTTAGTCCATAGTACATTTATGGTTCTGGATTTGGTGTTCTCTATGTCCCCCATATTTGCTATGTAGGCTTTATCTACTGAATCTGGACATCAGAGAGGGAACTACTGATTCTGAATGTTGTCCCCTTATGCCAAGAAGTTGGAATGTCTTGATCCTACAAGGAGATGATTTATTAGCTCCACCCTCAAAAGCGGCGTCTGAAGACATCCCTCCCATCCACATCCAAGGATGAACTCTTCTAATCTCTGGTGAGGGTCACATATGGATACTCAATCATTTTATCTCCCCTGATATCCTGAGCTGTTTTCCTTGAGAAGTGGTTGCTGTATTATTGTAGAGATTATGAGGTAGGGCAATGACAGGGCTAAACTTGGAGGGTCTGTAGAAAGAAAACAGGGATATAATTCTTACATACCTGGGCCAGAATAATACTGCATTTTGTGTTTTCTTAATATTGACGGCAATCATGAGATCAGTAAAATTCCTGGAGATTCTTTTTGCCATATTGGTCTCTTATTGTTTATATTATTTCATAATTCCAAGTCATAACCATCACAGCTTGTGAATGTATGCACATGTGTGTGTACAAGGGAGAGGGAGAGAACATAAAGTCCTATGATATTAAATGAATGGATTTGCAGCAAACAAGTGCTGACAAGATTGTAGAGAAAAGGGAATCCTAATACACTGTTGGTGGGAATGCAGACTGGTGGAGCCACTGTGGAAAACGGTATGGAATCTCCTCAAAAAACTAAAAATGGAACTGTCTTTTGATCCACTGATTCCACTGCTGGTAAGAACCCTGATATACCAAGTGAAAAGAACCTATGCACCCCAATGTTCACAGCCGCATTATTTACAATAGTCACATACTGGAAATAGCCTAAGTGCCCATCAGTAAATAAGTGAATCAAAAAATTGTGGTACATTTACACAATGGAATACTCTGCAGCAGAAAGAAAGAAGGGACTCCTATCCTTCACAACAGCAGGGATGGAACTGGAGAGCATTATGCTAAATGAAATAAGCCAGGAGGTGAAAGAAAAATACCATATGGTGTCATCCATAAATGGACCCTAATCAACAAAACAAACAAATGAGCAAAATAGAACCAGAGACATGGAAATAAAAAACTGACAGTGACCAAAAGTAAAGAGGGAGGGGGATAACCAGGGAAAGAAGGGGAATGGTCCAGTTAAGAAACATGTATAAAAGACCCATGGACAAGTACAACAGGGTAGGGATTGACTGTGGGAGTGGTGGGGGCATGGGAGGGGCATGGGAGAACAATGAGGGAAAAACTGGGACAATAGTAATCAAACAGCAATAACAAAATAGTTAGTACAAAAAAAATTAATCAAATAATAAAAATATTCTTCAAATTCACTGACCAAATAAAAGTGCAGGAAGTTGCTCTCTTCTTAAAAAAAAAATAAAAGACAGAAAAACCTAACCATACTAAAGAGGACATTGCAGCTTACATGAAAATGAGAAATCAAAAATGTAGCGGACACAGAAAGACCAGATGGTAAGGAGACTACTGCAGGAAAATAACAGCCCAGTGATCTGCGTGA
>CM052543.1:70300819-70321603 GCA_028533065.1 Trachops cirrhosus
CTGGAATGGGAGTAAAAGATTGAAACTATACTGAATAATCTAAAATAAAAAAAATAAATAAAAGATGAAGAAATACATTTCAAAAAAATAAATGGATTTGAAGATAATTTCAACCAATCAAGTATCTTAGTTTACCTTTGTAATACATTGTTTTTTATACAAATGTTAGTGAGAGATGATCTAAGAACAAAGGTCAAGACTAATGATGACTCTGAAATGAATGTTCCCAAATCCTGCTCCTCAGAAGTGTCATTGGGCATTTGGTGAACTTGCATTGGTAAAAGAAGAGGTGTGTCCTGTGGGTGGCAGCATGGATTTCAGTAGTTCTGGGCTCACAAACATCTGAAAGGATTTCAGGATCATTTTATAACTTCAAGGTAGAAGTTGTCCCTGAAGATGTACACTTTCAAGGCAGGTCAAATAGTCATGGTCTTTAGACAAAATAGTGCTAAAAATGGAGTCATCCTCCTCATCTCTCCCTGCTGGGCCTATGTTAACACACAGTTTATACTTAGCATTAGAGGTAATGCCCTCAGATTACCCTTTTCAAACCCTTTTACCTGTTCAAACTAATTCAGTTGTGCATCCCGTTGATTGAGGAGTGAGACCTTGTGAAAGGTAAAGCTAAAAAGCTGAACTGAACTTGAATTTTAGATCTTCAATGGCCTGCTCAGTCATTGCAGTTTCTGAAGAATAGAGCCAAATCATCATACTGCACCTTTGGAAGCTTGATTCCAAAGCTTCCAAAGAGAACATTTCAAGAATGGCATAAATTCAAGAGAACATTTGAGATAGAGTCCAGTTAGGATGCTATCTAGTAATCTAGGAAAATATACATACGGCTTAAGCTGGAGCAATGGGGACAAAAGAATGAGCATAGGAAAATTAGGAAATAGAATAGGCAGAACTCAGAGATGTGGGATGAGCACAGCAAACCCAGCATTTACTTCCTCTTTCTTTCTTCTCAATGAATTTCCAGTTTTGTTCAGGAATGCACTTCTCTGAATAGTTCTGAGCTTCAGGGGGAAAGAAGCTGACTCCTTCCCAAACACCAGTAGGTGGATCCTGGTTAGATTATAACCCAATTATATCCATCCCATACACTTTCTCAGGGATTGGTTTAGAGGTGGACATGTGTCCAGTTCTAGCCAGAAATTTTAATGTGGGGTGAACTTTCCCAGGGCTTGAGAAAATGTTTTATTTACTCTTAAGAAGGAAAAACAGATGTCCCCTTGCTTTCTCTGGATGTTGTATCTGGATGTGATGTCTGAATCTGTGGGTGGCCTCTCTTTACGAGGCACAGCATAGAGCAGGGGTGTCAAACTCATTTTCACCAGGGGCCACATCGGCCTTGTGGTTGCCTTCCAAGGTCCTTGCTCCTAGTTAAGGACTAGTTACATTTATACAGTCCTAAAATTACATTTGGCTCTTTGAAGGCAACTGCGAGGCTGATGTGACCCCCGGTGAAAATGAGTTTGACACTCCGGGCATAGAGGGTGGCAAAGCCAAGGGAATTTAAAGAAGTGAAAGGAAGCCACCTGATTTCTGAGTTTCTTGTCATGTGAGATAATACATTTCCTTATTGCTTAAACTAACTAGAGTCAGGATTTCCTGTGGCTGGCAGCTGAAGCCATCTTGATGTAGTAAGAGAGATGAGAAGTTGAAGATGACTAAGATTTCAGCCTGGGAGAACTAGGAAAATGGTGATTCTCTCATCTTGTGGTAGAACATGCTTGGATTTAGAATCTGACAGATCTGGGCACAAATTACAGTTCCACCAATTACTATGGCTTTAGGAAAGGTGCTTAACTTCTCTTAGCATGTTTTTTCATTTCCAGAGATTTAATATACATATATTCATAGAAATATTGTGAAGACTTATGAAATGCTTTTCACCAGTTGGCACTCTAAATTTTGTTTCCCTACTTCCCTAATTCCATATCCATCACACAGTTATTTCCAAAAGAATAGTTATTTCCCAAACCTAACCTTATAGCCTGTTGATGTGGATCCCAGCCCTTAGCATGATGCCTACACAAAAATAAGTGATCAATAATGAATGAACTAAAATAAACTATAAGTTAGGGAGCAGAGAAAAATGAAGGTCTTGGTTGTATGGGGTGTGGGGATTAGTGGCCTAGACAAGCAGTAGGGCTGAGCCCAGTTTTGTAAATGCTTAGTATAACACCATAGTAGGATATCAGATGGAATAATCCACAAGCAGTTTAAAAAGCAAAAGCTTTAAATCAACCACCTATTATTTTTGTGCTAACACAGTACTATATTTGAGCAAATTTAATATTAATTTTAATTTCATTGTGGGGCATGGAGGAAGGAGCCATAAGATTATTAAATTTCATATTTTTTAGTTGGTATAGTAAGGGACTAATAGACTTATGATTCAAGTTCTATCTAATAATCTCTAAATCTGTCAACTTAATGAGAAGCAAACTCTTTTAATTGCTTAACATCTTGCAAGAAAAGCAATGTAATGTCCTTTCTTCAATTAGATGGGTGGCTTTGGCATCGCAAAGAACCAACTTTAATCACCCTTGTTACCAGTGTTTGTGTAACACATGGCAGGCAGATATCTTCCTACCAGAGAGAGACTCACCATATCGCATAATCAGGGATCTGTGGGAAGCCTCAAATTTGTTTGTGCTTAAAGTTGTCCTGTTCAGGCTTTTCATGGGACATCTCAATGCCCAGAGGAGCCACAGTAGATTCATGATACATCCAGTACAAATACAATAAATATAAACTGACCTCATTTGCTTATCACTTGGGTGTAGAATTTCTGGATGCAGGACAGATTGAATACTAAAACAAATTAAATGATAATTTTGAGTGCTGTAATCGTATTTCCTGATTACAAGGGTTTGGGTGGTTTTCATGCCAACTGAATAATTCCCATTTGAAAAACACAGATGCATGTTGGCAGGGACTGTGCATACTGTTAGAAACTCAAATGTAGTTATTTAAATTACCAGATGAAAGCACGAGTCCTCAGCCAGCTCAGCTGTTGCAAATGCTTACAAGATCAAAGTGGTTGGCCCAGTGCTTGGATCACAGTTTTTTGGATGCAGGTGAGAGGATATACACGAGTGAAGATTTGGGAAGCTAGGCAGACATGCTGTCACTTCTTCACATCTCCTCTCTCTTTCTAATTTCTGTAATAATAAGAGAAGCACTGGCTAAATTGCTCCTACCATGGGATGGGGCCTGGGAGTCTTCACAAAGCATGGCAAGTACCCAAAACAATTCTTTCTTTGCAGAGACCAAGAAACTCCCATGTCCAATATGAACTGGAGCTACCCTTTATAAAGTATTTGCTAAGTGCCAATCACTGTATTTAAATGGATTATCTCATTTAATCCTGGGTGGAAAAAAAACGTGAAAGGAGATACTGTGGTTATCACCATGTTATAGATGAGGGAAAAATAGGAAGAGATGTTAAGTACCTGGCCCAGCATGACATGGCTAGTTAAGTGGCAGAACTGAGACTTGAACCTGAACTCAGATTTCTTAGATTCCAAAGCCGACATTCTTAACCCTAGATTAAATTGTTCTAAACCTACTGCCTGGAGAGTGTGGAGTACTGTAAAACAGAGGATGGCCAATAACTCCAGGGCTTTCGGGAATTTTGCAGTAATGGTAGACAGATATTTGGAATAGGGCCATGTGGCTTCCGGAGTGAGAGAGCTGTAGTCACGGGGTTAGGTTAATAAAAAGATTGCCTTTCATCCTTCACACAGGGATAATGAAATAATGTGAACTATGAAAACTCATCACCTGCTTGGCAAAAATCCCTACAGAGTTAGCCAGAAGAAACCTTAGGTGATTTGAAGTTCCAGGAGGCTCACAAAACAATTTGGACCCTGTATCCAGCTCTGGCTAGCTCTCCCTACAGCCCTACTCAAGCTCAGGCCCCAGTGCATTGTCCTTCCCAATGCTTTCTTTTCCTATTGTCAGGCACAGTGTTAGATTCTATTCCTGCCTAAACCACAATAAAGAATATTTGGTTATCTCTTTCTGGCAATTAATAGTTTCCTTTTGCTCATTCTAAAAAATAAGAGATCTTGCTGGAACCTTTTAATCATCTTAGAATGGGGTTGGTTTGGCTTTTACTCTTCAGAAAAGGAGATTCTATCATTTTCTTTGGTCTTCTGTTCTGTGGTCAACAGAATTTCTTCCTTTGTTTCAACATGAGTTTGCTTGTCTAAGGTTTAAGCTCTTTCTCTCATGTGTTCTTGACTTATAATTTAGAAACAGGCTACATGGAAGAGGGGGTAGGTGGAAGAGATGGAGGTGCTGTGTGGATAAACTGAGTCCTGACTTGAGCTTAGTTTTGAAGAATTTGACAGTTGCTTTGCTTATTAAAGACACTACATTCCTTGTATGTCTATTTTTATATTGTCAGAGCACTGGGAAACCTTTGTTGGAAGAGAGGTGGTATCTCTTAAGAGACTAAGCAACTTGAAAAATAATAGGAGCTTTCATGCATTTCAGCTGCTTAGGAATTGCTGTCTTTTAGAACAATCCTTTTGCTTTTGAAACAGTTAATTGAATAGCGTTTACATTCATAACACTACAAGAAACCATCCAACCCCATGTGCAGTTGTGACAGCTGGAAAGTATTTTTCAGTCATCTTCATGCACCGGACCCTGTGGAACCTTTGCTGCCCCCTCCCTCTCTCCCTATAAACCTATAAAATACATTTTCTTCTGCTGACACTGCAGCATGAACTTTCCATAGCAACTTATTCCCACACCACCTGTTAATAATGCCAAGAGTAATGTATTTAACTCCCTGCATACTGTGCCAAAATGTTTACACAATTCAGCTTTTTTCAGACTTTAAAGACCAGACATAAATCCTAAACTAGCTATGTCCCTTTTGAATGCTCAGTTGCTTTCAACATTTTTGTGAGTTGAGCTGGGAAGATTTTTCCCAACTATTTTTAATAAAAAATAGGGTAGTCCTTTAGGACTACTTTGCTAACTGTTTTGGGGTCCTCAAAAATGAATTGTTTTTCAAAACATTGTCAAGTATAAGAGTGCATCTCTTCTGTTAAATACCAGATTTATTGACAATGCACTTAAAACAAGAACTAAAACTTCTGAGCCAGGTGTGTCCAAACTCTTGGCATCTCTGGACCACACTGGAAGAAGAGTTGTCTTGGGCCACATGTTAAATACATTATGACATGTAATTACAAAAAAATCTCATAATGTTTCAAGTACATTTACAATTTTGTGTTGGGCCACATTCATAGCCATCCTGGGATGCATGTGACCCATGGGCCACAGGTTGGACACCTCTGTATCTAAACTAAAACTTTATTAATATCTGAAGGTCAGTTTTCTAACTCATCATCTGAATTAATAGTAATAAGAACTAACATTTATTTGTATTTAATTATTTATTATTTGAGTTTATGTTTATTGCTATTATTATGAAAATTCTGTACTGGACATACAAAAATCTACATTTGATTGCTGACAAACCTGAGGCTTATACTAGGGAGTAATCTACATTAGGTCCCGCAGCTGGTAGGCAATGGAGCTTGGATTCAGTCTGATGTGTTGGCCTCTAGAGCCAGGAGTCTTTCCACTGCACTAAAAGTTTTTAAAATGGTTTCCTAGAAACATCACATAAGGAGATATTAATAGACAAACCTCATTAAGACTGTTCTTTGGTTGTCACCTTTGGAAACTTGATACTACATTCTTTTGGAAATTCACAATACACAAACATGGTAAAGGCTCTGAGACATCCTGCAATGAAAAAATATTCTTAGTTCTGTGCAAGCCAGTAGTTTCTAAACTTAGGAGGGCATGATGCACTTTTCTCCTTAGCACGTCTATTAACACTTAGGGCAATGTGTTCTTTGAAACACACTGTGAGAGATACTGAATCTGCCAGGCTACCTCCCAACCAGAGGTGAATGCCCTGAGGGCCAGTGCCCCTTTCCTAGGTGTCATTTCCAACTGCCTCTGAAGTGCCTTTTAAAGAAGACATATATAAAGCTATTCTACATCCCCTTGGCCATTCCTTACCATTCACTCAGGACTTCTCCCTCCTGGTAATTCTTTATCTGACTTCCTAAAAGGGACTATTCCTCTTCCCTTCTGTGTATTTTGAAACAACAAAATAAGCTATGAATTACTCAAAGATCAACTGGTTTATTCAGATCCCTAGAGTGTCAAACATCATATTTTCATCTGAAAACCTCTATTAGTCCAGCAGAACTCTCTGCTTGAACAAACGTTTTCATGAAACCCCACAAAGTGACAAAGCCAAATGAATTGGTCAATTCCTTCAGAAAACATTTGATATATGTACACATGGTCTAAATCTAAAATGATGTCGCTCCTGGGTAGATGGTCCAATAACTAAAGAGTTAGTAATCCCCAAGATTCTGAATTGAAACCTTTTCACAAAAGAGTATTGTCTACTAAATATCTAACACTTAATACTGAATGAAAAAGCATTGCTTATAATTAATCTAAATATTTGAAAACCCATTAAGTTCTAATTAGAATTCTCTGTTTTCTTCCAGATGCCTAGCATCATGTAGATGTAGCCAGAAATTTTGAATTATTGGCCAATTTATTTCTTTCTGTTCTACAACTCCTCCAGTTCATATTGTACTAATCTGGTACTTTATGTTATGTCAACAATTGCATTATTGTTAGTCGGCTCTGTGCCAGGACCTTTAGCCATGAATGTAAATTTACTTTTTATTGGAAAATGAATAAAATGAAAACTAGGCAAAATCAAGAAGGAATAGCCATGTTTTCCCTAAAAGAACTGAAGCTAAAATTTACTGAAGGATGCAAATTTGTTTTAGTATCCTTGGTTTTTTCACTGTTACCCATCTAAAGCCACAATGTTTCTTTTTCAAGAGATCCTATAAAAAGATTCAAAACTGAAAACTATAGAACCAAAATTTGTAGTATGCAGGACAGAAAAATCAACAGAAACTATAAACTCCACATGACATGAGCAACTTTAAAATATCCAAGGGATAAATGCCCTGGCAAAGAGTCACAGATGAAAATCGTCAAAATCTTGCAGCTAAGGATAAAATAAGCAATTAAATAAAAACTTGTCCTTTGGATTGGATTTATTCTAGGTCGACAACTACTGAGTTATTAAGAAAAACGAGAACTCGAGTTCTTGATTGCCTGCAACAGGCCTCCTTTCCCCAGCTGGAGTGGGTGCCCTGCCCTTGCCAAGAGCACTGACTCAGCCACCTCTGTAGGGTGTGGACACGAGCTCTGAAGAGCAGAAGCAGAATCTGGCTGCATCTGGTTGTGCTCCTGGTCAGCTGGCATTTTCAACCTCAGAGTCAGGGTTATGATTTAAATGTGGCTATTTCTTACAGCTCAGTTAATCCAGAGTGTTTTTAAAAGGCCAAATGCTGCAAAGCAATGATGGCTTTCTTATACCAAGAACCAAATTAAATGTTGTCTATCAGCTGGACTAGGGAAAAAAGTTATCCAAGCCACATACTATGCTATTAGCATAACTACATGCTATGTAATCACCACGATCATCTCACCATCAGGGTTGTAATGATCCTGGAGTAATAATGAGGTGGTACCATGCTGGCGATACTCAGGACTGATCAGAGTGATCATCCTTGTGATTAAGGGCATTGTTGAGTTTGCTTTTATTGGCTAGACCTGCAATTGCCCTCTCTTTGGAGAGAGCAGTAACTGTGAATGCAGTATGTTTTTTACATTGGAATTTGCCTTACTTTTTGATGTACAACTCACAGAAGTCTGTTGTCATAGAATCCCAGAGCCAGCAAGGTCCCTGGGGGTCATTGAGGCTGCATGTACATGCTACACACAAACAGGGTCAGGACGGTCACATCTGGCCATCGCAGCTCATTTATGCAGCTGGGATTCAGAAACATCAGTTTCACTGTGCATGCTGGGTCAAGCACCCCACAGAGCCCTGGCCTCAATGAGATGTGAAGGACTCTATCCATGGCACTGGACTCTGCCCACCCAGGCTGCTCATGAGTGGATCAGGTGATACTGTATGTTATGCTTTTGAAGGAACCAGCACTGGTGCCCCCAGAATCTCCCCATCTGCTGACACTTTGCCTGAATTTCCAGCCATTAGAGTTACTCCTCTGGGTTAAGGAAGTGTTTCCCCACCCTTTTTCCCCTTTCGTACAAAGAATCCTTTTTAATACCAGAACATTTTATAGATCTCCCATATAATGGTTCTATTTTTAGATTCTGATGACTAGAAAAAGATGCAAAATAGGAAAAAAGTACTAAAATCTCAATAATGCTTATACATGGATTCACATTTAATAAATTTCAGTAATACCTTAATATATTTGAAAAATAATTGCCAATATATTTATAAGTTGTATTATTTATTAACTTTAGAGATAATGCTTTGGAAACATATGGATTCATGGAACTTTAAAGTCTGCATTCTTACTCCCTATTTCCCATTCCACATATCCCATGCTCTGTCACCAAGATTTTTAGTCCATTGAAGAGGGCCACTGAATTAACTAGCATTTCATAAGCTTGTGTTCTCTTGAACATGTTTCATAGGGTTCAAAATAAGTGTGAAAGAAAAAAAGATTGAGAAAAAGCTGGGTTATACAAAGTCAAATACTTCTGTCTATTGTAGGACTTCTCAGAGCCTTAACTATTGGAAGGCATTTTGAATCGCTACAAAGGAGGTATGGACTTCAGAATTCACTAAACTTCTTAAATCATGGATCTTTTTCCAGACATTACTGACATCTCTGGGAACAGTGTTTTGAAGAACACTACTTTTGATTAAAACATCTTTTTTCTAGAAGATCTCTGTTGAATATAAATACATAACTTTGGAGAGAGAAACTAGTAAGCCTCTTACCTCCAGTAGGATGTTACCAAGATTAACTCCTAAGACAAGTTGCTGAGTTGCCAGGAGGAAGGTCATAAAGGAATAGCTTCTTGGACAGATCTTCTCTAAGGAGACTGTAATGTGTGAACAGCATAGCTTCTTGTCTCAAGTGATATTTATGGCTTTGCTTATTATCTCATTAAGTCCACCCCCCCTTATAAAAATCTCAGAGGCTAGGAGAACAAATGACTCAGGGTCCAGTAGAAAATCAGGTGGCACAATGAATGGAACATTCTGATACCACAGGGATAAATGTTCTCTAGATCTTAGATAAGAAAATAGTACATAGAATTTCTGTCTTTAGGCTGGATATAGGTTTTGCTTGTTTGCTTTGTATGGCATTCAAGGCACACCTCAGTGACAGAGTGGAGAGTTCTTGCTTCATTATACCATGTGTGTCCTGGGTAGATGTGGGCTGGCTAAAGGCTGCCTGATGATGACTTCAGGTGTTCCCAAGCCTGAACTCACCCCTAATTATCCACTGCCTCTCATACCCTGACATAAGCTGAGCCCCCAATTATACCTATTAGAGATTCACAGTCTTTACATTTGATTTGAATTCCTGTTGGAATTCTGACCTCCCTCAAAATAGACACAAATTTAAATTTACTAGTTTTTGACAATCTTAGTGTGACACTAAAAATGGGATCGATTAGGTTGGAGGTGTAGAAAGGTGAAGAGCATATGGGTACTGACCACAGGCTCACTGAAGCCACCTAAGAGGGTGTCTCTTGACTCCCAAGGGAGGTCATTTTGCCCCAGTTAACTGGCAAGTTAATCAGCAAATTACTTGAGGTAAAACAAAGGGCAGACCATCTGTGCTTGCAGACACAGCTAAACTAATGTGAGGGGAAAATACAGGAGCAATTGTTTAGAAATTTTAAAGCCTCAAGCAATTCTTCCTCAATCAAGTGAATATATCAAATCAGAGAGATGTTTGGACTTCAGGTTACTAGCAGAGTTGTTTCAATTTGTCATTCTTCATTCATGTGTAGACACTGATAATGAGCACATCTTTGCCACTCACTCAACTCAGTGGAGACATAGTTTTGTTTTATAGCCCTCTCACAAGACATCATGTTAACCAGTTAATAATTTATCAAGAACCTCAAACCAAATATTAAAACAAATGTGCACCATAACGCATTACTATATCTTTCTTCTGAACCAGTCAAAGGGACAGGCAGAAAGTCAAATTACAAAACATCTGTGCTTCTTCATGGTGCTATTATAATGTGATTTTAAATTTTTATGCAGTTAAAACAAAAACCATTCCAATTAAAATGTTTGAACCAAATGTGGTGCAGCTATTAAGGTATTAACACATTCATTCTGTCAAATAGGAAAAAAAATGTTTCCCTTTGAGATTTTCTCCATTAAACTAGTTTCCAAATTACTATATACTATTTAAATAGCTTTGACTGCATTTTTTTTTATCTCAAATGATACAGTTCAATTAGCCTGTAAAAATTCTAGGCCTCCAAACTCAATTTCATTTTATTCTCTGAATATGAATTATTATAATGATTATCAATAGCAGTGTCAACTATAACTGATTAAGCATCTAGTAGATATCAGGCAAACTAAATGCATTATTTTATTTAGTTAAAGTAATAATTGTCCAATGGTATATTGTAGATACATCCACAGTGTACAGATAATCAAGTGAGATTTAGAAGTAATTACAAAGCTCTTTATTTACTTAATCAGTGTCTGAAGTGAGAATTAAACCCTGTTCTTTATCACCCAACTTCAACCTCTTTTACTAAAAAATTAATTTTATTGATTATGCTATTATAGATGTCCCAATTTTTCCCCATTTGCCCCACTCCACCCAGTAACCCCCACTCTCTAGGGCAATCCCCACCCCTTTGTTCAAGTTCATGGGTCATGCATATAAGTTTTTTTGGTTACTGCATTTCCTGCACTTTACAAACCATGACTATTCTGTAACTACCAATTTGTACTTCTTAATCCCCTCACGTCTTTATCAATTCCCCCCAAATCCCCTCTCATCTGTCAACCATCAAAATGCTCTTTGTATCCATGATTCTGTCTCTGTTTTCTTGTTTACTTTGTTTTTTAGATTCAATTGTTGACAGATATGTATTTATTGCCCTTTTATTGAGCATAGTTTTGATCTTATTCTTTTTCTTAAATAAATCCCTTTAATATTTCATATAATAATCGTTTGGTGATATTGAACTCCTTTAGTTTTCTCTTGTCGGGAGATATTTATCTGCATTTTGATTCTAAATGATATATTTCCTGGGTAGAGCAATCTTGGCTCAAAGCCCCACTTTTCATGACTTTGAATATTTCTTGCCAATCCCTTCCAGCCTGCAAAGTTTCTTTTGAGAAATCAGCTGACAGTCTTATGGAAACTCCCCTATACATAACTGACTGCTTTTCTCTTGCTGAGTTTTAAGATACTCTCTTTATCTTTTTGAAATTTTAGTTATGATGTGTCTAGAGTGGCCCTCTTTGTATCCATCTTGTTTAGGAGTCTCTGTGCTTCCTGGAATTGCACATCTATCTCCTTCACCAAATTAGGAAATTTTTCTTTCATTAATTTTTTCAAATATATTTCCAATTTCTTGCTCTTTTTCTTCTCCTTCTGCCACCCATATGATGCAAATGTTGGACCTCTTGAATTTGCCCCAACTGCTACATATACTACCCTTGTTTTTTAGGATTTTTTTGTTCTTCTTGTTGTTCATATATATATATTTTTTTACTTTTTTATGTTCCAAGTCATTGATTTGATTCTCAGCTTAATTCACTCTACTGTTGTTTCCCTGTAAATTGTCCTTTGTTTCAATTAATGCATCCTTTATTTCTGATTGGGTATTTTTTATGCTGTTGAGGGTCTCACTAAGTTCCTTGAGAATTCTTATAATAAGCGTTTTGAACTCTGCATCTGATAGATTACTTATCTCTATTTTGTTTAGTTCTGTTTTTATTTGTTATATACTTATTTTAAAAATCATGCTTACAGTTTTCAAATCACATTGATGATGTTCTCATATGCAAACGCTCTTCTTTTTAAAAATTTAATGCATTTAATTGATTATGGTATTACAGTTTTTTTCTCCCCTTTATTCCCCTCCACCCTTCACCCCCACTCTCACTAGCATTCCCCCATCTTAGTTCATGGGTCATACATATAAGTTCTTTGGCTTCTTTATTTCCCCTACTATTCTTAACCTTTCCCTGTACCAACCGTTTATGCTTCTTATTCCCTGTACCTTTTCCTCCATTCTCCTCCCTTACACTCCCTGCTGATAACCCTCTATGTAATCTCTATTTCTGTGAATTTGTTCCTGTTCTAGTTGTTTGCTTAGTTGGTTTTTGTTTTTTTATGTTCAGTTGTTGATAGTTGTGAGTTTGTTTTCATTTTACTGTTCATATTTTTGATCTTCTTTCTCTTAGAGAAGTCCCTTTCACATTTCATATATTAAGGGCTTGGTGATGATGAACTTCTTTAACTTGACCATATCTGGGAAGCACTTCATCTGCCCTTCCATTCTAAATGATAGCTTTGCTGGATAGAGTAATCTTGGATGTAGGTCCTTGCCTTTCATGACTTCAAATATGTCTTTCCAGCCTCTTCTTGCCTGCAAGGTTTCTTTTGAGAAATCAGCTGAGAGTCTAATGGGAACTCCTTTGTTGGTAAATGTCTCCTTTTCTTTTGCTGAATTTAAGATTCTCTCTTTGTCTTTAATCTTGGTTAATGTAATTATGATGTGCCTTATGTGCTTCCTTGGGTCCAACTTCTTTGGGACTCTCTGAGCTTCCTGGACTTCCTGGAAGTCTATTTCCTTTGCCAGATTGGAGAATTTCTCCTTTATTTGTTTTTTACAAATACGTTTTCAATTTCTTGCTCTTTCTCCTCTCCTCTTGGTACCCCTATGATTTGAATGTTGGAATGTTTAAAGTTGTCCCAGAGGTTCCTAAGCCTCTCCTCATTTTTTGGAATTCTTGTTTGTCTGTTATGGTTGAATGTTTATTTCTTCCTTCTGTTCCAAACTGTTGATTGGAGTTCCAGTTTTCTTCCCATCACTGTTGGTTCCCTGTATATTTTCTTTTATTTCACTTTGCCTAGCCTTCACTTTTTCCTTTATTTTGTGACCATATGCAACCATTTCTGTGAGCACCCTGATTACCAGTGTTTTGAACTCTGCATCTGATAAGTTGGCTAACTCTTCATCACTTAGTTGTATTTTTTCTGCAGTTTTCATCTGTACTTTCATTTGGGCCATATTTTTTTGTCTCAGTGCACCTGTTACATAGTAAGGGGCAGAGCCTTAGGTATTCCCCAGGGCCAGGCAACCCACTTGGCTGTGTTGTGGCATGGTATGTTGGGGAGCGGTCCAAGAAGGAACAGTGCCACTTTCTTAGCCCTCAGCCAGCTTTCAGTCACTTCCTCCACTACTCACAAGCAAATTGAGCTCTTCTGTTGCTGATTCTTGGGTGGGTGGTTTTGTGTACATTCTAGGATCCTGTGGGTCTCTCCAACAAACACTCTTGTAAGGCTAGGAGTTTCTCCTGCTGCCTCAACCCCTACAGTTTTTTTCAGTAAGTGGTTTTGAGGCTTTATTTCCCCCAGCTGGATCCCTGGGTTGTGTTGTCTGTCTTGCTCCTGGTTGTTCCTATAGGTTTATCCACATGCAAATGTGGGACTGCCTGCTCTACCAGCCACCGCCTTGCCCACCACAATCCTCCAGCCACCACCTTGCCAAAAGTCCTCTCTACCCCGACTTCCCATCTGCTAATCTCCTACTGGTCTGGATGAAGGTTTCATCTTTAACTCCTTGGTTGTTGGACTTCCATACAGTTCAGTTTTCTGACATTTCTGGTTATTTTTTTTTTGTAATTTGTTGTCCTTTTTTTGTTGTTGCATGAGGAGGCAAAGTGTATCTACCTACACCTCCATCGCCTCCATCTTCTATTTTGTTTAGTTCTTTTTCTGGGGTTTTTATCTGTTCTTTCTCTTTTTTTTGAATTAATTTTCATTTGACCCATGTTTCTTTATCTCTTTATATTGGCATCTTCCCTGTGTTTGTTTCTGTGTATTAGATAGAACTGCTGTGACCCATTGTCTTGGTAATGTGGCCTAAGGTAGTGGGTGTCTGGCAGAGTCCAGGGGCACAGCCTACCCCAGCTGGGTATTCAAGGTACACCCTTCATGTGGGCTGAGTACACCCTCCTCTTATAGTTTAGACTTGATCACTGTTGGCAGGTCAATGGGAGGGATTTCCCTAGTACAATCAGCTGCAAGGACTGGCTGTGACCACTGACCACCAACCTCTGCCCTCTGTGAAGGATCAGCTGTGCAGGGGCAGGGTGGTGATACTCTGACATAGTCTGTGGCTGTCCAGTGGTACACAGGCTCTGAGGTTTCCTGGGTGGTACAGGCCAAGGTCTGCCCCCACCTGTGTTCTGCCTGGGGACACCCTGCTTGGGCTATAAAGCAATCTGAGATGGCTGCTAATTCTGCTGGGCTTGGAGATTCCCAGGTGAAGCCAAATTTTGATCTAAGCTGGCTGCTGCTAGTGTTAGGCCTGGGGCCACTTAGCAACAGGTATGGGGCCTGGGCATTTCCTGAGGCCAGTTGTTGCTTGTTTGATAGGATTTAGGATTCACTCATGTAAAGCATGAGTCAAGACCAGCCATTTATATGGAAAAAAGTCACATTAACAGTTTGGATAGGCCCATAAGTTGGGTTGGACAGAGTCTCAGGGGATCTCCAGGCCTGGTCAAATAATGTTAGCTAGGTTGATGGAGTCTCGCATATGGAATCTGCCTGCTGGCTCTGTGGCTGTCTGTGAGGAGGGTCCAGAAAAGGGACAATGGCCTCTGCCTGCCTCTGTGTGGAAGAAAGCTGCCCACCCCCACTTAGCTACCTCCTTGAAGCCAGACACTTCAGTTCCTCCCTGTATGCCACTGGTGTATTTCAAGCTGTTACCCCAGTGCTGGAGCTCAGAGGGAGTGAGTCTGAGTTAGTTTGTGTGTGGGTTCTTTAAGGGGAACTGTCTGGGACTCCAGAAGTTTCTTCCACCAACTCAGAACCTGCTGGTCTTTGTAGCCAGAAGTTATGGTGACTTACCTTCCTATTCTTTAACCCTGAGCTGGGAGGCCTGGTGTGGGACTGGGACTCCTCATTCTCAAGATATCCCTCCTGAATTTTTATCCACCACACAAGGGTGTGGGACTAGTCATTACGCATCTCTGTATCTCTGTCCCTCCTACCAGTTTGAAAAAATGCAATTTCTTTAATTCCATAGTCGTTGGACTTTCATTCAACTCAATTTCTGATGTTCTGAGTGGTGGTTGTTCTATAGTTTAGTTTTAATTTTGATGTGATTGTGCAAGGAGGCAAGCCATGTTTACTATGCCTCCATCTTGAGAACCAAAGTTCATGCTCTTAACCACAGTGTCCATCCTAATCTTTGTTGGTCCTTTAAACAAAATTCATTTGATGTAATTGTCCTTTCTATAGTTAACTAAATACCTAATGTAGGGATAAATTACTATTGTTCTTTGTTTGTATTATTATTTTTAAAAATATATGCAAAAATATACAGAAAACTAAAGAAAATAGCATTCTGGATCCTCACATATACCCAATGGTGTATGATCCATATACATACATATATTCATATATGAATGTATATTCCTCTTGTTTATCTCTCTACGTTTTAAATTTTCATTTTATTATTGTTTATTCTATTAGAGTTATCCCAATTTCCCCCCTTTTCTTTCCTCCATCCCACCCTATCCCCCACTCCCACAGTCTACCCCTGCTCTGTTGTCCATATGCATGGCTCATTCATACCTGTTCGTTGATTACTCCTTTCCCCTTCTTTCCACCCTTTCCCCCAACCCCTATCCTGTGGCAGCTGTCAGTTTGTTGCCTGTTTCCATGACTCTGGTCTGTTTTGCTCATTAGTTTATGTTGTTCATTAGATGCTTCTTAAAAGTGATATCATATGATATTTGTCTTTCACCAAGTGGATTATTTCACTTAGTATAATAGTCTCCAGTTCCATCCATGCTTTCACAAAGGGTAGGAATTCTTTCTTCTGCATAGTATTCCATTGAATAGATCCCATTCATCTATTAATGGGCACTTTGGTTGTTTCCAACACTTGGCTTTTATAAATAGCGCTGTTATAACCATCGGGGTGCATAAGTTCTTCTGAATTGATGTTTCAGGATTCTTAGAGTATATTCCCAGAAGCAGAATCACTGGATCAAAAGGCAGTTCCATTTTTAGTTTTTTGAGAAAATTCCATACTGTTTTTCACAGTGGCTGCACCAGTCTGCATTCCCACCAACAGTGCTAGGATTCCCTTTTCTCCACATCATCACCAGCACTTGTTATGTATTGATTTATTAATCTTACAGGTGTGAGGTGATATCTCATTGTGGTTTTAATTTGCATCTCTGATGTCTAATGACGTTGAGCATTTTTTCATGTCTATGGGCCATCTGTGTGGCCTTTTTTGACAGGTATATATTTAGGTCCTCTGCCCATTTTTGATTGGATTGTTTGTCTTCCTTGGGTTGAGTCATGTGAGTTCTTTAATATTTTGGAGATTAAACCCTTGTCTGAGGTATCATTGTCAAATATATTTTCCCATACAGTTAGTTCCCTATTAATTTGATGATGGTTTCTGGTTTCTTTAGCTGTGCAGAAGCTTTTTAATTTGATGTTGTCCCATTTGTTTATTTTTTTCCTTTATTTCCCTTGCCCTAGGAGGTATAGCATCACAAATGCTTATGTGGGATATCTGAAATTTATTGCCTATGTTTCCCTAGGACTTTTATGACTTCTATTTTAAGTGTTTTATCCATTTTGAGGCTATTCTGGTGTATGTTTAAGTTGGTGGTCTGATATCATTTTTTTGCATGTACTATTCCATTTCTCTTATCACCATTTATTGAGGAGGCTATTTTTACTCCATTGTATGTTTCTGCCCCCTCTGTCAACTATTAATTGACCATAGAGACATGAGATTATTTCTGGACTCTGTAGTCTGTTCCATTGATCTATGTGTCTGTTTTTATGCCATTATCAAATTGTTTTAATTACAGTGGACTTGTGGTATAGTTTTATATCAGGTATTGTGGGCCCTACAACTTTGTTCTTCTTAAGATTGCTATGGCTATTCATGATCTTTTTTTGTTTCATTAAATTTTTGAAGTATTTGTTCTAGATCTGTGAAATATGCCATTGGTATTTTAATAGGAATTGCATTGAATCTATAGATTGCTTTGGGTAGTATGGATATATTAATGATGTTAATTCTTCCAATCCATGAACAGGATATATGCTTCCATTTATTTGTATCTTCCTCAATTTCTTTCTTCAGTATTGCTTAGTTTTCCAAGTGCAGGTTTTACCTCCTTGGTTAAGTTTATTCCTAGGTACTTTATTTTTCTTGTTGCTATAGTAAATGGTATTTTTTCCTAGTTTCTCTTTCTGATAGTTCATTGTTGTTGTATACAAGTGCTATTGACTTCTGAATATTGACTTCATATCCTACTACTTTACCAAATTAAGTTATTAAGTTGAGTAATTTTTTTCTGGAGACTATAGGGTTTTTCATGTACACTATCATGTCATCTGTAAACAATGACAATTTTACTTTCTCATTTCCAACTTGGGTGCCTTTTATTTCTCCTTCTTGTCTGACTGCTGTGGCTAGGACTCCCAATACTATGTTAAATAAGAGTGGTGCAAGTGGATAGCCATGTATTGTTCCTAATGTTAAGGGAAACACTGTTAGTTTTGGACCATTGAGTATGATGCTGGCAGTTGCTTTTTCATATATGGCCTTTATTATGTTCAAGTATGCTCCCTCTATTGCCACTTTCCTGAGTGTTTTTATCATAAATTGGTGCTGGATTTTATCAAATGGTTTTTCTGCATCTATTGATATGATATGTGGTTTTTGTCTTTCATTTTGTTTCTATGATGTATCACATTTATTGATTTGCAAATGTTGTACCAGTCTTACATCCTGGTTTGCTAGTATTTTGTTGAGGATTATCGTGTCTGTGTTCATGAGGAATATTGGCCTGTAATTTTCTTTCTTTGTTGTGTCTTTACCTGGTTTTGAGATTAGGATAACACTGGCCTTGTAAAATGAGTTTGGGAATCTTCCTCCTTGATTTTTTGAAATAGTTTGTGAAGGATCAGTGTTAGTTCTTCTTTGAACGCTTGGTAAAATTCACCTGTGAAACCATCTGGTCCAGGGCTTCTGTGTGTTGGCAGTTTTTTTTACTCCTTCAATTTTGCTAGATATTATTGGTCTGTTCAGGTTGTCTGCTTCTTCCTGATTCTGTGTTGAAAGATTGTAAGTTTCAAAAATAAACTATCCATGTCTCCCAGGTTATCAAATTTCTTGGCATGTAGTTGTTCATAGTAATTTTTTATAATCCTTTGTATTTCTGTTGTATCAGTTGTTACCTCCCCTCTTTCTTTTGTGTTTTTATTTATTTGGGTCTTATCTCTTTTTTCCTTGATTAGTCTGGTTAATGGTTTTTGATTTTGTTTATCTCTTCTAAGAACCAGCTCCTGGATTCATTGATGCTTTGAATTGTTTGTTTGTTCCTATGCCATTTAATTCTGCTCTGATCTTGATTGTTTCCTTCTGCTTTCTTTGGGCTTTGTTTGTTATTGTTCCTTTAGTTCATTTCGATGTAGTTCTTTTAGGATGTTTATTTGAGACTTTTCTATCTTCTTTGGGTAGGTCCATATTGCTATGAACTTCCCTCTCAGTACAGCCTTTGCTGTGCCCCATAAGTTTTGGTGTGTTGTGTGTTCATTTTTATTTATTTCCAGATACTTTTTGATTTGCCCATTGATCTCATCGTTAACCCATTCATTATATAATAACTTGTTGTTCAGCCTCCATGTATTTGCATGTTTTTGAGTTTTTTGTCTCTATGTTGGTTTCTAGTTTCAAGCTGTTATGATCTGAGAAGGGGCTTAATATAATTTCTATTGTCTTGAATATGTTAAGGCTTGTTTTGTGTCCTACCATTCTCTTTGAGAATGATCCATATGTGTTTTAGAAGAAAGTGTATTTTGCTTCTTTAGAGTGAAAAATTCTACAAATATCAACTAAGTCCATTTGGTCTAGAGTGTCATTCAATTCTACAATATTTTTGTTGATTTTTTTGTTTGGAAGATCTATTCATTATTGACAGTGGGGTGTTAAAATCTACAATGACTGTATTGCTGTCTATCTCTTTCTTAAAGCCCTCCAATAGTTTATATTTTTAGGCGCACCTACATTGGGTACATATATGTTTACAAAGTTAAATATTCTTGTTGAATTACTCCCTTAAATATTATGAAGTGACTTTCTTTATCTCTTGTTATTGCCTTTGCTGTGAAGTTATTTTGTCTGATACATGTATTACTATCCCAGCTTTTTTTATGTACATTTGCATAGAATATTTTTTCCATCCTGTCACTTTCAATATGTGTATATCTTTTGTTCTGAGGTGGGTCTCTTAGAGATAGTACATATATGGGTTGTGTTTTCTTATCCATTCTGCTACTCTGTGTCTTTTGATTGGAGCATTTAACCCATTTACATTTAAGGTTATTATTGATAGGTACTTATTCATTGCCATTTTTTCTCTTTGTACCTGTGTTCCTCTGTCTCTCTTTCTCTTTATTTCTTCTTAAAGCAGTCCCTTTAGCATCTTTGCAGTGTGGCTTGGTGGATACGTACTCTTCTAGCCTTATTTTGTCTGGGCAGCTCTTTATTTTGCCTTTTATATTAAATAATAGCCTTGCTGGATAGAGTAGTCTTGGTTGCAGGTCCTTGACTTTCATTACTTGGAATATTTTTTGCCAATCCATGCTGGCTTTAGTGTTTCTATTGAGAAATCAGCTGACAGCCTTATTGGACCTCCCTTGTATGTTACTAGCTGTTTATTCCTCATTGTCCTTAAGATTCTCTCTTTGTCTTCAAATTTCACCATTTTTATTATAATGTGTCTTGAAGTGGGCCTCTTTATGTTGGTCTTGATGGAGACCCTCTGTGCTTCTTGTACTTGTGTGATGTTTTCCCTAACTAAGTTAAGGAAGTTTTCCATCATTAATTTTTCAAACAGGTTTTCTTTTTTTTTTCTTTTTTTTAAAATATATTTTATTGATTATGCTATTACAGTTGTCCCATTTCCCCCCCTTCATTCCCCTCCACCCTGCACACCTTTTCCAACCCACACTCCCCCCCTTTAGTTCATGTCCATGTGTCATAATTTCTTTAGCTTCTACATTTCCCATATAATTCTTGCCCTCCCTCTGTCTATTTTCTATCTACCATCTATGCTACTTTTTCTCTGGACCTTTCCCCCACTCTTCTCCTCCCACTCCCCTGTTGTTAACCCTCCATGTGATCTCCATTTCTGTGGTTCTGTTCCTGTTCCAGTTGTTTGCTTAGTTTCTTTTTTGTTTGTTTGTTTTAGGTGTGGCTGTTAGTAATTGTGAGTTTGCTGTCATTTTACTATACATGGTTTTATCTTCTTTTTCTTAGGTAAGTCCCTTTAACATTTCATATAATAAGGGCTTGGTGATGATGAACTCCTTTAACTTGACCTTATCTGAGAAGAACTGTATCTGCCCTTCCATTCTAAATGAGAACTTTGCTGGATAGAGCAATCTGGGATGTAGGTCCTTGCCTTTCATGACTTGGAATACTTCTTTCCAGCCCCTTCTTGCCTTCAAGGTCTCTTTTGAGAAATCAGCTGACAGTCTGATGGGAACTCCTTTGTGGGTGACTGTCCCCTTATCTCTTGCTGCTTCTAGGATTCTCTCCTTCATTTTTACC
>CM052543.1:70322103-70355595 GCA_028533065.1 Trachops cirrhosus
TGGATGTTGGAACGTTTAAAGATGTCCTGGATGTTCCTAAGCCTCTCCTCATTTTTTTGAATTCTTACTTCTTCATTCTTTTCTGGTTGTATGTTTTTTTCTTCCTTCTGGTCCACTCCATTGATGTGAGACCCAGCTTTCATTCCATCACTACTGGTTCCGTGTGCATTTTTCTTCATTTCACTTATTGTAGCCTTCATTTTTTCATCTAATTTGCGACCAAAATCAACCAATTCTGTGAACATCCTGATCACCAGTGCTTTGAACTGTGCATCTGATAGATTGGCTATCTCTTGGTCACTTAAAAGGATGGGTTCTGGCTATCTCTTGGTCACTTAAAAGGATGGGTTCTGGGGCTTTCAATTGATCATCTGTTTGAGCCATCTCTTTGTTTTGTTTTGTTTTTGGTCTTGTCACATGTGTTACTTATGAGGGGTGGAGCCTTAGGTGTTCACCAGGGTGGGGCACCCCAGTCGCTGGGTTGTGATGCTGTATGTGTGGGCAGAGTCCAAGAAGGAACAATGGAATTTGCTCTGTTCTGTAGGACCTCAGTCCCTTCCACAGCTTCCCCCAAGGAAACTGGGCCCCTCTGGTGCCAAGTCCCATGTGGATGGGCTTGTGCACCCAATGGGTCTTTCCAAGGACCTCTCCTGTGAGGCTGGGAGTCTCTCCCTGTACCTCCACACCCACGGGTGTTTTCAATAAGTGCCCCAAGGTTCTATTTCCCAGCACTGCGATCCTGGGGTGGGTGCAGTGCCTTGTTTCACAATTGCCGCCTTGCTGGGTCTGCCAGTTTCCACCCCTCGGGCAGGGTCTGCCAGCCACCGCTTGCATGCCCAGGGTCTGCCCACTGCAGTCTTGTGTGCCCCTGTTACCTTGCGAGCCCTGGTTGCCTTACTGGTCCGGTCCCAACACTATCTGCTGTCTGCTCTCGACCAGCGGGTGGCTGCCTGACTCCACCCCTCCTACAGGTCTGGGTGCCTATTTTAACTCCTTGGGTGTTTGACTTCCATACAGTTCAATTTTCTGTCAGTTCTGGTTGTTATTCTGTTTCTATATTGTTGTTGTCCCTATCTTGGTTGTGTGAGGAGGCACAGTGTGTCTACCTATGCCTCAATGTTGGCTGGAAGTCTCAGGTTTTCTATACTTGCTCCTGTTCTTATCCTTCTGGTATCCCTATGATGCAATTATTATTACATGTCATGTTGTCCCAATGCTCCCTTAGATTGTCCTCATTTTTTAGTCTTTTTTTCATTTTGTGGCTTTGTGGGTTTTTTCCACCTTGTCTTCCAACTCTGATTTGCTTCTCTGCTTCATCTAGCCTGCTCTCAATTCCTTTTAGTATGTTCTTCATTTCAGATATTGCATTCTTCATTTCCATCTGGTTCTTGTTCAAGGTTTCTATGTCCTTTTTCATGCTAGTGTAGATCCCACCAAGTTCCGTGTAGTTTTCACTAAGTCTTTGAGCATCTTTACAAACATACTGAACTCTATGTCTGATAAGTTGCTTGTCTCAATTTCACTTGACTCTTTTTCTGGATATTCCTCCTTTTTCTTTCATTTGTCCATTGTTCCTATGTCTCTTCATTTTTATTGTGTCTTTGTGTTTGTTTCTATGTATTAGATTGGTTTTGTTTGACTCTCTGTCTTGTAGAGTGGCCTTGTGTGTTAGGAGTCCTGAGCAACTGAGGGGTGCAGACTCCTTGATCTCCTGACCTCGATGCTCTAGGATTGACTCTGTGTGTGTTATGTAGACTCTTCTTTTGTATTTGAGTCCTGATTATTACTGGCCTGTTCAATGGTGGAAGCACCCCTCCATCTCTTGGCTAAGAGGCTCAACCCCCACCACATGCTGTATGCTATTGTATAGGTGCTTGCAGACCAAAGCAAAACAACACAAAAGAACACCAAAGCAAGCAAACTCCCCTTCCCACCAAAGAATAATGAAAGTGAAGAAAGAAATGGAATAGTACAGAAAGGGGAAAGGGAAAAAGAATATGAGAAGACCAAAGAAAAGAGTGATTATAGAGGAGAAAGGGGAAGAGAGCTACTATTTCTAATGAATTAAAAGAGGAAAACAGGAAAAAGGAACACTGTAAAAGTAACAAAAATTATAAATGGAGAGAAGAAAGGAACAGTGGAGTACTATAAGAGAAAAGTAGAATAGGAGGTGTGAAAGAAAAATAAGAGCACCAAAAATAAAAGAAAAAGTAGATTAAAAATTATAAATAAAATGGCTATGAAAAAGAAAAAAAATATTCAAGATAATGAAAAAAGAACCAAGTAGATTTGTCTCAGCACAGTTCAGATATTGTGTTCCTGTCTGTCCCTTTGGATACCACTCTGATGTCTGTGTCTGGCATAAGCCAATGTCTGTTGCTGCCCAAGTCTGGCCCTTGGCTGCCTTTTCAAAGCTACAAGCAATCTGCAGTTTGTGGCTGATTCCTCCAGGCTTGGCTGAGCCCAGCTTGGGCCAACCTGCTCTGCAAAGTTGGATCTTACCAGCATTAGGTCCAGGGGTGTGCCAGCAATTGTCCCAGGTTGCCACAGGATCCACCTCTCCCAGTTTCTGCGTGCTGGCCTCTCTCAATCTTAGCCTAGTTTCAGACCAGGCTATCTCTGGGAAGGCTTCTGGTGGAAACAAGGGGCTGTGATTCCTGGATCTTTCGTAGCAGGAGCCTTCCAGATTTAAGGAAATATGGTGGATTTTCCCCCCTCCCCTAAGCCACTAGTCTGAGTCTGTCTGGGATCATCTCCCAGTACTCAGCAGAGCTGGGCCCCTTTCAGGGTTCCTGAGCCCAGATTGTGGGTCTGTTGGACACTGAAAGGGAGTTTCTGTTGCTCTCCCATGAAGGGGAGGACCAGTTTGTTTCCCAGGATGTATGGATTGGCTGTACCCTACCACCAGTGTTTGATTACTCCTGAGTCTGTTTGTGTTGCTGTCTCTTCAGCATGGGCTAAGATGCAGGATGGGAAAGAATGCAGGGGAAAAAAGAAGAAAAACAGAACACCAAGGCAGAGCAAAACAGACAATGGAGGAAAAAACAGAAAAAAAAAGGATGTGCTGAGGGGAGTCAACAGATTTACAGAGGTTGTACCAAAGGGATTTTCAGAGGGTAGGGGGAGTGGTATCCCACAGGGTAAGGTGATTGATTTTGCCCTGGGAGGGGCTAGCTCTTCTCAAGGAAGATGGTTGTTGTGCAGCTCAGGTATATTGGGGCTTTGAAAATCCCACAGCTGCTCCCCCAAGACTCTCCCCAGTGCCTCCCACTCCAGACTCTCCTCACATGACTCCAAACTGCTCTGCGCTTCCTTGCCTGGGGCCCAAGGTGGGTAACTGCACACACAAAATCTGTGTTTTGACTCTTTAAAAGAGAAAAAAATGGTGAATTTTTTTCTAGCAGTTTTTGACTCTCACTAAGGTAGAGAGCACATTTATTGATGGGAGTTTTCCCCTGTCTGGCTGACTAAGGGGCTCAGCCCTTACCATGACCTCCTCTGCTTTGAGAGGGCTTCTAGGAGTCAGTTGAATCCCCAGTTGAAACATGTACAGGAGGCCACCTATCCACATTTCTCTCTCACACCCACATCTCTTCCTCCTCTCCCAAATTAATAGATTTTATCCTGTATATATTGTCTTCTTTCAGGTCTCATATCATCCTGATGGGGTGGGGGAAGAAAGGGAAGAGTCCAGCAGCTATATTATAACACAGGGCTATGTCTGGGGGTGATCGCACCACTTCCCTCCAATGAATCAGCCTGGGTCTCCTGCTGCTGAGCTGGGCTCCTGCTGCTGAGCTGCTACAGCTGTGCCACTGTGCTCCTGGGGTGGTCTCTGCTGCCAACATCCTTAGTTAGACTCTGGCCCGTTTGTGGTTCCCATGGCACACTCTGTTGGGGAGGTGACAGCTTCCTTTCCAGTAAGTTCTGCTGTCTCCAGACCTTGGCTTATGGTTGCAGCAGGGTGCATGGCCCTGCCCCAGGTGGAGGGACTAAGACAAGTCTGGGCACCCAGGTGTGGATTTTCCAGAGGCTTCTTTCCAGTGAAGGGTATTTTTAAATTCCTCAAAATGGCTCCCACCCCAAATCTGCACTGCCAGAGGCACTGGGCTTGGCAGTGGCATTGGCAGCTGCTCCACCAGGAGAGCCTGGCCACACTTTCACACACACCCACGCACATGCCTGTATACAGGCTCACTCACTCACATATGCTTTCACTCACACTCCACTGGATTTTCAAGTTGATTGCTCTGTGATTTAGCTGCAAGACTGGTACAGGGCTGGAAGCAAATGGACGGAGCTTCCATGGAACACCCCTCTCTACTTCTTTTTCAGGAGTATTTAAGGACAAACTACAGCCTTCATGATCATATAATCCATGTACAGGGTCTGGCACAAATAATTCCCCCTTTTATTATAAAATCTTTTATTGCAAAATCATAAGCATATAATTCTGCAACACAACAATATTACTCTTAAGCACACCATATAGCATTTTAGGTGAAATGTCAAAATTAAAACTATAAATTATTACACCCATTTCATTACCCTACCAACCACCCTCAAGCAGGCCTTACTTCTGCCAGACCCTGTGTATTTGTATGTATGTCTATCTGGAGGCATTTCCAACATAGCCACCATGCCATTATAATACCAAAGTTATCATCTAACCCATAGTCTGCATGAGTCAGGGTCCTGGAAACAGAATATTCAAAAGAGGTAATTAAAGAGATTTAATAAAGGAACCATTTACAAAGGTGTGTCCAGGGTTAAAGAAAATTGGGAAGGGATGGTGGAATACCTGAAGGCTAGCATTAATGAAAAGCTATTACCACCTGTAGACCTGAAGAAGCAAGGGGAGGAAATATACTATAACTTGAAGAGAATAGCCTGATAGAAGGGAGGGAGAAAGGGGGATAAATACTTTAAACACCCTCAGAGCTCCTTTGGTGCCTCCCATTGACCAGATCCAAATGGAATTCAGAGGAGAAGGATCCCAGGTAATTAATACAGGGATTGACAACTTTTTTTTTTCTGGTAGAGATCAAAACAGTTAATATATTTAGCTGTGAGGCTCACATACAGTCTTTGTTCCATTACTTCTTCATTTTTATTTTTTGTTTTTATTTTCCTCCTTTCCCCCAACTTTACTGAGGTATAATTGACAAGTAAAATTTTAAGATAACTAGAATGTACAACATAATGACTTGATATACATATCCATTGTGAAAGATTTCTCTAATTAACTTAATTAATGTATCCATCACCTCACTCTATCATATCTACCTGTTTTTTGGTTTGTTTTGGTGAGAACATTTAAGTTTCCTTAGAAAATTTCAGTTATACAATTCCAGGTTATCAACTATGGTCACCATATTATACATTAATTAGATCATCAGGTCTAATTCATCTTGTAACTGAAAGTGTATACCCTTTTATCAATGCCTTCATATTTCCCTTAACTGCAAATTTTCTACTCTATTTCTATGTTTGACTTTATTTTTTTGTTAAGATTCCACATTTAAGTAATACCATGTAGTACATCTTTCTCTGTCTAGCCTATTGCACTTGGTATAATGTCCTGCATTTTCATCCATGGTGTCACAAATGGCAGGATTTCTTTTTTAAAGGCTGAAAAATATTCCATTGTACATATGTACCACATTTTCTTTTTTCCTTTTTATTTTTCCTTTTTTAATTTTATTTTAATTGTTGTTCAAGTACAATTTTCTATCTTTTATTCCCATCCTAGCCCACCCACCCAGCCCTCCCCACCTCCCTCCCATTTCCACCCACCCCTAGTTTTTGTCCATGTGTCCTTTATACTTGTTCCTATAAACCCTTCCCCTTTTCCCCTGAAATTCACCCCCCCGAACACTGTCCACATTTTCTTTATCCATTCATCTGTTGACAGACACATAGTTTCTATATCTCTATTGTCAATAATGCTGCAGTGAACATGGGAGTACAGATATCTCTTCAAGATAATGGTTCTATTTAGTTTGTATATGTGACCAGAAGTGGGTTTGCCAAATCATATATTTATAATTTTAATTTCTTGAGGAATTTTCATAATGTTTTTCAGTGGCTGTGTAAGTTTACCTTCAAACTAACAGTGCACAAGAGTTCCCTTTTTTCCGCATCCTCACCAGCACTTGTTATTACTTGTCTTTTTGATGATAGCCATCCTAACAGTTGTGAGGTGATATCTCATTGTGGTTTTGACTTGCATTTCCCTTATGATTAGTGATATTAAACACTCTTGGAAATTTGTGTGTTTTCACTGGAAAGAAAATCTGTTCAGGTCTTTTGCTCATTTTAAAATTGTTTTTTGTTTTTGCTTTTGTTTTCTTTTGTTGCTATTGAGTTGTATGAGTTCCTTGTATATTTTAGATATCTACCACTTTTCAGATATGTGGTTTACAAATATTTTCTCCCATTCAAGATGTAGCCTTTTAGTAAATGAATGGATCAAAAAACTATGGTACATTTACACAATTGAATTCTATGCAGCAGAAAGAAAGAAGGAGCTCATACCCTTTGTGACAGCATAGATGGAATTGGAGAGTGTTATGCTAAGCGAAATAAGTCAGGCAGTGAAAGACAAATACCATATGATCTCGCCTTTAACAGGAACCTAAACAACAAAATAAAGAAACAAGTAAAATATAACAAAAGATACTGAAATAGAGGACAGGTTGTCAGTGACCAGAGGAGAGAGGGGAGGGAATTTCAGGGGAGAAGGGAAAGGTTTACAGGAACAAATATAAAGGACACATGGACAAAACTAGGGGTGTTGGAAAGGGGAGGGAGAAGGGGAGGAATGGGTGGGCGGGCTGGAATGGGAATAAAGGATAGAAACTGTACTGAATAAACTAAAATAAAAAAATTTTTAAAAAAAGATGTAGCCATTTTATATTTTTTGATGGTTTCTTTTGCTGTGCAGATGAGGCATTTTAATTTATTAGCCCTGCTTGTTCATTTTTCTTTTGTTACCCATGCTTTTGGTCTCAAATCCAAAACACCCATTGACAAGACTAACATCAAGGAGCTTTTTCCTTGGACACACGGACAAAACCAAAGTGGGTAGGATCAATGGTGGGAGGTGGGGATGGTTGAGGTAGGGAAAATGGTGGGAAGAAAATGGAGACAACTGCACTTGAACAATAAAAAAATTAAAAAACACATAAAAAGGAGCATTTTTCCTAATCTTTTCTTCTTGGAGTTTTATGATTTTACGTCTTACCTTGAATTCTTTAATCTATTTGGGTTTAATTTTGTGTATGGTGTAAGACAGGGGTCCAGTTTCATTCTTTTTAATGTGGCTATCTTGTTTTTTTCAACATCATTTACTGAAGAGACAATCCTCTTCCCATTTTATATTCTTGGCTCCTTTGCCACAAATTAATTGAGCATACATGCATGGGGTTCTTTGATCTTTGATGGTATTTCATTGATCTAAATGTTTGTTTTTATGCTAATACCATACACTTTTTTTAATGTTTGAATTCTTTTTTTTAAATTGTTGTTCAACTACAGTTTTCTGCCTTTCCCCCAACCCCAGCCCAAGACCCCAGGCTTCCTTACCTCCCTCCCCTGTTTCTATCCTCCCCCCATTATTGTCCATGTGTCCTTTATAATTGTTCCTGAAAACCCTTCACCCTTTTCCCCTGAAATTCCTTCCCCTCACTCCTCTGGTCACTGTCACCCTGTTTTCAATTTCAGTGTCTTTGGTTATATTTTGTTTGTTTGTTTGTTTGTTTTGTTCATTAGGTTCCTGTTGAAGGTGAGATCATATGGTATTTGTCTTTCACTACTTGACTTATTTCACTTAGCATAACACTCTCCAGTTCCATCTATGCTGTCACAAAGGGTAGGAGCTCCTCCTTTCTTTCTGCTGCGTAGAATTCCATTGTGTAAATGTACCAGTTTTTTGATCCACTCATTTACCGATGGGCACTTAGGTTGCTTCCAGCACTTGGCTATTGTAAATTGTGCTGCTATGAACATTGGGGTGTATAGGTTCTTTTGGATTGGTGTTTCAGAGTTCTTAGGATATAATCCTAGCAGTGGAATTGCTGGGTCAAAAGACATATCCACTTTTAGTTTCCTGAGAAAATTCCATACTGTTTTCCATAGTGGTTGCACCAGTCTGCAATCCCACCAACAGTGCACTAGCATACCCTTTTCTCCACAACCTCTCCAACACTTGTTTTGTTGCTTTGTTTATGATGGCCATTCTGACTGGTGTGAAGTGGTGTCTCATTGTGGTTTTAATTTGCATCTCTCTGATGGCTAGTGATGCTGAGCATCCTTTCATATGTCTCTGGACCTTCTGTATGTCCTGCTTGGAGAAGTGTCTGTTCAAGTCCATTGCTTATTTTTTAATTGGGTTGCTTGTCTTCCTAAAGTGGAGTTGTTTTGAGTTCTTTATGTATTTTGGAGATCAAACCCTTGTCTGAGGTATCATTGGCAAATAAGTTTTCCCATACATTTGGTTCTCTTTTTATTTTAATACTGTTTTCTTTAGCCATGCAGAAGCATTTTATTTTGATGAAATCCCATTTGTTTATTCTTTCCTGTATGTTCCTTGCTCTAGGGGTCATATCAGTGAAAATATTGCTGCATGAAATAGCTGAGATTTTCCTGCCTATGACCTCCTCTAGGGCTTTAATTGTGTCACAACTTATATTTAAATCTTTTATCCACCTTGAATTTATTTTTGTGTGTGGTGTAAGTTGGTGCTTGAGTTTCATTTTTTTGCATGTAGCTGTCTAGTTCTCCCAACACCATTTGTTGAAGAGGCTGTTTGTACTCCATTTTATGTTGCTGCCCCCTTTGTCAAAAATTAATTGACTGTAGAGACTTGGGTTTATTTCTGGGCTCTCTGTTCTGTTCCATTGGTCTATCTGTCTGTTTTTATGCCAATGCCAGGCTGTTTTGATTACAGTGACCTTGTAATACAGTTTGGTATCAGGTATTGTGATCCCTCCTACTTTGCTCTTCTTTGTCAAAATTGCAGCAGCTATTTGGGGTCATTTATGATTCCATATAAATTTTTGAAGTGTTTGTTCTATATCTGTGGAATATGACATTGGTACTTTAATAGGTAATAGCATACAGTTTTGATTACTATAGCTTTGTAATATAATTTGAAATTAGGAAGTGTGATGCTTCTACCTTTGTACTGCTTTCTCAAGATTGCTTTAGCTATTTGGAGTCTTTTATGGTTTCATACACAATTTTGGATAGTTTTTTAAATTTCTGTGATAAATAGCATTGGAATGTTGAAAGGGATTGAATTGAATGTGTAGATCACTTTTCATTATATGGACATTTTAACAATATTTATTCTTTCAATACATTAATACAAAATAGCTTTTCATTTATTTGTGTCTTCTTAAATTTCTTTCACCAATATCTTATATAGTATACAGATCTTTCATTTCCTGCCTTAAATTTTTTTTAATTTCCTTATTGTTGTTCAATTACAGTTGTCTGCATTTTCCCCTCACCACTCCCCCACCCCCGCCCCAGCCCATCCCACCTCCCTCCCTTACTTCCACCCTCCCCCTTGGTTTTGTCCATGTGTCCTTTATAGTAGTGCCTGAAAACCCTTCCTCCTGCTATCCTCTCCCCCCTCCCCTCTGGCTATTGTTAGATTGCTCTTAATTTCAATGTTTCTGGTTATATTTTGTTTGCTTTTTTCTTTTGCTGATTATGTTCCAGTTAAAACATGAGATCATATAATATTTGTCCCTCACCACCTGGCTTATTTCACTTAGCATAATGCTGTCCAGTTCCATCCATGCTGTTGCAAAGGGTAGGAGCTCCTTCTTTCTCTCTGCTGCAAAGAATTCCATTGTGTAAATGTACCATAATTATTTGATCCACTCATTTACTGATGGGCACTTAGGTTGCTTCCAGCACTTGGCTATTGTAAATTGTGCTGCTATGAACATTGGGGTGCATAGATTCTTTTGAATTGGTGTTTCAGGGCTAGTGTACTGTTGGTGGGAATGTAGACTGGTGCAGCCACTGTGGAAAACAGTGTGGAATTTCCTCAGAAAACTAAAAATGGAACTGCCTTTTGACCTAGCAATTCCACTGCTGGTATTATGTCCTGGCTGAAATTTATTCCTAAGTATTTTATTCCTTTTGATGCAATTATAAATAAGATTGTGTTCTTAATTTCTTTTCTGATAGTTTGTTGTTCATGTATAGAAACACAACTTATTTTTGCATAGCAGTTTTGTATACTGCTATGTTACTGAATTTGTTCATTAGTTCTGACAGTTTTTTGGTGGAGTCACTAGGCTTTTCAATATATAATAATCATGTCACCTGCAAATAGAGACAATTAGATGGCTTTTTTCCTTGCCTAATTACTCTGGCTAGAAATTTTAGTACTCTGTAGAGTAAAAGTGGTGAGAATGGGTGCCCTTGTCTTTTCCTGATCTTACAGGAAAAGCTTGTAGCTTTTGAGCATCAAGTATGATGTTAATTATAGGCTTGTCCATATGGTCGTTATTATGTTGTGAACTTTCCCTCTATCCCCTATTTGTTGAGAGTTTTTAATTATGAGAGGATTTTTTTTTGTCAAATGCCTTTTCTGCATCTGTTGATATGATTATATGATTTTTATCTTTTATTAAAATTATGGTGTATCACATTTATTTATTAATGGAGGTTGAATCATCTTTGCATCTTTGGAATACATTCCACTTAATTGTGGTGTATGATTATTTTAATAGACTGTCCAATCAGTTTGCTAATATTTTGTGGAAGATTTTTGCATTTATATACATCAAGGATCTTGGCCTTTTCTTTTCCTGTAGTATCATTGTTCTGGTTTTGGACATCAGGGTAGTATTTGTATTGTAATACAAGTTTGGAAGTGTTCCCTCCTTTTCTGTTTCTTGGAATAATTTGAGAAGGATTAGCATTATTTTTTCTTTAAATGTTGAGTAGAATTCACCATGGAAATAGATGACCAGTGTTGGACTTTTCTTTGTTGAGAAGCTTTTGATTTTTGATTCATCTCCTTACTATTAATTAGTCTATTCAAATTTCCTACCTCTTCATGATTCAGTCACAGTAGGTTTTATGTTTCTAGAAATTTATCAATTTCTTCTAAATTATTCAATTTTTGGCATAAAATTGTTTATAGTAGTCTTTGTTGACCCTTTGCATTTGCATTATATCCATTGTAATGTCTCCTCTTTCATTTATAATATCAGTTGAGTCTTCTATCTTTATTTCCTGGTATGTCTAGCTAAAGATTTGTCTGCTTACTTTATCTTTTCAAAAAACAGCTATTCATTTTATTGATCTTTTGAAATAAAGATCTCTTTCCCTTTCTCCTCCTTCTCTCTATTCTTCTTTTTTGGTTGACTTAAAATCACAGAAATTTATTCTCTCACAGTTCCTCTGGCCAAAAGTCAATATGTGACCACTGCTGAACTATCTCCAGAGGCTCTAGGGGAAATTCTGTTCCTTGTCTTTTCCAGGTTCTCAGCAGAGAAGCTGTTGGCCTTATTGGGCTTGTGTGTGTACCACTCTGATCTCTGCCTCTGTCTTTACTCTTCTTTATGCTCTTCTCTATGCGTCTTTTTGTGTATCTTTTGTCTCATAAATGCTTATCATTGGATTTAGGGCCCATGCAGATCATCTGTGATCTTTAACTTAATTACATCTGCGAAGACGCTTTTTTCAAATAATGTCACATTCATGCATTCTGGGGATTAGGATGCAATCCAAAACAAATGTCTTTTTGTGATGTATTTTGTGATGATTGATCTTTTAACAAAATGCTTGTGAGGACTATTAATGTATTATAAACTATAATATTGCAAATAAAGAAGCATTGATTGGTATTTTGTTTTATGTTAACATTAAATATAGTAAAAGTTTACTAGAGACCTATGAAATATAAAATTATCAATTGAATAAAGCATTCACAGCCTAAGAAAAAACATTACTTTTGCAAGTACAATTATTTGATTTCCTGCCACCCCTTGGTTTTATATATGTGTTTATGTGGGGATAAAAGATGACAGTAGGGTCATGGCTTATAAAATAAAAGAATGCACAAAGGGCCCTGGCTGGTATAGCTTAGTGGATTGACTGTGGGCCTACAAAGCAAAGGGCTGATGGTTCGATTCTCAGTCAGGGCACATGCCTGGGTTGCAGGCCAGGTCCCCGGTGGGGGCACATGAAAAGCAACCACACATTGATGTTTCTCCCCCTGTCTTTCTCTCTTCCTTACTCCTTCTCTAAAAATAAAGAAAGAAAGAAGAAAATCTTACCTTTAAAAAAAGATAATGCACAAAGGGTTTCATCTTCATTTTATAAAAGCAACTTGAATTGGCTTGTCACATCTTTGATGATTCACTTTCACTCTTTGTTATGTATTCATTCCTATGGTGTTCCACCACTTTTATATAATAGCAGAATGGCTCAAAAGAGTTGAGAGATACAGAGATACCAGATGCATTTTCTTTATAACTTTTATAACAAAAAAAAATAGAGAAAATGTTAGGGTTTTGTTGTTGTTGTTATTGTTTGAAATCCATATACCTCTATTTCAAAGAATCATTATTCCTAAGACAGAAACTGTTGATTGCATTACAAGCATTCAGACAGAGGTACCTTTGTTGTCAGAATCCATACTTCATCTGTCAGTATCATTATATGACAACAGTGTAGAATCTTTTGATAGCTTTTTTTCCATTCTGGCAGAGCAGAATGTCTCAGATTCATCTTACATATTTTCTGCCCTATATCTGAAATTATCTATTTCTCCCAGAAAAGCTTGTTCCTTTTAGGAGAAAATGATATTTAGGGGGCTAGGGATACTCATTCTAATGGGATGCCATTTTTTCTAGGCTTTATTTCCTTTAAAAAATAAGTTGTCCATCATTTATTTTTTGTATAATTTGGTAAAACTACATCTGAGTTGACTAGGGAATGTCTGGGTTTGTGTTTATTCACCCAGAACAATTATTAATGGTACTCCTTAAAAGTTTCACGTTTGGATAAGTTATATGACCACCTTACTTATAAGTGACTTCATCTGCTTTTATTGGGTGCCAAAAGTATTTTTTTTATCTTTAAATTCCTGTAGTTTCACTAGACTACATCTAATGTTGCCATCTGGGTCAATTTTCGCAAATACATTTTATACCTCTTTCAATAAATCTTCTTTTATTTCATGAAGCTATCTTGTTTTATAGTGTGTAGGAATTGCTGTGTGCCATTGTTTTGGATTTTTGGGGAATTGTAATCATATGTATGTTAAATTATCTTTGTATACACCCTTATTTTTTTATATTCACATTTTTATTTGTTTGATTTCTTTATGTTCTCCTTCCCACTCTCTATTTCTCTTAATGTCCTCTCTGTTGTCCAGTGTCTCATGTTTCTTTTAGTTTAGTCTTCATTCTGAAGTGCTTTTTTTTAATTTTCACAATTTTTCCCTGAACCTTGACAGAACTGTTTTTCATCCTGCTGGTTTTCAACTGTCTCGTTTCTCAGATTTGCTACTACTAAGCTACACTAAGTTTTCATAGCCCCCACACTACTCTTATTTTTATGTTAGCTCTTTTGTAATATTAAGCTATAGTTTCCATTAGTTTTGTGATTACATTTCTCTGTTGTGCCCTCATTAATGAGGAAAATGTTTCATTTTCCTCTTTTTTTTTTGTATAATGTCTTTATATGGGGTTTGATTGCAATCCTTTTCATTTATTCTGTTTGTCTGAGATAATATTTTTTCCTTATTATTTTAAAAGGAGATTCCTATGGAGACAGGTCAGGGTGGTTTTCCTAGAGAAAAAGCTCTAAGGCTTCCTCCTCTATTGTTACCTTGTTGTAAAAAAAAAAAAATACAGCCATCAGTTCAACAGTCCTACTTCCTCTGGACTCTATTCTCATCTCAGGCGTTGAAACTTCTCTTCATGTTTCACCATTGGTTCTGCACTGCTCTTTTTTTTCCCCCTCAGAGCAAGTCTTTGTCTTACCAGAGGGGAAGATCTTGGGCATATCTAAGACTCTTGAAGGTGAAGTCTTCCTAAGACCTTCTGATTTTCTCCTGGATACTTAGTGTGTCTTATTTGCACTCATCTGCTCACTGGAGTCTGTGGAGTTTTCATCCAGTTTTACCAACTGATTGTTTTCAGATTCACTTGCCCAGGATTCCACTTCCAGTGAGTTCATCTGTCTTTGGGAATGAGTATTGAGTGCAATGTTTGTGTTTCAAGTCTCTAGGACCATTGGAACTCTCTTTTCTATTCTTTCCACGGCTTCCACAATTGATGCCCTCACACATGTCCTAAACAGGTTCTGCTGTTGCTAATGCCATCATCCATTTCTACTCTAGAGTTCAGGAGAACTTGTTGTCATCTCATTTTGTTAAAGATGCTGTTATTTTTTATTTTTAAATCTTGCTATTCTAGTTTATCTTCCCCTTTTGCTTTGTTTTATGAGAAGACCTAGGGATATTTATACAGTATGCTGTCATAATGATTTTGTTCTGGCTGGAAATTTGAGGTCATTTTTAAAAAACTGACCTGACATAATTAATTTTGGAAGCATAAAAAATAAGACAGGACCACATAGAATTCAACCGTTTTCCACATGGGGAAAAATTCAAGCTGAATCTGGAATTAGATTTTCCATAGTAGGCATTATCCTCAGTTGCCACCAAAACTTCAGGCAAAATAGCAAGAAGGGCAAGTTTGTCTCTGGCTATCTTCATTCTGCCTCATTCAGCACTGTGTCAGGGCTGGTGGGCATAGGTGCTTGGTTTTATGAGCCTTGCTGTTTTGGGGTCATTATTGGAAGACTCTACAGAGTATAAAGTATACTTTCAAAGTCAGGCTAAATCAGGCAAAGTCAGAAAGCTAGAATTGGATGAAGGCAGGGGGATACCATCTGTGAGCCAAAGTATGGGCCATAGAGTGCACAGGCAGAGCCTGCAATTGCTTTTGAAGGGCTGAGGAAGCAGGTAGCCAGAGTCAGAGCAACAGGCAGGTCTCTGACAGGCAGACATCCAAGCTGAGGCGACTCAGGCTCCCATTTGATCTTCTTACTGGCCACACATGCTGCATTTAAAATGTTCACTCACTGTCTGTTGCTCAGCAGGGCATTGTTCTTGGAGCATCTTTCTATCTGGAGCCTTAAAAACTGATCATAAGGTTTTTATACCTGTCATTGGAGATGCCATTCTTGTTACAGTAATTACCTTACTATTGTGATTTAAAAACTTGGAAATTCTCAAGTGTGGTATCTGAGAGCAGATCAAAACAAATCAGGACAAGTACCTTTAACTACCTTCTCCTTTCCTTAAAAGAACTCCATCTCTGAATAATCCTATTCATCCCTGCTAGGTTAGAGAAAATTAAGGGTCCTCCCAAGGCTCCAATGTCAGGTGTTATGGAGAAAAAATGTCCAGGAGGCATTCAGTGGAAAAGCAAAAATATTTTAACATTTTCTAAATGCTTATTGGCCAGGGCCCAAGTGATGAGTGTCACTCACATTATCTAATTTAAATTTTCACAAAAAAGTTGTATGGTCAGGGGTATCAGCTAAGGTTTAGTTGTAGGGAACATAAACCACCCTCACTATTCTAAGTAAGAAGAGATTTAATATGGGGTGTTAGGTGTTTAGTTAGAGAAGCAGACTTTAAGCTAGTCCTTCAGGACTGACTCCCATAAGAACACAGAACTGACCATCCAACCAGGAAGTGCTAACTGTGTCACAGTTAGAAAGCCGCTCTGGGATTTGTTGCCTTTAAGATCTTTCTCTATAGCAGTTGCTCCAGGATCAGGAAGCTGCTGCTGCAACTGTTGGCGTCAGGAATACCTGCCTTGACAGTAACCCACAGACCAGGGCCAGCTAGCTGCCAAATGCATACCACCAAAATGGATGCCTTAGGTATTGTCTACCTTCTCACTAAACTCAGTTCCAAATTCAGGTCTTACCAGAGTGAGGTAGTAACTGGCAGAACCTAAATTACATGAGAAAGCCTTGCTAAAGGGAAGTCACAGAAATGCAGTTTTGGACATTCTAGCCTCACAGTAATACAGATATGCATTTTCCCATCAGTCCTATTCATTGATGGGAAAATGGACTAAAGCTTTGACTAGTCATAGGAAAAACTAGTCATATGACCACAACTGAAAGAGGCAGGATGTAATCCAGATCTCAATTCATATTCTCAACCACCTTACTCTTCTGCCTGCCCAGAAAGGATTCTGTGGTGAAATAAGAGTGAGACAGGTTTGTTTATAAGCATAATAAGGTCTTCCTTATCCACAAACACCTTTCCTGACTGCATCACATAACTTTTATAATTTGTTGGTTTCATCCCCATGTTTTTATATCCCATTAAAATTCCAAAAGGTAGGAGCGCTCTTCTTGTATTTGGTAACTGATGAAAACTACTGCCCCAGCTTTTCAGTCTGCTATACGCAGGCAGGTTTGCACTTTGACTAAATCTACTAGACTATTTCCAAAGGTGGCAAGTTATATTGCTTAAATTGCCATGGAAAATTTTTCTATTAGTAAAAATTAAGTTTGACTTAAGACAGGGAATAAAATCGAAGCCCTGGTTCCTTCTGTAAATGGGCCTCAGAAAGTTCTAATATATGTCAAAATGCTCCAAGCCACTTAGGCATTTATTCACTTCTTAACATGTTCACTCGTTGGGCAATTCTTTATTGAGTGTCTATTATGTGCCAGAAATACAGTTGTATATAAACACACATTGTTTCTGCTCTCACAGTGCTTATAGTTAAGAGGTGAAGACCAACATTAAATCACTGTGCAAAAGGGTTAACACAGGAGAAGAATAGAACTGTGGGGTGACAGCAGAAGGGTGAGCACATATTTCCCTGGAGGAATTTCATCTAAGCAGATACCTGAAGGATATGTAGAGATTAGTGAAGCAAAGAAGAAAGGGATGACTGTTGTAGTCATAAGGAGCTGCAATGCCAAAATTTCCACACTTCTGGAAAAGAGAGAGCTAGTGCATCTGAGATAGTGAATGGGGGAGCAGAGTGGTTGGAGTATGGGGTAGAGATGAGAGTAGATCAACATTAGCTGTTAATGCAGATGAGGGCAGGTCATTTACAGTCTTGGAGGTTAATTTAACAGAACGAAATGTTCCACACTATTCAATGTGGTCATTTGAAATTGCTGCTAACTAAGCCAGATGGAAACATGCTGAAATAATGAGTAATGGTCAACAGGTTAGCAGGTTCATCATAGTAAAGAGAAGCAGATACTACTGAAACATACATTCAATTGGAATATCTCTTTTTATTATGTATATTATACCTCTGTAATATAGAGGGCAGATTTAGCAAAAGTATATTTCTGTTTACTTATTTTTTATTCTATTACAGTTGTCCCAATTTTTTCTTCTTTGCCCCCCTTCACTCAGTCCACCTCTCCCTCCCTCAGTCAATCCCTATACCATTGTCAATGTCCCTGGGTCATTTATACATATTCTTTTACTAATCCCTTCCCCTTCCTTCTGCCATTTCCCCTTTCCTTCCTGCCCTCTTACAGTTGTCCATATGTTCCATGTTTCCATGTTTGGGGTTTTATTTTGCTTGTTAGTTTATTTTATTCATTAAATTTCAGTTATACGTGAGATCATATGGTATTTGTATTTCACCACCTAACCTATTTCACTTAGCATAATAGTCTCCAGTTCCATCCATGCTGTCCTGAAAGGTAGGACTACCTTCTTTCTTTCTGCTGCACAGTATTCCATTGTGTAAATGTACTACAGTTTTTAAATTTGTTCATCTACTGATGGGCACTTAAGCTATTTCCAACACTTGGCTATTGTAAATAGTGCTACTATGAACATAGGAGCACATAAATTCTTTTGAATTGGTGTTTCAGGATTCTTAGGGTATATTGCTAGCAGTGGAATCACTGGGTCATAAAGCAGTTCTATTTTTAATTTTTTGAGGAAATTCCATACTGTTTTCCACAGTGGCTGTACCAGTCTGCATTTTCCCACCAATAGTACACTAGGGTTCCCTTTTCTCCACATCCTTGCCAACATTTGGTGTTTGTTGATTTATTAATGGTAGCCATTCTGACTGGTGTGAGGTGATATGTCACTGTGGTTCTAATTTGCAACTCTCTGATGGTTAGTGGTGTTGAGCACTCTTTTATATGTCTATGGGCCATCTGTATGTCCTCCTTGAAGAAGTGTCTATTCATATTCTTTTCCCTTTTTTAATTTGATTTTTTGTCTTCCTTGTGTTAAGTCATATGGGTTCTTTATATATTTTGGAGATCAAACTCTTATGTGATGTATCATTGGTAAATATGTTTTCCCATATAGTTGGTTCCCTTTTCATTTTGATAATGGTTTATTTGCCATGAAGAAGCTTTTTAATTTGTTAAAGTGTAGTCATGTTTGTTTATTTTTTCCATTATTTCCCTTGCTCAAGGAGATATATCAGCAAAAATATTGAGGTTTGAGTTTTAGGATATTCTAGTGGTGAAAAAGGTGTTGGTGACTGAGAATGTGGTGGGAGTGGTCCTAGTTGTAAGTGCTGAGATAGCTGAAGGTGGACTATGTAGGCAGGCACCATGAGGTATTAGGAGAGTGTGGCAGCCTACACCAGGTAGTAGCTAGGCAACCACTGACATCTGCAAAGCCTGTGTTATCTATGGGCTATGGGAGGAAGCCCTGATCTTTAACTGATGAAATTCTGTGATTACTTCTTTGATTATCTGGCTCCCAACAGTATTTGCCTAACATCAGAGCATGTTAGGAGACTTTAAGGTTCACAATAAATTCACTTCTATGTGTGTAAGAATAAAATGAGTGACAGGTGAGTGGCAGGCAGGCTGACATACAATAAAGCCATGCTGCATGGCAAGTTTGCTTTCATTGTCTGTTTCTGCCTTCCAGGGATTGGGCAAACTTTCACTGCTCTCTTTTCTCTCCCAGTTTACTTATTCTCTCAAAAAGTGTCTAGGTTTCTGGAACTCTGCCAGGTATTGGACCAACAACAGTTCATTAAATCATTTGACAATTATTTAGTAGATATCAATTATGTGCCAGGCAATGTTCTGATCACTGGTAAATAAGACAGACAAGCATTTACAGAATTTACATTCTAATGGGGGAAACTGAAAATAAGCAGACACATAGTTGATATTTGAGAGTAATGTAGAAAACTGCTAAACAGAGAATTTAAAATTAGGTGATATGATAATAACATGGTGGCTACCTTAGCTTAGGTGATGGGGAAGGCTTTCTTGACAGGTGACTTGTGTGCTGAGATATGAATGACAAGAAGAGTAAATCCTCTGAACATCAGGAAGAAGAGAATTCCACATAGAGGAACAGATAGTATAGAGACTCTATCAGGAATGATTTTGGTATGTTAGAGGAAAATGCACATCCTAGTAACCATAGTGAGGGGGAGAGCAGTGCAGAAAGTTTGGAGATGTGGAAAGGTATTTGAGGCTTCATAAGCAAAGGTAACATGCTTAATTTTTGTATATGCTTTGGAAAGCCACTGGGGCTTTTTAAAAATTTTTCTTTCTTTCTTTCTTTCTTTCTTTCTTTCTTTCTTTCTTTCTTTCTTTCTTTCTTTCTTTCTTTCTTTCTTCTTTCTTTCTATATTTTGCTTGATCATATGGTAGTTCTATTTTTTAATTTTATGAGAAACCTCCATACTGTTTTCCACAGTGGCTGTACCATTTTACATTCTCACTAACAGTACACCAGGGTTCCCTTTTCTCCACATCCCCATCAGCATTTGTTATTTCTTCCTTTTTCTTTTTGGTCTATTTTTATTATTTTTTAATTAAAAAAATTTAATTGCAATTGACGTACAATATTATATTAGTTTTACATGTATATCCCAGTTATTAGGCATTACATAACTTACTATGTGATCATCCTGATAAGTCTAGTACCTATCTGGCACCATATATAGTTATTATAATATTATTGACTGTATTCCCTATGCTATACTTTACATTCCCATGATTATTCTGTAACTATCAGTTTGTACTTCTTAATCCCATTTATCTTTTCTCTTTATCTATCATCTCCATAGAAAATGCATTGCTTTGTTTGCTATTGCATAAATGATATTTTACTTTCACCATTCTGTACCTTGATTTTTTCACTTAACAGCATACCTTTGAAATCTAAGACATTGGGGATTTTTAAGCAAGGAAATGACATGATATGATTTAATTTTTTTAAATATGACTCTGGCAGCTATGGGGGAATGCATGATATGAACTTTAGATGCTATAAGAAGACATAATAGATGGCATGGCTTAAACAACAAAATTTTATTTCTAACAATTCTAAAGAGTGGGAGTCCCAAGGTTAAGGTATCAACAAATTTGATATCACAGGTCTGCTTCCTGTTTTTTCTTGCTTTATTCTCATATGGGAGAAGTGGCAAGGGAACTCTCTGAGGTCTCTCCTTTAAGGGCACTAATCCCATTTTTGAGGACCTTGCCTCATTACCTAATCTATAGACCTTTTCTCCAAATACTTTTATATTGAAAAGTAGGTTTCAATGTTTCAATTTTGGGGGACGTAAGTATTTAGCCCAGTGTAATATGAGAATAAGATTGTGTGGAATATGGAGAATGGATAAGGTTGGACCCTGCCCTTATAAGGAGCTTACAGTCTGTCGCTTCTCAGCATGTTCATTTTGGTGTCATTCTAGTTCCCTGTATACTTGTCCTTGGTCTCCCACATTGAACTGTGAGGTCCCTGGGCACCAAGCCCTGTCTGTTTTGGGGTTTTTTCTGTGTCTCAAACATTGTAGCCTGACACTATAGTAGGTAGTCAATAAACATTTGTTGGATGGATGAATTAATGATGCTAGGTAGTTTTATTAATGAATCACCTTACCCTGAATAACATGACTTTCTTCCCATGATAAGTCAGTATTTGTCATGAAATATTCATTTTGAGATGTCTTAGAGAGACACAGTTTTGTGACAACAAAATGAAGATCATTGATTAGAGAGTTTGGATCATCACTTTAAGATGATGGACAGCAATCAGGATGGTGGAAGGCCCCAAAACTGATTCATATAAAATGACTAAGAATACTAGAGATCTTGATGCTGGAGTAGAGAAGACTTGCAGGGACGTGACAGCTGCCTTAAAATATCTAAGGAATTGTCATATGGAAGAGAGAGTGTGTTTCCTTTATATTTCTCCAGAGAAAGAGACAGGTGCATGAGATGTCCATCTCAGATAAAGAAAAACAATTTTCTACAGCTACCCAGTAATAGAATAGGTTCCCTTGTTGAGATAATGAGCACACTGTCTCCAGAGATATTCAAACAGAAATGAGATAATAATTTGTCCAGTCACTCCTGGAATCTATGTAATGATAACAATAGCTACCATTTATTTAGTATTTACCCTGTGCCAGACACTCTGCCAAGGGATCTATAAAGGTCATCTCATTTAACTTTCATAGCAACTCTATACAGTAGGAAACTTCTTTTTTAGGTAAAGAACGTCAGCCTCAGAGGAGTTAAGTGATTTTTACAAGGGCATGTAATTAGTAAGTGGAAGAGCCAGGACTAGATCCAGATCTGACTCCAAATCCTTTGTCCTTCACCATATTGGGCTTAGGCTTGTCCAGGAGATTCCTAAACCATTGTCTCTTTCTCAGTCCTCCTCAGGGTTAATTCAAGCATTTCATTCCACTCCATCACCAAGGAGAAGTTGTACTCAAAGGCAGGGACATTTACTGGTCATTGTTGGTGAATGTTCAAGGCTAGATGCAATGGAAGAGACATTTCTCTTTCTTCTGTCTGAAGCTGAATGAAGAAAGTTCTGAGACAGCTCTTCCAAAAAGAAGCTCCTGTCATTTATATGTCTTTTTAGCTTTCTTTAGTCCTTTTTAATTCTTGCTTGTACAAGACACTGAGAGTGACATTTATGGACTGAATATTTGTGTCTTCCCCTCAAATAAATGTGTTGAAGTCCTAGCCTCCAATATGATGGCCTCTGGGAGATAATTAAGCTTAGATGAGGTCATGAGGGTGGATTCTCCATGATGGGATTTTTGTCCTTATAAGAAAATAATTTTCTCTCTCTACACTGTGAGAACATAGAAGGATCTTACCAGACACCACATCTGCTAGCACCTTGACCTTGGACAAGTTTTCAGAACTAGAATTCTTAGTTTTCAGAATTGTGAGAAATAAATATTTGTCGTTTAAGCCACCCAATCTATGCTATGTTGTGATGGCAACCTGAACTAAGACAGACAGGAAGTAGTTTTTGTTTGTTTTGCTTGCATTTATGAAAGGGAATTACTGAATGAGAAGACTGTTCTTGTTTTATTTGTCTGTTTTTTTTGTTTGTTTATTTCTGGTCTTTGTGGAGGAGAATGTAATGTTCATGATCTCCACGAAGCCAAGGAAACACCATATTTGGATTTCTGATGAAGCAGCAATCTGAAATGCCTGTCTAATATTCATGCATGATTGACAACTTGGTGATGAAATGAGCATGGTTTCCCTTTCTTTTCTCTGCTGTCCAGAGCCCCAGGTGGGCAGTACTGTTCCCAGGGCAGCTCTGGGGGAGAGTGCTTCACTCATCAGTACAACAGTGGATAATCCTGTAGCCAGAGAAAACCAGAGAATTAGTTTCCCTTAGTCTAGACACAACCCTGGCCAGTGTATAACATTGAAAATGCCACTCAGTCATGTACTTAAGGAGTAAGATGCATTTTCCTCCACAAAAGTGAACATTTAAAAGGTAGGGAACGCATGGATTGCTCTGTGGAAGAGATCAGGGACAAGAGGATGTAACCAATTTTACTAAGTGGTTATTCAGTGTCAAGCATTTTTCATATTTAGACAACATAATCCAACCTGCTCCTCCTCTCCCTAGCCAACACCCTGTGAGGATATGTTATTCTTTACTCATTAAAAGGTTAATGAGCACCAACTATGTTTTAGGCTTCCACTGAGGACACAGTGGAAGAAAACCTACAAAGTCTCTGCTCATCAAAAGTTTATCTTCTTGAGGATATAATAATGGTAATTTTTATTGAAGAAACATGTGCAGTATTCTATTTTATGTGTCTTGTACACATTATTTCAAAACCTTATGATGGAGAAAATATTATCAGTCCCTAGTGTGCATCTGAGGAAACTAAGGCACAGACAGGAGAAATAACTTGCCCCAGTCACAGCTAGTCAGTGGCAGAACTGGTATTCTTACTTCAGCCCAGGGGCTTGGTGTCAGGGCTCATGCTTCTAACCTCATCCTTTACTATCTCTATGCTACAAACATGGTCCAGATGAAGAGAATGGAGCTCACATGGCCAGTGATTGGTCAAAGTGGGTCTTGAAACCAGGGCTGATTTTAAAGCCCACCCTTTCTTGTCAGGCTCCTGATAGTGGTAGAAATGTCAAGTCACTGAAACCAAATCAGACTGAGTTAGAATGATTTCCTACCCCATCAGTAGAGCTCTTCTCTAAAGTTAACAAGGAAAAACACTCGATTTAAGGAAACTCTATTCTATTGTATAGTGTTTCAAACCTGTATAACATAACAGTAATATGCCCTTATTCATTGATTTGTCCTTCCTTACCTCCCTCCTTCACCCCCTCCCTCCTTTCCTTCCCTCTTTTCTTCCTTCCAACAAATATGTGTTGAGCACATATTTGTTCCAGTTATCATGGACAGTGCTAAGTGCTACATTCATAATGCAAATTAAAAGTTTCTTTGGATATTTGGTTTTTGGCTATCAAGGGCTGAGTAAGCAGAAATAAGAAACTTTTCACTATTTAGTGATTTGGTCAATATGTATTCAGTAAATTGGAAATTTTCTAGGACATTCAGAAAGATTGTTTTCTCCAATAGCAGTTATTTTTTAATAGACAAATGTTACTTCTCTCTTTTTCTCTCTCTTGGATGTTTAAAGTGTGCACAAATCAGCAAAACTTGGATTGCTTTACTTTTCTATTATCAGAGAGGTTTTATTCTAGAGGGAAGGGCCTGGCATTCTGGGGTGGGAATTCTGGGGCAGGAATCTCTGAGTTAGCATGTTTCTTCAGCTGGTCCTATCACTGCTGAACACAGGCAGCAGAGTGCCCAGCCTGAACAAAGTGTCAGCTGTGTTTCAGCTCTTATCTTGTGTCCTAAGCTCAAGTGGACTAATACATGGATAGAGTCTTTCATCTAGCATGGTGGGTGAATTATGAAAACAAGGACATGCTACAGTTAGGGTGTATCTACTCTGTATTTACTGAGAGCCAAGGCCTCATAGATGAGGAAACAGCTCTGCTGTGGAATTAACAGTTCTGTAAAGTGGAAAAGTTATGAACACATCATATCAGGTAAGAACAGTAGGAGGGCTTGGCTAACATGTTCCCCACTCACTTGCTCTCTTACCACTTCTGGGGAGATGTGGAAAAAGATAGGGGTTCTTTTCACAGACTTTCATTACAAAGTATGATAAACACAAAACAACAACAATCTGACAGCTGTTACATGTGACTTCCCAGTCCTGTGAGAATTTATCAGCTTTCTCAGGATGCTGGCAGATCTAGAAAGTCCTACTGAGGTATGCCTGTCTGAGGTATTTTATGATTTACCCCTCTCTCAAAACCCACAAGTTACTCAGAGTTGGATCTCTGTCATAACCACTTGTTACATACAGGTCACACCTTCTGCTTACAAATTCCACAGATCATACACAGAATCTGTCAGCCATAAGCCAGGGGTGTGCAAAAACGGAGTTTTGTTTATAGCTACAAGTACTTTCCTTGTACTTCCTCTGACTCTGAGCCCTTAGGTCTTTCTAGAGCAAGAATTTATTTTAAGATATTTGTGTATCTTCAGTCAAGTCAAGTGCACTTATCTAGTCTAATTAGGCTGCTATTCCCTCAGCCACAGTTTAGGTTCCCAAAAATGATTTAGTCTTTCCTTCATAGTCATAGTTCAGGTAAAAGCTCTGTCTAAACTGCCAGACACTCTTCCCCTCAGTTTTTGGCTTCCTTGAAGTCAATTCATAGCTGCAGTAAAGGTAGGCAAAGGTAGGTCACATCCTAGGGCTGGTTGGGGCTTGGTACAGTTTGAATGTAAAACCTAAAGGGAGGGAGGAGTCAGAAGGTACACCCAGATGGCCTGGGGAGTGATATTTCCATTAATAAACAAAGGGCAGACATAGCAGACACATGTAAGAGGGAGAAGAGCTGGTTTATGAAATGGAAACCCATGATATGTTAAGTTTGGGACATGGTGACTTTGAAGTATGTGTCAGGCATTCTGGTAAGACTGCAGGTCTCACAAAAAGATCATAAACACAGATCTGGGGTTCATCTGCACAAAGGTGATGGTGGATGCTCTTGGGTTTGGACATCTTTTGAGAGAAGATCACTGAGGAGAGAAGAGAGTCAAGTAAAGCCTGGAATAGCACTCCATGGGGGAATAAAGGAAAGATTGGAGAGACTGGGGATTAGCCAGGGTTGTACTAGGTCACCAAGAACAAAGGAGATGAGAATCTCAGAATGTCCAGATCAACTATAAACATGGACATTGTGTTGTGAATTAAGGAGAAGAACAAAAAGGGTACTAAAAAGTCCATATAAAAGAAAGCAGAAAGAAAGAAAGTGTAGAACCACACTTGTGACATTAAATGTCTCTACATAAACCCAGTATAGATCATAGAGTAAACCTGCAGTGTAACCATGCAGAAGGTAACAAAGTGACATAAACTCAAAGTCATGTCAGTAAGGTATGGTGTGACAGTACACATGCCTGGGATACAACAGTGAACAATGGTTTGTTCAAAAGAGGCACAGTTCACAGACAAGAGAAGGGAGATAATCACATAGCAAGTTTATTTACTATCTATCTATCTATCTATCTATCTATCTATCTATCTATCTATCTCAATCCCAAGGGAGAAGTTTCATAGAAAGTATTTATTTAGATTGAGTAAAAACAAGCATGCCATAACAAAGAGGTAGGACTACAGAGGGAGTATTCTTTAGAAGGCCTGGTTAAAAGACAAATAGATGATCATTTTCTAAGACAAGGGGCATATCTGGCATGCAAGAAGATACTATGGTGGGCATGGAGGAGGGTTTAAATTCTGTGGAATTTTGTTCCTAGCTTTAGTTTATAGAAAATTAAGGCCTAAAATTTTTACTTTTTAGAAGACAAAGAAATAAGTTGAGTCTACTATTAGTTTGGGTTTAGCTCCTACCAACAAAGCATTCACTGGCTGGCCAAGCTCCCTTAGGAAACTACCCCTCACTCCATCTCGGCCCACACTGTTTACACATCCTGGTCTCTCTTCTTGGATTTGGACTGGGCCAGCTACTGCTGATCTTGGGATATTTGCTGTCATGACCTGTAAGGAGCATTTGCTTTCTGTTGGACTTAGACCTCTGTGGATTACTGCCTGGAAGGACTTTGCCTTGTTTAAACCCAAAAGAACCTATGCACCCCAATGTTCATAGCAGCACAATTTACAATAACCAAGTGTTGTAAGCAACCTAGGTGCCCATCAGTAAATGAATGGATCAAATAACTATGGTACATTTACACAATGGAATTCTATGCAGCATAAAGAAAGAAGGAGCTCCTACACTTTGCAAAAGTGTGGATGGAACTGGAAAGCATTATGCTGAGTGAAATAAGCCAGGTGGTGAAAGACAAATCCCATATGATCTCACCTTTAACAGGAACCTAAACAAGACAAACAAACAAGCAAAATATAACCAAAGACACTGAAAGAGAGCACAGGCTGACAATGACCAGAGAGGAGAAGGGAGGGAATTTCAGGGGGAAAAGGGAAGGGTTTACAAGAATAAGTATAAAGGACACATAGACAAAACCTGGGGGTGGGGGTGGAAATGGGAGGGAGTTGGGGAGCACTGGGGGGTGGGCTTGGATGGGAGTAAAAGACATAAAACTTTACTTGAACAACAATTAAAATAAAAAATGTAAAAATAAAAAATAAATAAATCCCTCTCCAGGTTTCTTAGTAGCTACTGAACAAAGCTCAGACTTAGGTGTTACATAAAATCTGTTATGATCTGGTCTCAGACAAATCATCTCTTGCCACTTTTATCTCTCTTAAATTCTAATTTAAATGACTGAACTTTTTCATTTTTAAAAGTTCTGTTTGGTTCTTTTCTAAACTCATTGTTTTATCATACTATTATAATTTTCATGTTAGTAGTTTGTATTAACTTCTAGTTTGTAACTGTGTATTGTGAGCTCATCTTCAGCAGGACTTCTTTCTTTGTGGGAGTCTGATGTATGTTAGGCTATAGATGTTTCCTTCAGAATGGCTCTATTTTAGGTTCTTCCAGGGTCTTGCGGGATTCCTCAGCTTAGGACCAAATTTTACGTTAACCTCTTTGATTAGAGTTCTTGCACAATGAGGATAATTGTAAGTTTGGATTGTATCTATTCATGAAGCACAGAATTGCTTTTTTTATTCTCAGGGATTATTCTTTTTTACACATGTCCTGACCTGTATGAATAGAAATTTTCCTTTTTGCTTTCCTAGGATGGTTGGTGGGGTTTTATTAGCTTCCTTTTCACATTCAGGGCAACATTTTGAGCATCTGGTTTTAGCAGGGGTTTCTGTTCAAGTGTCCTCCTACTGTGGGTGGGCCCCGACCATGTTTCCTATTTCTTCATAGGCATTAAAGCCCTAAACCTCAGGGTCTAGCACAAGCTATACTTGTCTATTACCCCCAGAGCTACAGCATTGTCAAAGCTTCTTAATTCTGTAGTTCCGAACTACTTCTTTATTTCTGGTATATGAAATTGCCTTCTATTTTTTTATCTGACTGTTTGCTTGAATTCTTTTTTCCTAGAGTTTGTATATTTCAATTTATTTATAGCTAGAGGATAGTTCTCTCATATAAGCATTTTTTTACCATATTCTACAGTTTTAGTGAGGTCATACTGCTCACCATTTTTTCTACTGTGCCATTTGCACAGTCCATTCATTCATTTCACAAATATTTTTTTGAGTGCATACTTTGTGCCAAGCATTGCTCTAAGTGTTTGGGATACAGCAATGAAGAAAATTAGAAAAACATTCCTGAGCTCATGATGCTTACCTTGAGGCAGGAGGAAACAGGTATGATGAACTAGGGCTATAGGAGTAATATGAACAAAACTCAAAAACATACAATTTGTATAAAGAGTAAGTTTCAAAATAGTATATATAGTAGTGTCCATTTTCTAATGTCAAATATATGTAACCCAGTATTAATCATAACCAGTCAACCAAAAATATGAAGAAGTTACCTCTAGAAGGAAAGGAGGGAGAAGACCAAGCCCAGTAAGGACTATGCAGGAACCATTATCTGCTTCCCTAATATTTTGGATTTAAATATGTGTGGGTGGGTGTGTTTGATGCAAAAATAGCAAAATATTAAGATTTAACAAAATTATGTTATGGTTACACATATGGAGATTATAATACACTTTGCATTTTCTATATGATCAAAATAATTCATAATAAAATGAAAATACTAAATGCTTTTAAAATAAGACTTAAATGAAATAAATAATAAAAATAAATAACATAGTATGTTGAAAGATGTTAAGTTATATGGAAAAAACAGGAGAAAATACAGAGCAGGGTCAGGGTATCAGGAGGGTTGAGGCTGGGGGACAGTTGAGGTCAGTGGAGTGTGCCTTGAGAAAGCATTTTTTGAGGTAATTGTGAGAAGATTGTAGTGAACACTTGAAGGCGATGACCTGCCTATCTTAGATATCACTCACTGGCAACCCTAGGAGAATCTGAGTGACTTATTGCAGCAGAACTGCAGGATTTATTGATAAAGAAGTGGGGACAGTATAAGGCGCCTGGCAGGTAAGTGGCAGGTGTTGCTGCCTTTCAGTGAGACAGGAGTTGTGGAAAGATGATTAGTTCCTAGGGGAAGGATAATGAGGTCTTTAGCTCTTTAGCGGAAACAGAGTTTATCCTGGAAGTTGGGTCAAAAGGCCATTGCTCAAGGTGTTCTTTATGTAGGGAACAAAAAGTTGTGTATGAGACATATATTTAATCATGTTTTTTCAATCAATGAATAGGGTTTTTTTAATGAATTACCCATCATGTAACCTGTGAATATAATAATGAAAATTAGTATCTGTGAAAGAAATTATATAGGGGCTCAAAACCATGCCATTTGAGTGACAGTCATTTAGTACCTCTCTTGATCCTAGGGTTAAATTTGAGACTATTTAGGCTTTAGGTCAAAATGTATAGAATGATTTTAGTTATGCCAGTTAGTATTACTTTGATTTCTTGCAATTCCTTCTTCACCATCACTCCATACCCCACTTCATTGTCTCTCTGGAGCCTTGTAGACTGAGTACAATCTATCTTCACATAGACTGAATACAAACTATCTTGAACAGTTTCCATTCCCCCAAGTCTCTTCTTCTCCTGTATAAAATGATGCTAGTTCTTTCAACTGTTCTTCATGTGAGCCATGACATGTTTTTCAGAGCCACTCCCAGTCCCAGCACACTGGCTATCTTCTTGCAAAGATATTCCATTCTGTTGACATCTGTCTTAAATCTCCAGACATGGTCTATCAGCACAAAATACAGTGACCCTATTGCTATTAATGCAGCCCAAGATTATATTAATGTTTCAATTAACATAAGCATATAATTTTCACATGGACAATTACCATGCCTGGTTTCTGCCATTCTATTAACAATGAAGAAGTTACAACTGAGGACAGACCCTTTTACCCACTGCTAGACACATCCAAGTGTTCTTTGGATATAGTTGTTCAATAAGCAATGCATATTCCAAACCTCATTATTATCCAGGTATTTGTATCGTGTTTGAAAAAATATATAAAAGAATTTATCAAATGCTTCAGTCAAATCTAGAAGCAGTAACATCTATGTTATCCACTATTCTACTGGAATCTTTTTGATAAAACCAAATTAACAGTTTTGTGAGACTTTCTCTTGATAATCCATGTTGACTTCAGATAACAATCCTTGTTTTTCTAAAGGCTCACATACCACATATTTTAAAATCTACTCTAGAATTAGATTCAAAATGAAAGCTTATTGAATGATCTATAACTTCTGGAATTTGTTTATCTTGTCTTTTTGAATTCAGAAATATTTTTGTTCAAGTTTCACTACTGTCTGTTGCCATCGGTGTAGGAGGAAGGGCAATGCTCTGGTAATTAGAAAACCATGGTTTTAGACCAGACTTGCTCCCAGCTTGCTGTGGTAACCCTGAGGAAGTTTCCTGACTCATTTCTAAAAATTGAGGGTTTGAACTATAATCACTAAGAATGCTTCTGGTTTAGTTTCTTTAACAATAGACCATCTTTTGATAATAAACTATTTATATTCTTCTGATTTTAATGTATAGTCCTTGAGCGATTTGTTTACCTTTGTTAATAATACATATGCCACCCTGAAAAATAGTTTAATATTCAGGTTGGTTTCCTTCTCTTTTTTAAAAACATCTTTATTGAACTATAATCCATATATCATAAAATTCACCCACAAAAAGTGTACTATTCAGTGGATTGAGGCATATTCACAGAGTCACCACAATCTAAGTCTAGAACATGTTCACTCTTCATTCTTTAGTGGACCTGAACAGCAGCTCACTCAGGAGTCCGGACATGCTGAAGGACTAAGATCAGGGACTGAAACCCTCTTCTGATTGTTTCTCCCACTCTTAAACTGTGTTGCTTCATTCAGAAGCACAGTTGGTAAATATTTAGAACAGCAATGGCTTGCTTAGTAGGAATGAAAGCTGTTGGAAATACCCATAGACCTTCTTCATCAGTTTCACTAAAAGCTTATTCACTGTATTTTCCCAGAATGGCAGAAATTACATGACTGCTGCAGTGGCCTAAAGAAATGGACTCTTGGTCCCACAGGTACTCTCCCCAATTCTTCAGTCAAAACACACTTAAGTCTCTCAATTTATGAACAACTATTTCTCAAAGCTACTATGAACCAGGTTCTGGATATTCAAGGCTCTGGAGATTCAAGAGTAAGTAAGACAAAGTTTAGCTATATGGCACTGACAATCTATGGCACTGATAGTCTAGTTGGAGGAGAGAAGCAAGAAACAATCATTAAAACTATGTAATTTTAGAGAGAGGTAAACACTATGAAGCACATTAAAATGGGTGATGTGATACAGTTACCAAGATGTAAACAATCATGCATTTCAGAAACATTTTTATACCTAGTATCTCAGTTAGTCTTCACGAATTTTCTGTGACATGGAAAGGGCCTGTGTTATTAGAATTCCCTTTTGATAGCTGTGAAGCTGAGATGCAGAAAGGTTGAGTGAATAAAAAAATGTCTTACAGCTAATGACTGAGAAAGCTAGGATTTGGGTCTGTTGTCTGATTCCAACCCAGCATGTTTTCTACCATGTCATTCAGGAAATAGAAATGGTTCTGGAAATTATGGTGTGTCTATTCCATGGAATATCATGTCATCATTATAAATGCTAATTATAGATATGTGATTATGGCATAACAACAGGGAAAGATACAAAATACAAAATTATATATATACCATGTAAAAATAAGAATGCATGTGTGTCTAAAGACTGGAAAGTGACACACAGAAATAAACATAGTTTTGCTTTAGGGGTGTTTCTTTTTCTGGTTTCCAAATTTAAGTTAAGTTTGTACCTAAAATGAAATTAAGATGTGAATGAAAATTATTTTGGCTATAAAAAAATTAGTAAATTATATTTTCTATAAAGATCAAGTTATATTCTATATCTATATCTATATTTATATCTATCTATATCTATATCTATCTATATCTATATCATCTATATCTATATCTACCTATATTATATCTATTTCTATTTCTATATTTTGTCACCAAACAATTGCAGGAGTAATAAAAACATCTGTTGAAAATGAAGTTGTAGGAGACAAAGAAACAATTACTTGATCCTCAAAAATGGGTTTGTGAATGGCCATCCTCCTAATGGAGAAATGGCCTGGGTCTGAGAGGAAACTTCAAGAACTCTACTCCCTCTTGCAAACAAAGAAATAGGAATGGGAGAGCCTTTCTGTTCACAAAACATACCTGTTTCTTGAGTGGAGTCTTTTCAATCACACTAGGACTACAGAACAAAAGACTTGCCAGCTAAAGTCTGTTGCTGGCCTCACTGGGAAACTGTGAATGCAGTGTAAATCAAAATTCTAATGGGACACAAATAGATGGCATGCACCTGGATCATACGAGGGGCCTTGAATTTTCAAAGGTGGTCAAGACTTAGGGAAACCACCAGAGATACTGGATAGTGCTGTGGCCTGGAGCTAATCACAGAGGGGTGCTGTTATCACCCCCAGGGCTAAATGGCCAGGAGCCTGGAGTAGAGGGCTACCTTATGGGAGAGATGGATTTTGGGGGATTAAATAACTTTCATTCACACCTCTACCAGTTTGTACTTTCTTACCATTGTTCTCTGATGCCTGAACTCAGCAGGAAGCAAGAGGGGCAAGAGTGCTCTGGTGCCATCTTTACAGGTTAGTCTTCCACTGGCAGAGAGAGAGCAGGTAGGAAAGGGTGGAGAGTGGATTTGGAGGAGGAAAGAGAAGACATCCAGGGCATGGAGGAAGTAGGGGAAGATTCATCCTGGCCTTTCCCTTCTTTATACATTCCCCTCCCTCCTCTGCCCCCCACTTTCTAAACTACTAGGTACTTGGTGGGGGTGTAGAAGGAAAAGCAAGACAGCAAGGGGCTGGAGTTCAATACCCAAAGATGTAAGAGACTCATCTTCTCTGAATCTGTGGGCTTTGTGTGCTAGTAAAGAGCATGGGCTCTGAAGCCAGACTGAGTTCAAATCTTGCCTCTGATTTACTCAAATTTACTGTGTGATTCTGCCTCTCTTTCTTTTTTTTTTCTTCACTTGTCATTTAATTCCATTTAAGAACAAAATGCTTGAAGAATACTCAATAAGTGTTACCAATTTCTGCCTGTAAATGGAAATTATGGTTCCTATTGGGGGGGGTGCTGTTAGGAGAATTAAACAGGATAAAACATATGAAAAAACTTCAAAGATTATAAAACAACAAATAACACCAATGCCAGGTTTCCACTTTCCCTTTTCTCTCTCTCCTTCTATCCCCTTTTCTTTTATATCTATTGGTCAAATAATTATTGAGCCAAGCAATGTCCTAGGCTTTAAATGTTACTGGACAGGGTACCTGCCCTGAGCAGGTCTGCCTAGAGCCAACTGGTAGTGTGTGGGTTCTTTTTTTTTTTAAATTTTTATTTTAGTTTATTCAGTACAGTTTCTATCCTTTATTCCCATTCCAGCCCACCCACCCATTCCTCCCCTCCTCCCTCCCCTTTCCAACACCCCTAGTTTTGTCCATGTGTCCTCTATATTTGTTCCTGTAAACCCTTCCCTTCTCCCCTGAAATTCCCTCCCCTCTCCCCTCTGGTCA
>CM052543.1:70355695-70392453 GCA_028533065.1 Trachops cirrhosus
TGTGGGTTCTTGACTTCATGTAGGAAAGATTTCACAACACAAGTCAGGTGGCTATGAGGGTATCCTTATTAACCCATTTCTCATTTACCCCAAGAACACTTGCCAGTGACACTTGCAGATGCAGTGTTTACCCCTAAGTAACTAATTTTACCCCCAAAGTTTGCCATGAAATATCTCACTTTTCTTATTATTTTCACTCTAGTATATTTATAGTCTTTGGAAACAAATGGCATCTTTCTATTTATAACATTCTGTTTTTAGTAGTAGCATTTCCATTTAATTTTTTTGCTAAATGGGAAGTGGATTAAAATGGGGGCAATAAAACAAGAAAAGGTCTAGGCTGGGTTGCCTTGGCTCACTGGAAAGTCAGAGAAAAGGGGCCCTTGGGGATAGGTTCAAGGGATTAGCCAGGGACAAGCTGCAGCTACCCATTTCTCCCCTGGTTGCAAGTCTCTTAGGGACCTTAGAGTTTGGGAGATATGTGCCCATGGGGGAAGAAGACAGAGAAGGAAATTGTGTGGGCTGCTCCCCAGAGGGAGCATGCACTCACTGGGTCCTTTGTCTTGAGGCTTTTATCTCTCTCTTGCAGGCAGGGAATTTTAGAAGTGGTCTCAGGGAAGGGTTTCAGCAGAATATTCATCAGTTTTCCAGATGTGCTCTTTCAGGGTCCTGGTCTCTACTAATTGGTTGGTGCCAGGGCAGGGAATTGTTAGTCATTGTAATTGGCTCTGGCATCACCCACCTGGTTTTTCTGCTTTCCTAGACCTAGAGCTGAAACACAACTGATGCCTAGATGTTGTCTCTAGGAAAGTGACCTTCTGTATCTGGCTGTAAATTGCTGGACCAGTCTGTTCAGCATCTGTCTGTTACCCTATTCCACTTGGCACAGAATTTTCCTAGTTTCTTACTATTCTGCTTCATTAATGAGCCAGTGGGGATCAAATAAATAAGGTCCCTGTGATTCTGGAGCTCACATTCAATGGGGCATGAGGATGAGAAGCAAACATTCAAATCAATGGGCTGGGTAATGTCAAGGTGGCAGGTGCCTTGCAGAAAACAGAACAAGCAACTGGATTGAAGAGTGATACTGAGTCCTGGCTGGTGTGGCTCAGTGGATTGAGCACTGGCCTGCAAACCAAAGGGTTGCTGGTTCTATTCCCCATCAGGGCACATGCCTGGGATGTGGGCCAGGTTTCCCAGTGCAGGGCACACAAGAGGCAACCACACATTGATGTTTCTCTCCCTCTCTTTCTTCCTCCCTTCCCCTCTGTCTAAAAATAAAATCTTTAAAAAATAAATAAAATGTTAAAAAATGAGTGATACTGAGCATTTGAGTAAGAGATTTACTTAGTGTAGTCAGGAAGACCTACCTGGAGGAGGAATTTGAGCTGAGACACATGAGTAGTAAGAAAGATTCAGACATGAGAAGATTGAGGACAAAGGGTTGGTGGAAGGATTTAAGTTGAGGGAATAAAAGTACAAAGTCTGTAACATAGGGATGAGCTTGGTGTATTCAAGGGACTGGGGGAAAGCTTGAGTATTTGAAGACTGGGAGGGGATGAGGCTAGAGAGGTGGACAGGAGTCGCAATTGTAAGGCACTGTATAAAGGCACATCATGTTCTGAATCTGATTACTTTTTTTTAATTGTTGTTCAAATACAGTTGTCTCCATCCCCCCCCAACTCTCCCCCATTGCACCTATCCCCCGCACCCTCCACCCTCAATCCTACCCCCTTTGGCTTTGTCCATGTGTCCTTTCTATATGTTCCTTGACAACCCTTCCCCTTCTGTCTCACCTTATCCCCCTCCCTGTGCCTAGTTACTGTCAGTTTGTTCTTTATTTCAATGTCTTTGGTTATATTTTGCTTGCTTGTTTGTTTTGTTGATTAGGTTCCTGTTAAAGGTGAGATCATATGGTATTTATCTTTCACCACCTGGCTTATTTCACTGAGCATAACACTCTCCAGTTCCATCCATGCTGTCAGAATGGGTAGGAGCTCCTTCTTTCTTTCTGCTGAGTAGTATTCCATTGTCTAAATGTACCACAGTTTTTTGATCCACTCATTTACTGATGGGCACTTCGGTTGCTTCCAGCCCTTGGCTTTGTAAACCGTGCTGCTGTGGACATTGGGGTGCATAGGATATTTTGGATTGGTGTTTCAGGATTCTTAGGGTATAATCCCAGCAGTGGAATTGCTGGGTCAAAAGGCAGTTCCACTTTTAGTTTTTTGAGGATATTCCATAATGTTTTCTACAGTGGCTGCACAAGTCTGCATTTCCACCATGTATTAGGGTTCCCTTTTCTCCACAAACTCTCCAGCACTTTTTGTTTGTTGATTTGTTTATGATAGCCATTCTGACCAGTGTGAAGTGGTATCTCATTGTGGTTTTAATTTGTATCTCTCTGATGGCTAGTGATGCTGAGCATCCTTTTATATGTCTCTGGGTCCTCTGTATGTCATCCTTGGAGAAGTGTCTGTCAGGTCCTTTGCCCATTTTTTTAAAAATATTTTTCATTGCCCTGGCTGGCGTAGCTTAGTGGATTAAGCTTAGTGGATCCAATTTTTTTCTTGCCTTTATTCCCCTCTGTCCTACATCCCCCTCCCACCAGCATTCTGCCACCGTAGTTCATGTCCATGGGTTGTACATATAAATTTTTGGGTTTCTACATTTCCTATATTACTCTTAACATCCATTTGTCCATTCTGTACCTACCATTTATGCCTCTTATTCCCTGTAACTTTTACTCCATTCTTCCCCCTGACCCACTGGTAACCCTCCATGTGATTTCCGTTTCTGTGATTTTAGTCTTTTTGTAGTTGTTTGCTTAGCTTGTTTTTGTTTTTTTAGGTTCGGTTGTTGGTAGTTTTGAATTTGTTTTCATTTTACTGTTCACAGTTTTGATCATCTTTTTCTTAGATAAGTGCCTTTAATATTTCATATAATAAGAGCTTTGGTGATGATGAACTCCTTTAACTTGACCTTATCTGGGAAGCACTTTATCTGCCCTTCCATTCTAAATGATATCTTTGCTGGATAGCATAATCTTGAATGGAGGTTCTTGCTTTTCATGACTTTGAATATGTCTTTCCAGGCCCTTCTTGCCTGAAAAGTTTCTTTGGAGAAATCAGCTGATAGTCTTATGGGAACTCCTTTGTTGGTAACTCTCTGTTTTCCTTTTGTTGCTTTTAAGATTCTCTGCTTATTTTTAATCTCAGATAACTTGATGATGTGTCTTAATGTGTTCCTCCTTGGGTCCAATTTCTTTGGGACTCTCTGATTTCTGGACTTCTTGGACATATATTTCCTTTGCCAGGCTGAGGAAGTTTTCCTTCATTATTTTTTCAAGTAAGTTTTCAATTTCATGCTTTTCCTCTTCTTCTGGCACCTCTATGATTCAGATGGTGGAGCATTTGAAGTTGTCCCAGAGGTTCTTAAGCCTCTCCTTACTTTTTTTGAATTCTTGTTTCTTTATTCTGTTCTGGTTGGATGTTTATTTCTTCCTTTTGTTCCAAATTGTTGATTTGAGTCCTAGTTTCCTTCCCTTCACTCTTGGTTCCCCATATATTTTCCTTTATTTCACTTTGTGTGGCCTTCATTTCTCCCTTCATTTTGCTACTGAACTCAATCAATTCTGTGAGCATCCTGATTACCAGTGTTTTGAACTCTGAATCTGATAGGTTGCCTATCTCTTTGTTACTTAATTGTTTTTCTGAAGTTTTGATCTGTTCTTTTATGTGGGCCATATTTCTTTGTCTCTGCACACCTGTTAGGTTGTAAGGGGTGGAACTTTAGGTATTCACCAGGGCGGGGCACCCCATGGCTGTGTTATGGTGCTGTATGTGGAGAAGGGGTCAGAGAAGGAACAACGTCCTTTGCCCATTTTTTAAATTGGATTGTTTGTTTTCTTGGAATGGAGTCATGTAAGTTCTTTACATATTTTGGAGATCAGACCCTTGTCCGAGGTATCATTAGCAAATATATTTTCCTATACATTTAGTTCCCTTTTCATTTTGCTGATGTTTTCTTTAGCTGTGCAGAAGCTTTTTATTTTGATGAATTCCCATTTGTTTATTCTTTCTTTTATGTCTCTTGCTCTAGGGGACATATTGGTGAAAATATTGCTATGTGGAGCAGTAGAGATTTTCCTGCCTATGTTCTCCTCTAGGACTTTTATGGTATCGTGAATTTTATGTAAGTCTTTTTTCCATCTTGAGATTATTTCTGTATATGATGTAAGTTGATGGTTGAGTTTCATTTTTTTTTTTTTTTTGCATGTAGCCATCCAGATCTCTCAACAGTATTGTTGAGGAGGCTATTTTTACTCCATTTTATGCTCTTGCCCCCTTTGTCAAATATTGATTGACCACAGAGACATTTTTTTTTTCTGGACTCTTTATTCTGTTCCATTGATCTATGTGTCTGTTCTTATGCCAGTACAATACTGTTTTTATTGCAGTGGCCTTGTAATATAGTTTTATGTCAGGTAATGTGATCCCTCCTACTTTGTTCTTCTTTCTCACAATTGTTGTGGCTATATGGGTTGTGTGTAGTTCCATATAAATTTTTGAAATATTTGTTCCATATCTGTGAAATATGTCATTGGTAATCTGTTTCTTAATCTTTCTTAGACAGTATCAAGGTCTGTGTGAGGATTAAGGTGGTACAGAGTAGTCATCTACTACTGTTCTGAGAAAAGAGCCATCAGTGAAGGCTAAGATAATAGGGGAAATCCTTTCCAAGAAGAGGAAACTGGAACTCAACCTTGAAAAGGGGGAAATGGCACATGCAGAAACCTGGAGGTAAGGCATTCAACAAGAGAAGAAGGGCAATTGGACACAGAAGAGAGAACACATAGAAAGTATTTGCAGAACATAATGAAATGATCTGGTTATTAGCACTGAGGGTAGAGGTTTGGAGTTGGTTCTCAGATCCAGGGAGCAGATTTTCAGGGTTGAGTCTGCAAGCCATGCTCTCACCCCATCTTCCAGTACATGGGTCAGTGGATATAGTGGCACAAGGTTTGGCTGGAATATTAGGCTCTGAGATAAAGTCCAGTTATGTTTCTCTTGAATTATTTCACACCCCCAGTTGATCCCCAGAACATACCAGTCACCATTTAGAAAAGGTCAAATCATTTTACTTCTAAATAGTAAATGACGATTTTGGCTAGTATCACATGGTGAAAAGAGCCTTGGAATTTGAACCTAGTTCTGCCCCCTTTATTTAGTTTTTTGACCTTTTGAAAACCATTGAATTCCTCTAAGTCACTGTTTCCCCATTTGTAAAATGGAGACATTACCTATTTTCCAAGACTGTTGGAAGAATCCAATGACATAACATATAAAAAGCTGTATTTCCATTCCCCGTGCTCCACCCTTCTGTGGCCATTTACTGTCCATATGTAGAATCTGAAGCTTTTTGGATATTCTGTGTCAGTCAAAGAGGCAATGCCAGAGAGGAACAGGTCTCCTCTGGATTAAACCTAGCCAGATGTCCAATTCAACATGCCTGTTCTCCAAGGAAATAGCAGGTGCTTATACCAAGAGAAGGGCAGAGGGTCAGACATTTTAAAATAGAACATAAGGTCAAGAAGCTCACTTTGACCAGCGAGTGTGACCTCTCACAAATATTCCTAAATCCCAAGTGTAGAATTGACTCATTGGTTCATAAACTCTGATTCACATACAGTTTCTGCTGTCTGGGTAACCAGGATGAATGCCCCAAGCACTTATATAATAATAGGATCTGTGATCTTCATGTAGGAAATATTCTATGCATTTACATGAAATGGTTTTAGCCTGTTAGCCTCTTTTTGAATATTTAATGATTCTTGCTGCACAATATGTTTCATTCCAGCTCTAGCTAAGTGAGTTGCTAAGGTGAAAGTGTTCATGATTAATTCTCTTCATAAACACAAAGGAGAAAAAAAAAAGAAAAACAGCCCTTGTGTATATCAGTATTTTGAAAGCTGTAACTTCAATTCAATTTAATTATTTTCTTCCCATGGCTTTAAATTGAAGGGTTTCAAAATCAGGAGTTGCTTCTCATAAACTTAATTGCTTTCCCCCAGGAGAGGAGAGTGGGTTGAGAAATAAAGGGCTCCAAAGTGCAGACAATGTGAGGAGAGAGTGAAGAACTCTGGGCTGGGCACCTGGAGCCCTGGGTTTAGGTCTGGTCCTGTGACTACCAATCTGCTAAGCTCTTTCTCAATACCTCTGTCTCTTTATTATTAAATATAGGGCAGATAATCTCAAAGCTTTTCTAGCACTAAAAGGTTGTATTATACAATTGTGGTGACAATATTCAGGGATTGTCACTCTTGCAGAGTTCTGGAACACTAAGGGGAAGGTGATTTGATGTGTCCAACAGCTATTGACTGTGGCTTTGGGGAACAGAATAAATATCTCTGAGCTGTGTTTTCCACCTGTGTAGCAGAAATCATTGTACATTCCCCTAGCCACCTCTCAGAACTATTGTAAAGATTGAAAATCAAAATAAGTCAATGAATGCAAAACAGCTAAGCTAAGAACTCTCCAAAGAGGTTGGGATGTTGAGAATGTCCAAATGGGAGTATGAAGTTGGGGATGGGGTGGAGATAGAGAGGGTAACTAGTGAGTCTACAAGGATGTGAGGCAAAATGGCAAATGCTGCTCTTTCTGCTGGAGGCTATGTGGCCAAATTGCCTTTGTTATCTTGACGGCCACACAGAATGGAAGATTCAAAGTAGCTTCTACATTAGAATGTGAGTTGTCCATGTGCTTTAAAGCATATGGGACCTCTGCAGTCTGTCCTCAGGGGGCAGACATACTGTTTGATAGATTTCTACCTCTACTTCATAACCTTGTCCCCAGGTGTATCTATGTGAGAGCAGGTTATTGAATAATACAGGTATTGTAGGCTGAAAAATCTCAAGAGATCAAGAAGTACTACAAAAGATGTTTGCAAGGAGGAATAGGTTTCTTTAGCCATTCCCTATTCCCTGTTTTCTTCTCCTCCTTAAGAGGAGTCCTTTGTTATGTGTTAGTCCTTTGTGGCTTAATATGGGGGATACTATATTTTAGATGAGCCATAAGACTAGGGATATTCTTGTGAGCAGGAGTAGAGTGTCCCCTGGAGGGGTGACCAACCTTATTTTCTTGGGTCTGGGACACTAGGACTGTAAGCTAGTTTGAGAGCATTCCCCAGAGCAGCACTGAGACCTAACTATCCTCCCTCACAGGAAAACACCCCCTTCTTTGCTAACTTTAGAGATCAGGGTATTGTTTACTGTGGGAGGTGATGAGTCTCCCCTGAGCCACCTCTCTACCCTTCTATTGACCACCTTCCCGAATCACAGTTCCATCTGATATCAGGGTGCAGACTGGGTGGCAAGAACAAAAAATCAGGTATTGTCCATTCTCTATTCTCTGTACAGAGGGATCATCATTGGAGCAGACACTATTGGGAAAGTTAGGGTTCTCTTTCATTTGATATCAAAGGAACTGGACCTATAAACAAATTGGCACCAAGAGAGTTTCTACAAAATGACATGCAGGAAACTGGCATCAGTTACCTTCTCTGTTTAAGGCCACAGGCAGTATACTAGTTGAATTAGGCAGTGGGACTTGAGTAAATAATGAGAGAGCATGGGAAAAAAGTTCATTACATTATCAACTGCGGTCATCTGAAATGGAGTGCTAATTGATGACAAGGCTTGGCAGGACCACGTGGCAGCTACCATATAATCTGACCAAAAAACAAAAACAAAAACCACCACTTGATAAAATCCTGTTCTACAGGCCAAGATGATTGCTTCTGTTCAAACTTGACACCTTTAAATGGGTAAATGTCAAGCTCAAATTTCTAATTTGGGCTCAGGCTGAAAATCAGGAATTACCAAAGTATAATTTATCTAAGGCTGGAAGACTAAAACCAAACATCAAGTTTAATCCTACAGATTCCTGAATCATAAAAGCATCTCTATCACTACTTTACCAGGTTTCTTATGTGAAAGTGAGTGCCTGCATCAGAAAGAGGTAAGCTCTCAGAAAATGGAGACCTATGGGAAGACTTGGATGGTGTATTAGTCTGGATTCTTTAGAGAGAGATTTATTATAAGAAATTGGCTCAAGCTATTATGGAGGCTGAGAAGTGATAAGATCTGAAGTTGGCAAGATGGAAACCCAGGAAATAGTTCAAGTTGGTGTCTGAAGGACCGAGGCCCAGTAGAGCCCAGTAGAGTAGTGCAAGTTCCAGTCCAAGTTGGAGGCAGGAGAAGACCAATATCCAGCTTGAAGACTATCAGAGAGAGTGAATTCTCCATTACTCAGCGTTTTTGTCCTATTTAGTCCTTCAACATAGTGGATGAGTCCTACCCACATTAGGGAGGGGAATCTGCTTTACTCAATATACTGACTCAAATGTACTGTTATTCAAAACACTCTCTCAGACACAAAGCAATGTTTAACCAGATATCTGGGCACCTCATGGCCTAGTCAAACTGACACATAAAATTAACCATCACAGATGGCTTAGACTCCTCTAAGCCATCAATTTCCCCCGAGTCTTTCTTGCTCTGTAAGGCACTCTCTCCCTGTCTAGTGAAGCTATTTTTCCCCTACTAAAAGATCTGTAATGATCTAGGAAGAAGCCAATTCTCCTGTTTCCCAATTGCACCAACATCCACAAACCCTGCCAGGTATCTACAGTCATATCCCAGAATGTATCAGTGCACCAATTATAAAATTAAACCCAGGAGGAAATTATTTTCACACAACATAGGATTATAACAATTTGCTGTTTCAGCAAAATCTAGTAAAGATCAGTGGGAAGAAAGAGGAACATAATTCTAAATAAAACTGAATTTGTTAATATGCATGAACCAACCAGACATTCTGAACTCAATATGTTGGCTCAATATATTCTACCTGTTTGCTTGGTTCCATAAAATCTAGACACAACAGTGGGCCATGCTAAATGAAAATAAGTTGCTAGAAGTTCCTTGCTATAATGGAGAAGGAATTCAACAACATAGGGAGATAGCAATGTTAGAATGGGTGTATCCAGTAAGGTTCACAAACCCACACCATAACTATGTGTTCCCAGATAGGACCCAGAAGGTGGTCCCTTCACCAAGGTATTAAGAAATCCATTGCTTATGGGAGCACTTGCATCTTTTAAAAGCAGTCTAGTGACTGTTCTCTCTAGGTCAGGAATGCTGCCTTTTATTTTCCCTGTGATATTTGAAATGAAGTTATATACTGAGGCTTCAATAAGAAGATATATAAAAAAGCAGTGTAGAGAGATTAGAGACTTGACATTGTTACTGTGGGCAGAGAGGAAGAGAGCTGATTAGAAATATGTAGAGTACTGCCCAGCAACATTGGGGGCCTGCTTGTTGGGATATAGGAAATGTTGGTGGCACCAATCCACTTGGTTTTGTGTGTCTGTGTCTGTCTGTGTGCATGCTTTCCTAGTAGCACCCAGCAACCTAGTTATGGGATCTGAGAATTAGAGTGGTTAGATTGATCTCTGGTTATATTTTTCTAAATATGTATAAGAAAATGACAAGTGCATAAGAGAGCTAATGGCATTGAAAGAGTTCAAGTATCAAGTCATGAAGAATAGGAGGGGAGGAGCCAGGAGAGGGCTGTCAGAAGGAAGTAGGATGATTAAAGTATTAGCTATCTTGATGAGTCTGAAAATTGAAGATTAGATGGGATAAAAGAATGGCAGAACCTGACTAAGTATTTACCAAACCAATTTATTCTTCCTTCTAGGCCAGAGATAGATTATTTCCCTGTTTTTCTTGTGACTTTATGTCTGAGTTCTGGCCAGCAGACTATGGTTGGAAGTGTTATGTGGCCGATTCTGGGCCTGATCCATAACAATTCCCATGTATGATCATCTCTGCCCTTTCCCTTGTCAACCTTGGAAGTCATATGTTGAAGATAGTAGAGTCACAAGATGGGTTAATAAGAAATATTTGAGCTGCTTTCTTATATAAAGGTAAAACTTTTGCAAGAACTCCCTTCTTTTCCTATAGTTGTACTTGAAAATCTGCTTATATGTCTACTTAAACCACCTTTGTTCCCATTCCTTTCTATTACAATAGAGGAGCCATTCCCTCTTCCTATCAAAATCCAGCCCCTTCACCTATCTTTGGGTTTTCATTTATCCCAGCTTCTCAGAAAATGTATATACTACTACTACTACTACTACTACTACTACTACTATATAGTATAGTAGTACTATATAGTATAGTAGAAAGCTATTGTTTTTTTTAACCTTACAACAGTGTTAGATGGTTCTAATTAACAAAAGCAAAATAAAACTGTTTCTATCCCCATGATCTCAATCTACTTTCACTTGCCAAAAAAAGAGTCCCCAGTGCTTAGTGTTCCCACTGCCATCTCTATCCTTAACATTACCTAGCTTCCAACTCCATCATACCAACAAACAGCTCCCATAAAGGTCACCAATGATCTCTCTGTAATTAACCCCAAGGATGATTTCAATTCTTACCTCTCTAACTCTTAGCATCATTCAGCACTGCTGACAACTCTTTCCTTTTCCTCTTGACTTTTATGACTCTATTTTCCCTTGATTTTTCCCTGGATCACCTAGCCATTCCTTCTTTGTCTCCTTTGTAACTTCCTCCTCTCCCACCAGGATCAGAACTCTCAACTCCTCATCCTAGACCCCTCCTCCTTTCCTGCTCTGTACTTACAACCTAGGCTGATGGTACTCAAAAGTAACTGCACCTGGAAAATCACATGGGAGATATTAAGAATAATATTGATTCTGGGGACATCCCCTTCCAAGAGATTTTTATGTAATTGATTTTGAGAGCAACTCAGCCATTGGGATGTTTAAAAGTCTCCCAGATGATTTTAAAGTGCAGCCCAAGTTTAGAATCACATCTCTTGGTTATGTCATCCCTACCCATGGCTTTTATGACTACCTTGATTCAGAAGACTCAACAGTTTCTATCTTCATCCCAGAAATCTCATTTGAGTTCCTGGCCTGCAAAGAATTCACCATTTATTTGGCATTTTCACTTGGGTGCTTCCAAGGAAACTTTCTTACCTTCCCAGGCTCACCTCACACTCTCCCTTGCCCCTTGACCTCCCTCACATTGCTTTCTACTCTTCACTGTTCTAGGCCCTTTGTATGTGCAGTTCCTTCCACCTGGACTAATCATCCTCATCTCTTTTATTTAATTAATTCTTACTCTTCCTGTAGTTCTTAGTCCTCAGGCCACCACCTCTTCCTCCAGAAACCATCCTCTCAAAGCTCTATGTAACATCCATTTGAAGCACTAATCACAGTTATAATTTTAACTTTATTTGCATGATTATTCAATTAATTTTGTCTGCCTTATTGGGCTGAAGGCACACATATTTTTTGTTTATCACTTTACCTATTTTGTGAAATCTAAGATATTGACTATACATCATTATTTTATATATTACTAAGAAAGAAAAAACACTGACAAGTATAACATAGCCATTTATTTTAAGATAAATATGGATTTTAGGTTTTTACAAAGTAAAATAAATATGCATGAAGCATAGTATTACTAGAGCATCACAAAATGATTAATTTATAATAGGCACTTAACTATTTAAAAAGTGAAGGAAGAAATCTTGGGGGTGAAGCTTCTAGTATATTTCAAAGGCTTATGGAGATAATGGGGAAGAATATTTGAAAGTTGAGGAACCTAGTTTTTGGATGCAAAGATTGCCCAAAGGGAGCTCATAAAGATGGAACTTTTAAAACTGGACTTTAGCTCTGGCTGGTGTGACTCAGTGGATTGAGCGCCTATCTGCAAACCAAATGGTCGCAGGTTTGATTCTCAGTCAGGGAACATGCCTGGGTTGTGGGCCAGGTCCCTAGTAGGGGGCGCACAAGAAGCAACCACACATTGGTGTTTCTCTCCCTCTCTTTCTCCCTCCTTTTTCCTCTCTAAAAATAAAATAAAGGAAATATTTTAAAAAATAAACAAAAATGAACTTTATTTTTAGAGCAGTTTTATAGTCACAGCAAAACTGAGTAGAAAGTACAGGGTTCCCATATGCTCCCTTCCCCCACACATGCATAGCCACCCCTAGTATCATCTTCTATTAGAGGGGTGTACAGTTGACACATCAGGATCACCCCAAGTCCATAGTTTACCTATGGACATAGTTCACTGAGAGAAACTGTGTCCATCATTCTAATATCACACAGAATAGTTTTACTATCCTGAAAATCCCCTGCACTCTGCCTATTTAATTCTCTCTCCTCCCTAATCCCTGGCAACCACTGATCTATTTACTGTCTCCATAGTGACATAGTGACAGTACAGTGGTTCAGGAACTCATATCAATAAAGTCCCACACTACCTGAAAGTGGCACATTTCCAAATTGACTGGCCAGGACTGACTAATGTCCTAAAAAGACCATCTCTGAGCTATGATTTCTTCAGCTTTTTCACTCCAGGCCCCTCCAGCTCAGATTTCCTAGTATAAGTCTTCCTGTTTAATATTATTATAATTTATTTCCTTTTAATTTGAATCTATAACTCAGAAAGAATTAGAAGGAAAGGAGACTTGATGTTGCCTCTGTTTTAAAACAATTGAAATCTCGTTTGTGACAAGGTGCAAACCAAGTAGAAGGCTTTTTTTTTTCACAAGAGAAAAAGCAATTCCACCCTTTCAGGGACTTGGAGGAAAAAAATCTGTGAGTTAATATTGTTCATCTGGAGTGAAGCAAGGAGGAACTAAGCAGGGTATAGAATGGGGAAATTAGATACTTTCTGGGAGAAGTCTTCTGTGTGATTTCATTAGTCTGGTTGAGGTGAATTCCAGAGTTTGGGGCGTTCACTACTGCAACGTAAACATAAACGTGAAATACTAGGCCAACTGTGTTTTGGGAGTTATACATGTTTTTTCTTTTTCTTTTAATGACTCATGCTAACACTTTCTATATTAAGGACAACAAAATGGAAATCACTCCATTTTTTTCTAGGATCCTTGGTGAATTTACCACATGGATAAAAAATACCCATATTACCCTCTTTACACAATAAACAATGCATATTGTGAGCTCTGTGGGTAACAATGAGTCCTTTTAAATAATCAATTCTGTATTTTCTTCCTTTTTTCTCCATCTTCCCTTCCTTCCTCCTTCCTCCTTCCTTTCTTCCTTCCATTTCCTTCCTTCCTTCCTTTTTTCCTTTTGCCTAGAGCATTGTGACTTCATGTGCATATTTGATGGATTTCCTTTCAAATATAAAGAGAAGCATGACTTTTTGCCCTTTTAGACTTTTGAAACTTGCAGAAAAGGCAAAATGAAAGTTAGAGACTTGTGATAGCAGGTAGGAGGGAAGCCTGATTTAAACAGCTCCCAATATGCTTCATTTTATGTCAGTTGTGAATAATTTTGCTTTGTATCTATTCCTTTCCTGCCTACTTGGAGATAAAGAAGTTTGGCTGGTTGTTTTTTCTTTCCTCCACTAACATTTAGTTATTAATAACACTTAATTTGGGCAGTGGGAGTAGAAAATAAGTCATAGAAATTAAAGTTTCTTTCTTTTTCCTAAAGAGTTGTCCTGTAATCTTGGCACTGTGTATTTGCCAAGTTCTTTGTTGAAAGCTCCATGATGCAGATGTTTGACCCTTATCTGCATCAATTCTGTTGAGCTAGGTTGTACTGTGGAAACCAGGAACCCTAATTCTCAGTGTCTTAAAGCAGCAAAGCTAGTTCATTGCTTATGGTCCATACCCATCTTAGAACATGAAGATGAACTTCTTATCATCGACACTCAGGACCAGGCAAACAGTAACTCCACTCCAACACAGCTTTCATGATTACAGAGGTGGAACAAGGCTCAAGAGCATGGCCATCCTGTCCACTGACTTTTTATTGGTCAAAGAAAGTCATAGGGACAAGTTTGATGTTATTGGGATGGAGAATTATAAACATCCCCCAAAGAGGGGTAAGTATATTTGTGAATAACCATACCATGCTCCATTATACCATACAGTTAAGGAACCTAAAACTCAGAGACTAAGATGCTGGCACAGGGTCACCAGGGTAATTTGAGGATGGCTATGTCTTCTGATCTCACTGTTGGGTATCTCCAACTCCAAATACCTGACCTATATTTGCTGCTGCTTCCTCCTCCCTTCTGGAAGATGCAGGGGACATTATCTGGTTCTTGAGTATCACTTACATTTTGTGGCATATAAAACCCTTTCTTTTTAATGTTAAAATTTTATCTTTACTTAGGCTCTCCAAGGCACATAGGTGTCATGTAGTTATTTGGATTAATGGTGACTACATGTGTGACTCTAGAGTTATATAACTGAGCAAACAACTGTCTACTCTTAATTCCAGAGAGCCAAAAAGACTGTATGAACACTCTCCCAACCCTGCTCCTCAATGCCTGAAGCTCCTATAATAGCTATTATTATTATTAGCTCTCATTAATTGAGGTGTTTATGTATTAGGAAGTGTGCTAAGTGCTTGTGCTAAGTGCTTACAAACTCACTTAGTCCTACAAAATGAGGAACATTATTACCCCATTTAACAGACAAGGAGTTCATGGTTCTTTACCAAAGTTGTACAGGGAGTGAGGGATTAAATGCTGTACTATCTGACTGCCAAATCTATGCTTTGACTCCCATGTTTTATTGCTTCCCAATACAAGGGACAAAAATTTACATTTCAAAATAACATAAAAAATTTCTGGGAGAGGAGCAAAACCTTACTACAGTACAAATGAATCTTTTTGATGACATCCCAGTTTTAAAAGGGAAGATTGGGCTAAGGCTAGGAGAAAGGTGCCATGGGATAGAAGCAGGAAATGGTAAGTTCCCTATATTAATTTCCTAACAAAGTAAGTACCACAAACCAGGTGGCTTACACAGCAGATACTTATTATCTTACTGTTCAGGAGGCTAGAAGTCTAAGATCAAAGGTGTCTCAGCAGGATTGGTTCATGTGGAGGGCTGTGAGGAAGAGTCTGTTCCATGCTTTTCTCCTAGCTTCCACCAGGCTCAGGCACCTATTTCTTAGCTTGTGGATGCTCTTTTCACTTATCTTCTCATATTGTCTCTATGCATGCCTGTGTCCACATTTCCCCTTTTTTTATAAAGACACCAGTCATATTGGATTAGGGCTGCACCCTACTCCAGTATGGAGTCATCTGAACTAATCACATCCATAACAATCTTGTTTTCCAATAAGGTTAGTTTCTGAGGTACTGTGGGTTAGGACTTCAACATCTGTGAGAGGCACAATTCAACCCATAACGGTCCCTAGTGACCGATCCTCATACCTTTTTATCACTGGAGCAGGTCACTTCCCCTAGAGCTTCCTGGAAAGGCAGGTAAGCCAACCCAGAGAAATGAGATGCTGCTGATGCCCAGTGGGGTAGATCTATGACAGACATGGAATTGGAAGCAACACAAATCATTGAAGAATCACGTAGTCCAGGCAACTCTGTGCATCTGGAGAATAAAACAGAATTACACAAGCTTCCTCAAACTCCCCCATCCTACCCGGAGTTCTGCCTCCCTTCCCTGCTCTCCATCCTTTATTGCCCTCCTGCTTAAAGACAGAGCTCATAAATGTTTTGCCTCAAGCTCTGTTTTCTACAGGAACTCAGGGCCAGTAATCTGCACTGTAGGGGAAAAGGCACTTTTAATCTAGAACATTTTCCTGTTTCTTAGACATTTGTTTTTTTTTCAAGTCCTCACTCCACCCTTCTAGGACATGATATCTCATTCCCAAAATAATCACTTCTGCATTTGATTTTGGATAATTCACTGGTTGGAAAATCAGAGACACAATACTTAAGCAACACATTAGTACTTAAGAAAGAGCTTTTTTATGTTCTTATTGTATGTTTTCTGATGAAATACTCCTATTGTGCTCCTTCACAGTGGCATTATTTTGAAGCTACAGTGAGTAGAAATAAAGAACTGAAAAAAATCTTTTTAGCTGCTTTGTGCACTTCCATTTCCTCCTCTCAAATGCCTACAGAATACATAAGAGACTTAAAGACAAATCAGTTAAAGAGAAATGTTGCTGATCTCTTTGGACTCAAAAGATTGCATAGAAAACTGGTATATGCCCAAACAATTGCAGTTATTCTCTCTGAAAGTTTAACTTTGTAAAAGTGTGATGTTTGTATTACTTCCATGCCCAGGCACTAGGGACAGGACTCAGCCACTTTGAGAGGAGTTTATAACTGATAGGCAGGATGGTGGAAGGGACTTAAAGATCACACCTGAAGGGATTTTAGGCTCTTATTTCACTATAATATATGATGATTGCCAACCACTTCAATCTCTGGGACTCACGTTCTTTATTCTGTAAGGCTGGGAGGAAGGGTGTACATGGCCTTGAAGTCACTTTGCAGTACTAACAGTCTGCAATTTTTGATTCATATCACTTATAGATACAGTCAAGTCACTGATCTACTGATTGAGGAAGAGCAATCATTTCCATTTTATGTATAAAAAGATCTTCTGCTTACAACTTTTCTGAGAGTAGATTTGTTAAGATCAGCAGGGAAAGTCTTCTTGTCTGACTTGTTATAATCAGCCAGTTTAGCCAGAGAGTGTTCTCTTCCTGGAGATGAGGTGTCTCTTATTCAATAAAGACTGCAGAGCTGGCTACTTGGACAAGTAACAAATGAGAATCACAGCCAGACCTCAGAAAAGTTGTAACAAGAGAAGAAGGCCATTTTACCAGAAGCATGCTGGAGCTAAAAGAGTAAACCCCAAGTTGCTTTAGCATTGGATAATCTCTGGGTGCTTGGTACCTCAGCCACCAGGGATCATGGCACTGGATACGGACAGGAAAGTCATACACCCTCCCCTGACACACCCGGAGGCCCTCTGAGGATGGAAAGAGGGGCCAAGGCCACTCTCTAGACCACCTCACCTTTTTTAAAACACACTAAATTGTTTAGATTGAACTGAACTTAAACCCTTCTAGACACTTATTTAACTCTCTCTTCTCTACTTGCCATCAGATGAGGCCTGTTAATGGAGACTCAATTAAATATAGACCAAATAAAGAAATTGCATTTTCCTTGTGCATTTCCTTGTGAGTTATGCTGTGCATTTATGAGCTTTAATCCTGAGGAATCCCACCATATATAAAAAAGATATATGGTCTTTTTTAGTGGGATGGTCTGCAAAAAGCAGGTGAATAGCCCTGACCCTGTCCCTATTGACCTACCAGTGTCCCAAGGCACTTTTGAAGGACAAATTTTAAAACCACAGGTATTGAAGCTTTGTAGCCTGCCATACAGCACCTGGTGTCATCCAAGCTCCCTTACTGACTATGACCACAGGCATGTCACCTTACCCCTCTGGCAGGATTACTGTGAGGCTCATACAAGAAAATGAATATATTAAACGAGAAGCAGAGGACTGTACACACCCTCCACACAAGGGTGCTGCATAGATAAGGTGGATGACAGCATCACTTTGGGAATTAGGGACATGCCATGGTTGGCGGTTTTTGCAAATTACTGTGTTTTTGGACTATAAGACGCACCCCCCCCAATTTGTGAGGGAAATGGAGGTGCATCTTATAGTTCGAATGCAGCTTAAGTGGTTCGTTGTGTGGGGTGCGGTGGGGGAGGGTGTTGGTGGCCTATGTTATTTATATTATTAAATAGTTACCACATTTTTTGCTTCAAAATTTTTTTCTATTTTCCTCCTCTAAAATCTAGGTGCATCTTATGGTCCAGTGTGTCTTACAATCTGAAAAATTTGGTCCATTTTATTCATTTTGGGACCTTCCCAGTTCCTAACTGATTTACCCAAGTAGCTAGACCTATGGAGAAAATCAACTTACTCTCAGTCAAAAATCTCAGCATTTTGTCCTCAAAGAGAAGTTTTTATTTCAAAAGAAAAATTATAACCAGAGACATTGAAATTAAGAACAGTCCAACAATAGCCAGAAGGGAGGGGGGAGGGGACAGTGGGGGGAAGGATTTTAAGGAACTACTATAAAAGACACATGGACAAAGCCAAGTGGGAGGGTGGAAGCAAGGGAGGGAGGTGGGATTGGCTGGGATGGGGGGCAAGTCATGGGGGAAAAATACAGACAACTGTAATTGAACAATAAAACAATTTTAAAAAAGAAAAATTAATCCCACTATGTTAAATTTATACTTGGCAAATATTCCTGTAGCCCAGACAAATGGTGAGGTTTGAAAATAATGACCCTGTCACTTTGTTTCATGCTTGCTCACTTCTCAGGAAAGAATGAAATGGTAATCTTGAACACCACCATTGAAATCTAATTTCTACCTCAGCAGAATTGTTCTCACACCTTCATTCACAAAACTTCTCAAGAGATATTCAGTCTACCAGTAAGAAATTCTCACTGTTCAGACACTATGGGAAACTTAAGTAAAGCAAATAGTTGTATTTCAGAGTAATTTACTAATATTCAAGGGAGTAGTATTCCATAGTGGATAAAACCTGAGGGTATGATAGAAGTCTTGGCCTGGCACTTCCATTAACAAGTGGCCAATTGGAAAAAAGCTTTATTGTTCTCATTTGTAAAATAGATTGTGATTCAACTTCCCAGACATTTGTGACTTTTTACTATCACAGGTAACATTATAAATTATAAAGCTTTGTTAGTTTTTATTGTATGGGTCACCGTGCATGATTCCTCAACACTATTGTTAGTTAATATCTATAATGAGTTTCTTGGTGATTGCATATAACCCACAGATTTTCCACCCTCTACAAGAGTTCAAGCATGATTATTTAAGACAGGGCTCAACCTGGCTGCCAGTCCCTCCCCTTGACTATCACTGCATTTTCCTGGACCTGTCTACCTTAAGATGAGTGCAAGCACAGGAGGACCCAGAATGCAGAAGGCAGAGGAGGGTGTCATTTTAGAGGGAAGCAGGGTTCTGCTCTGCCTGCTCTCCTCAGCACTGCTCTTTGCAGATGGCTGGTGATGCATCTTCTTACGTTGTAACCAAGCAGAAGATGCCTTTGTTAAACTTAGTTTGTATATTGAAAGCTAAGGGACACAGAGCTTCTTTTTTTCATCACTCTATTTGCCAGCATAGTCCCTAGCAAAGAATAGATACTAAAAATGTATGCCAAGTGAATAAATTAAGTCTAAGTTAGTAAAATAAAAGAAACCCCAAAAGTTTATGGTGTATCGAATTGCTATTAATCACTACACCAGCCCAGCTTCATACTTTCTTCCTTAATTAGGCTACTTTTGTAACTTCAACCTCAATAGCCCAAACACAAACTGGCTTTGTCCACCAACCCTCAGAGGAGAAAGGACCTGCTGCTTCAGGTACATGTCTGTCAGAGCACCTTGAGATCTATATTGAAACTCCATGTTTAATTTTGTTACCAGTTCATAGTTGCTCACTTAAAAACATCTGCTTTCTTTTTCAGAATAGCATCTTGAGAAATATTTTGCTATTTCCACCTGAGGAACAATTTTCACAATAACCAAAAAAAAAAAACCCCACCCTACCTCTGGGTCCACAACATCACATTCCACCTGGCCACATCACCTAGGAAGGGGAAGCTATGTTGGGCCACAGCCTGGAACAGCCTTCTGCTCACTGAGGCCATTAATGTACTTACAATCAGTCTTCCCTCTATTAGGTAGCACATAGTGAAGAATAAGTGTGCAGTAGGCACACTTATGAAATATAAAATTATTTAAAAACACAGTTGGTGCCACAGTTAATAAACTGATGGAGCATTTATTCAAAAATCACAGAGAGAGTACAAGAGAAAGAACATGACATAGAAACCAAACCATCTCTTTTACTTATTTTACAAAACATGCTTTTAGGATTTTTTTAGTAGGTTTTATGCAGACTTCCTTTTAAACTTTTCTCTCCCCAACTTTTTTTTAAGTGAAATAGGAGGTGGAGTTAGGGACTAGTGTGCTGGGACCTCCTGCCCCACTGACCTTCCAGGGAAAATCAGAGAGGATGGTAACCAGGCTGATCTACAGACCATGAGGAATCTTTACTGACCTCAAGTACACGTGGATTTGTGGGGGAGGCAATGAAAGGTCTCTGGCTTAGCTGGAAGGGCTCAGCTTTGACTAATGCTTAAACAAGTACATAAACTCCCATGCCTCTTTCACAATGTATCCTTCCCCATTCTCTCCCAGAAAAGAAGAGGAGGAGTTATAGGCAGAATTTTTGGGCTAGGGGCAAGGGTAGCTTTATTTGGAGAGGTACAAAGAGCAGGTCTGCAAGTGTGGCCCTAATCTTGAGGTGTTTGGATTCAAATGTCTTATCAGGTCATTTTATCTTTGCTTTTGTGGGTTTATAGTATATTGGAATAAGTAGCATCAACCTATTAGACCTGGAAAAGTCTCTAGAGGGATGAGGGCTCCCTGGACATCTTCATGTCAAGACTTTTTTTGGTTCCCTCTATTTCTATGTAATACTCAACAGCAAAGTGTAAAAATAGTAAGAATTTGTACTTTGATTATACAATTATATGCAAATCACAGAAAGAGGCTATAAATGCCTATATAATCAATGTCACTGCATGGCAAGTAGATAGTCCAAAAACCAAAGGAGAGAGAATTATAAGCCAAAGTGAATTCAAAATGTCTCTTGACCACAGACTCCTGGCTTTCTGGCTCCTTCCATTTCCAGCTGGTTTTTCCTATTCTGATATGTATTCACTTCCCCCATTAGGCTACCAGATTCTAGAGGATAAGGGCCATGCCCAAAATTGTATCATTAACATGCCTGTACACTCTTGTAGCTGGATTCTCTCATTAGAATGAATCTCAGCTCTAAAGGGATTTTCTCTTATTCATGACTGTAGGTCCAGGTCCATAGCTATGCTCAATAAATATTTTTAAATGAATAAATTGATGCATTTATGTCCTCTGTTATAGCAGACTGCCTGAACTATAGTAGACCCTCAATAAAGGTTAAACTGAGCTTGAACTTGGAGGTAATTCTCACTCCTTGGCATGACCTGTCCCTACTTTGTGAACCAGAGAATGATGTTAATTGATGAAAGGACAATGGCTAAGGTGCTAGTTGCTATGTTGAGCAGATCAGAATGAAGTTTTTCCCAGGCCTTCATGCTGGCAACTTTTTAAAAATGTACTTTGAGGCCCTGGCTGGTGTAGCTTAGTGGATTAAGCATGGGTCTGTGAACCAAGAGATCACGGTTCGATTCCCAGTCAGGGCACATACCTGGGTTGCAGGCCAGTTCCCAGCAGGGAATGCACGGGAAGCAACCATACATTGATGTTTCTCTCCCTCTTTCCTTCCCTTCCCCTCTGAAGATAAATAAATAAAACCTTAAAAAAAATAAAAATGTACTTTGACATAGTCAGAGCCTTTTTTGCTCATCAAATTTATGACATTGATGAGCCTTTTTACTCATCAAATTTATGTTAGATATAGCCACTAGCTGCTTTGAAAATCAATTTTCCAAACAGACAGATTTCTGTGTCATGTAATCATAAATCAGGAAGCCACAATCCACACAAATTACTTCTCTCTGCTCTTCAAAAAGAGACAATATTCATCACTATAAAATGACTACCACATCAGTTCTGTGTCTCTCTCCTGTCTTTGAAATATAAGATGGAGCAATATCAGTGCAGGTATTTAAGGAGGCAGGTGGATTTCCCACTAAATCCTCAACTGTGATGAAGTAGGGTGTGAGTGCTAGTTCCAATGACTCCCCATTTTACCTCAGGTACTTTTTCAAAATCTGGCTGAATATATGATAAGAAGGGGCTTAAGCTCTATATCTCTAAGTAGTCTTCATCACTTTATATCCAATTTCTTCATTTTATCTCCAGTTTGAAAGGACAGGTTGAAAAATTGCAGTAATCAGAAAGAATTTGAGCATAAATGTACTTGAGAAATTTCTAAACTAATATTTATCTAAAGCCTAAAGCCAGACTTATTGAAAAGGCTTTTATTAGTAGATAGAAATATGCATCTGTTGAGACTTTGATCAGAAGAATAAGTGAGAAGTCCTGAATATCAATATATAGTGTTGTCCTTATTTATTTTTCTGGAAAGAAAAAATATATAAGAATTTACTGATCAAAAAGACAGCTGTCTGCTTATTAATTTATTTTTTAGAGAAAGAAACATGTATAGAATTGGAACGTAAGATAATGATAAAAGGGAACTTTTATCCTTAACTAAGACAAATGTTTTATACCTCAAAATTAAAAATCTATAAAACATTTTTTCATAAAATTATCAACATCTCCTTTATTTTGTCTTTCAGGGGACTACTCAGAACAATGCTTGCCCATTGGAGGTTGGGTCAGTACAGACCAAGCTCATTCACACATCCCTCAAGGCCTCTAGCTCTAGGGGTAGGAACTGAGTGTGTCTTGTTCATTATTATATCCCTAGTACCAGGTAGGATGATTAGCACAAAGTGGTGCAAATGGCCAAATAAATGATTTTCCATATCTTTCTTCATGTTCTTCGAACTGCCTCAAAGAACTTCTTTTAGCTTCCTACCAGCCAGAATTGACCATTTCCTAACTTAATGCATATGTCTTCTGCAAATTCTGGGTGAAATTCTATCTCAACTCATTGTATTCTTATGATTAAATCATAGAGAACTTAATCTCTCCAAGTAGTTTTGACCTTGATTCTAATTACACTCAAACATTGTTTTCTAATAACTCTTCCTCCAATCAATTGCAAGTTCTCTGAAGACTGAAAACATTTATTATTTTTCTCCCCCTGCAGGGCCTAGCATGATGCCAGACACTTAGGCATATCAGAAACTTGGAATGTTAATGACAGCAAGTCTTCAGACAAATGTACCATCAGTGAAATATGGTAATAAATGGGGTTATAATTCCTTCAACAAGACCCTCTCCCACATCCTTGTCCACAAACCACTACTTTCTCCCTATTCAGTCTTCTAAACCATCAGAAACTGTTGTGTTAGTAATGAGATAGAACAATAAAGCTCTATTGCCTTATTCAGGAAGTTAGTGAGCCAATTCATGTCCTGGATGCTTGTCAGGCAAGCTATAGATTCTAGTGGAAGTTTGTGCTAAAATTACAGAACAATAAGAACTCAATTTCAAGTGCTTAATAAAACGGACAATCTCTGAAAACATAAAGTGCCACTCATAGGAAAGTGATATTATTTTATGTGTGAGATATGAGAAAACAATGATTCAAATCTTTCCTTAAAATTTAAGTATTATGAGAGAAAATCAGATCATTTTTAGGTACCTAAGCAAGATGGGCTTATTTCAGATGACAGTTTTGAAAGGTTGTCTTAACCTGGGTGCTCCCCAAAGCAGAGCATGAGAGACGCTTGTACTCAAATAGTTGACTTAGAAAGTGATCGCAGGGAACAAGAGGAAGGGACATGGGAGCAAAACAGGGCAGGATGGAAATCAATAGAAGGACAGATACTGAATCTGTCACCATTATGTGTGGTGTCCTCCCTGCCTGGTTTCAGGAGCCGTAAACCCCCCTCCCCATGGCTAAGGCTGAGTAAGAAACCTTCCAGAACCAGGAGGCCTAAGGAGACAAAACTTATTTCCCTGAACATGGGCACTGCCTGCTCTGCTATCCCTTCAGCTTGGTCGGATAGTCAATGACGGGCAACCATTCTCTGGAAAGAATGGACCTAAGACAGACACAATCACGTGGGAATAAGCCATCAGGGAAGAGACTCAGGGGGCTGTGGAAGTGAGGGAGTGATGGACATCACCCCTGCCCCCTCGGCTTTGACAATAGCCTGAGTCCTTGTTCTGCATGTGAGAAATCCAAGTCTCCTGGATGCCTTTGTCTCCTCCACCTGACTCAGGGCTTGTGGAAATAGCAGGGGTGGTGAGGCTCAGACTAGAGTCGGTGGACACCTGGGGTAAATTGGACCTGGGACATAAGATATGTAAAATCCTGTGAGACCTGCTTGCTAGGATGCTCTTGGATGTGTAGGCTCTGGCAGGAAACTAGACTAATCCTGTATTTGTTAGCTGATACCAGCCCCAAAACCCAGCATGAGACTTTTGAACCCTATGTAAACTATCTACTTGTTTTGATCTTTTCTGCTAGATATTGAATCCACATTCTGTATCTGTTCACCTACCCAATACTACCTAATAAAAAGCCTATTGAGGTGGTGGCTCAGGATGCTCTCCTTTGAGAGAGTGGCCAGGTCACTTGGAGGCACCCTCCTCTTGAGAGGGTAGCCATGCCGTCCCTATTCCTCCACAGGACTCAGTAGTCCGTGTGCATGTTTCTCTCGTCACTTGTGAGCATCTACAATGTTTGGAGTCACCACGGGCCGGTGGACTGCAACAATTATGCTCATTCCCTGGTACATACTGAGGAGCCTACAATCATCCAGGAAATGGAAGGAAGCATGGTAATTGTCCATGAACTTCTACTCCTGTGTTTCACCCTTCCAGAGAGGTTCTAGGACAGGTAGCAAGGATGGGATGGCTCAAGGTAGATGCTGTCAGATGGAGCCTGCACAAAGGTCATTGAAGCTTTGCTGGAAGCAGTTGCCACAACAGGGCTAGAGGAGGAAGAGGGGCTCAGGAGCTCTGCTCAGTAGCTGTACACAAGGATGGCTGTACCCAAGGAACGTGCCCTTAGTACTAACACTGCCAGTGGGTGGGAAGGTGAGTGGGAAGGACCTTGATGATACAGAGGCCCCTGGCCTCTGACATACGGACTGTCTTGTTTTATGTAGCTCAGACAGAGAGCCTGCTCAATTTTGTGTAAATTTAGTTTCTTATAATAAGTCTTTCTTTCTCCAGAGTGAGGCATCAGCTCAGCTTATAGAGGAAGTAATTTAGCATTGCTTGCTAAGAAGTCTGACTCCCATGCAACTTTGATAAAATCTATCACATCTTGGAACCCATTTCAGTGTCAGTATGAGAACACGCAGGCACCCCACATGTCTCAGAGACAAGTGCTAATAAGTCTCATGAGGGACAGAAATCAAAGGATACCCTTCAAGTGGCTTTATACATACTCAGCCTGCTAGAAGTTTCAGTATTTATTGATTCCCTCCCCATCCAAATTCATCCAGTTACTGATTTGATTATGTCCTTTATCTGCTCAAAATTAATCTTTAAAAAATCCATCAGTTCTTTCACCCTAGGCAATCTCATGACAAGTTTATAATCAATAATATTTAAAGTAAAATAAATCCATCTTCCCAGCCAGTAACAAGGAAAAATGATCATTGTCAAATAGCATCTAGAGTTCATTATTCTTCATCATTCAGTAGTAGCCAAGTGAGCCCCAAGTGCAGAATATTAAAATTTTATGGACAGGCATTTCCTCTATTGGTCTCCATCCCCAAATTTTAGGACAATAATACTTCACAGCAAAAAAGTGAGGACAATTGCTCAAAGCCATTCCCTGCCAGTAGATCAGTTCCTTAAAATATATAAGTTTTTCAGACAGGGAACCACACGCTTTCCCTCAATGACAGGTAGTTCCTGCTCCCCACAGATGTGCTTTTGGTTTTTGTTGAGATCTGGTTCTCCAACTTTTCCTTTGCTTTGCTGAGTTATCCTTACCACCACCAGCCACCACCACCACCAAGGTTTGCCAAGACATTTTGTCTTTAGTCATTTGGTTTCTATTGCTTGCTTCCTATGAACATACAAACCTATGTTTACTGATTACTGATATTTCCTAAAGCAAACCCCAATAAAATATTGAGAATTTCATGTGTAGAAGGTAAGCAGGGGTAAGAAACTTACTGAGAAAACTCTTGTGCTCCTAGAAGACTGTCATATCTAAAATTTGGTATATGTTTGAAGCAAACTGTTGTTTTGTTTGTTGTTCAACAACAACAACAAGAATATTTCTTAGGAAAAATACTGTAACACCAAGTGGCTACTATTTACAGAAAGTGCTAACATTAACTAGTTTAATATTCATAATAACCCTGACAGATAAAGCTTATCATTATCTTTTTCTTAAAACTGTATCACTTTAGAGCAATTTAAAGTTCACAACAAAATTAAGAGGAATGTACAGAGATTTTTCCATATACTCTCTGCCCTCAGCCATTAACAGCACCCCCCGCCCCCGCCATTATTGACATCTTCCCCTAGAGTGGTACATTTGTTACACCAAGAACCTACATTGACTAACTCCATAATTTGCATTACTATTCACTCTCAGTGTTGTACATTGTATGCATTTTGACAAATGTATAATGGCATGTATCCATCATCATGTTGCTCTGTCTTCCACCTCGTCATCCCTCCCCCATATACTCCCACAACCCCTGGCAACCACTGATCTTTACTGTCTCCATAGCTTTGTGTTTTCCAGAATGGTACATGGTTGTAATCTTAACAATGTCTAGTCTTTTCAGATTGGTTTCTTTCACTTAGTGATATGCATTTAAATTTCCTACATGTCTTTTTGTGGTGTAATACCTTATTTCTTCCTAGTGCGGAGTTATATTTTATTGTCTGGATGTACCACAGTTTACCCACTCACCTGTTGAAGAACATTTTGGTTGCTTTAAAGTTTTAGCAATTATGAATAAAGTAGCTATAAACATTTAGGTGGACATAAGTTTTCAACTCCTTTGGTTAAATGCCAAGGAGTACAATTGTTGGATCATATAGTAAGAGTACATTTAGTTTTGTAAGAAATTACCAAACTGTCTTCCATAGTGGCTGTACCATTTTGTATCCCAACCAGCAGTGAATTAAGAATTCCCATTCTCTTCACCTTTGTCAGCATTTAATCTTTTCAGTGTTTTGGATTATGCCATTCTAAAAGATGTGTAGCTATAGCCTGTTGTTTTAGTTTGTATTTTCCTAGTGACATATGATATTGAGCATCTTTTAATATGCTTATTTGCCATCTGTATATATTTTTTGGCAAGTTATCTATTAATGTCTTTGGTTCATCACTGTTGGAATTTTTTGAAAGAAGCACACCCAGCTTTATAGTAATTAAATAACATGATAGATAGCAGAACTTTTGAATGTAAGATTTTGTTGTTCCAAATTTCATAGTCTTTCCACAACATTTTAAAAAGTCAGAAGAGTTAAAATGAGGACAAGAGGCAACTGCTTTCAGAATAACTGTTTTTAGTCCTCTTTCCACAGTTTGGTTCAACCAAGTGCAAAACACATTTTGCCTCAAGAACTTTCTTTTTAATTTCAAAATCCACATAACTCATGAGGTTTGCTATCCACAGATCTATAATCTATGACCTTAAAATCACCAAAATCTCATAGGCCAGAAACAGTTTGAGGTCTGAGGTACTTTTGCATTTCTAATACCAACTGAAAGTTTTTCCCTAGTCCCAAACAACTTGCCAATGAGGATTGGTGTCCAAGTCCAAAAGATATGAGCTTGATTTAAGACTGTTACCTACTTAAAAACAGATTGTAAAATTTTTAGGTTAGTTGCTATTCTTCACATGTGCACTACAACACAAAAAAACCAGGTTGTTCCCTCCCTTATCCTTCTTTCCAATTATTCTTTCTTCTTACTGATAATATATGTGTTCATGGACTCAAATCCTATATCTTGAAAGAAACATAAAAGAGCTTTGTATCTGTTCTCATAGTGAACAACCTTGACCCATGTCCAATGAGCAGTTGGATAAGCTGGGTACTGAGCAAGTGCTGAGAACTCCATGGGAACAAGATGCAGCCCTGATTGCCCAGACTCATGGGCTAGTGGGCTAAGTGACACATGAGCATGCAGTTACTGTACACCTTGGTGAGTACCCTGATGGGAAGATCAGTGTGTTTTGGACCCAGAAAAAGATCACCTAACCCTCACTTGCTTTGAGGGAATGGAGAAGAAACCCTTCCTAGAGGATATGATATCTAATCTAAGACTCAAAGGACAAATGCAATTTTATTAAAGAGATGTGGAGGAGAGATTTTGGGGAAAAGTATTTTAGGAAGAGGGTAGAACATGTGTAAAGGCCCAGAAATGAGGGAGAGCAAAATAAATTCTGGAAATAAGACAAAGATATTTAATATAGAGTACAAAGACCCACCATCTAGGGCATGAAATCAAGAAAGAGCTCAGTTTACAGAAGCATCCATCATGGACTGTATCTGGCTGGCCGAAACTTACTTAAGGGGCCTTGCAGATTCAGTCAGAAGACTGGGGATGAGGCACAAAGACTCCCTCTGGACATGTCAGATCTCTGCAGACCAATAAAGTCATCACAGTCCTGACCAGGGTCACCTACAAATAATTACGATTGTTCTGAGGCTTGCTAATTGGCTGTGGACCATTTTACTAGACCACAGCTGACAGAGGTGTTTGAAAGTATCTTACATGGTCAAAATGAGCTCAAAGTATATTATTTTGCCCAGTGCCACATAACATAAAATAAACATACAAACAACTAAATCCACGAACTATCTTCAAGCACTAATCTATGCTACTCACTAAGCATTTTTATCTTCATTATGTCATGTAATGACATAATCCTCGTAATAACCCCATGGAGTAGATATTATTTCCCCATTTTATAGAACAGGAAACTGAGTAACAGAGGTCAAATTATTTCTCCTAGATCACACCTGGAGAGAGCCACAGGTAGGCAGGACCCAGAGCCCATCTGATTCCAAAGCCCATGTGCTCTTTATTGTATCACACTGCTTCCAGAAGGGGCCAAGGAGTTTTTTGTGTTACATGAAACATGATGCTTTTGAAGTGGTCACTTTGGGAAGATTTAACATTGGCATCTATTGGCAAACTGATAAAGAATGTAAAGGAAATTAGTCAGAATTTAAGTTTAAAAAGAAAAAAGTAAAAAATGTATCATCCTAATGAGTGAAAATCCTGTATCAACAACACAGTCCTTCCTTTAAAAAAATGCATTGCATCCTGGAAAGTTGCTATCAATAACCCACTTATTTCAAGGAATTTTTAATCTAACAACACTTCAATGTAACAAATTGACAGCCATCGGAGTTTGAAGTAGTAGTGCTTCATCTGTGTCAGGAAGGAGATACCTGAACCCACCACCTGAGCCAGGGGACAGGGCTTCAGGAAAGCTGTCAGGGGCTGTCAGGGAAGAAGGTTTTCTGCTGGCACATGATTCCAAGGCCCCTGTGCAATGTGGTTTAAGGCTTTAGAGGTTGGGCAAAAATATCTGGGAGTTTGGTCAACTCAAGGACAAAAGGTCACCCACACCTTTTATTTGAACACACCAATAGGTCAATTCAGCTAATGTTGCTGATCCCGGAAAGTCGTACTTAAAAGCAATGTCCAAGAAAGAATGGGAACTGGGAGTATCCACTGGACCCAGTGCCTTTAGTGCAGCTCCTCCCGCTCACCCAGCATATGCCAGTAAACCTGGTCCTGCTTTTCTCTCCAACTTTCAGCCCTCCTCCTGCCCTCTGAACTCACTCTTTCTGTTTTGGGCAGTCCCCAGCTTAGACTTCAGAACACCACACAGGCTTAGGTAACTTGTATCCCTGCCAGATAGCTGGGACAGCTGTGATTGTACATGTGTTTTTCCTGTATATCCACACTCCTTTATGTGGTTTCTTTACATTTAAAAAATATAACAAAAAGTAGCTCAAAATATTATCCTCTTCAAAGAATTGTCACATACTTTTGAAAAATAGTAATTGTCTCATTTTACATGGATGGGACATAAACCACAAGTGTGATAGTATTCATAGATTGTCCTTGTCCCTTTGGTTTTTATCTGCTGGCCTTCTCCCCTCATCTCCACCCCCAAAATAGTTCTCTTCCTACTAATTGGTGTGTGTTTGTGCCATTTTTTGTGTACCACCTTTATCATTTTATTAGGTTGTCATACATATGAGTTCATTCTGAACATTTTGATTTATTTTCTCAGTCTATTTATTTGTTTTTTCACTAGTACTGTTCCTTTTTTGTACTAGAGCTTGTAGCATGATCATAGCAGACAAGGCAAGCTCTCTTTCATCTTTTGGCCCTTTTTTACAAAATCTAAGTTGACTTACCTTTTTATGGAAATATATCTCCCCCATCTTTACTGAGGTATAATTGACAAGTAAAAAAATGCAGGTATCTCTTGGGATACTGATTTTATTTCCTTTAGATATATATCCAGAAGTGGAATATCTGGATCCTATGAGAGTTCTAGTTTTAATTTCTTGAGGAAACTTCATATTCTTTTCCATAAAGGCTACACCAATTTACTTTCCTACCAATAGTGTAGAAATGTTCCCTTTTCTCCACATCTTTTTCAGCATCTCTGGTCTTTATAATAATAGCTGTTTTAATAAGTGTGAGATGATATAGCTCACTGAAGTTTTGACTTGCATTTCCCTGATGATTAATGATGTTGAGTACCTTTTTTATGTCTGTTGGCCATTTGTATGTCTTATTTTGAGAAATATCTACTCAGGTCTTTTGCCCATTTATAAATTAGGATTATAGTCATGCACTGCATACCAACATTTCCTTCAACAGTGACCTACATATACAACAGTGGTCCCATAACATTATAATGGAACTGAATTTCCTGTAAGAAATGGAAGGCTATGTGGGTCAGAAGGATTTTTTTCCTCATGGGAGCAATCTCTGTGGGGCTTGGCAAGTGATTACTCTCACTCACACATCTCAATTTTGGGTGCACAGATTACATCCCAATCAGTCAGCCACTGACCTGTTTCAGCACAGAGGAGCTGGTCCCCCCAGAGCTACATATTCAGGGTGTGCTACAGCCTTCCCAGATCTAGTCTGATGGTCTTCACAGTACATTGTGTAAATTCATTGCTGAGGACCTAAGATCCTGTGCAAGCACACAGGTCCATAGGAGCTATCTTTGAGTGCCACTGCCACTTTAAGAAAAGCTTTCTGTGATAGTGTGAAGCCAGCCTGGCCCTGTGCTTTGGGAATATTTTCAGGCAGCAATGATGTAAAGCATATATAAGTTTTATTTTGTACATCAATTCAATGCCAGAGAGAGCCCTTTGTGCCAGATAGAGAGAGTAGAATGGAAAATATTTCCGAAGTCAAAATACTGAGTCCTCCATTCTATACCCTCTCTGTGTTAAATACCATCCCTCCCATTTTTAAATGACTACCACAAAGTTTCTTCATCTGACCACTGGTCCAATATGCAATAAACAAACCACGTTGCCATGACAACCCACTATGCTCCTGTATTTTTCCATCTTGATTCTTATTTTTACTGATCCTCAGGCTCCCTTTCACTGTCTCCTGACAGTCACTTTTATGCTGATCTATGCCCTACCCAGCCAGTTTCTCCTGGATATTTTCAACAAGTCCAGTCAACATCCCTGTTCATAAAGATGCATTGATGACCTTGATATTCTATTTTTGACCCAGTCAGAAGGAAGTAGGGTGAGACTTGTGTGACAGTGTTTATAAAGTCTACAGTAGTATACAGTAATGTCCTAGGTCTCAACATGTACTCAGCACTCACTCACTGACTTACCCAGAGCAACTTCCAGTCCTGCAAGCCTTATTCATGGTAAGTACCCTATACAAGCGTACTATTTTAAAATCTTTTATGCCATATTTTTACTGTACCTTTTCCACATTGAGATACACAAATACTTCCTTTTGTGTTACAATAGCTTTTAGTAATCAGTACTGTAACAGTCTGTACAGATTCACAGCCTAGGAGCAATAGGCTGTACCATGTAGCCTCGTCATGTAGTTGACTATAACATCTGGGTTTGTGGTAAATGCACTCTGTGATGTTCACACAACAACGACATTGCCTATGACACATTTCTCAGTCATTAAGCAATGCATGTACTGTATTTGTTTTTTGCTATTGAGTTGTAGGGGTTCCTTATATATTTTGGATATTAACTCCTAATCAGGTATACAGCTTTCAAATATTTTTCTCTCATTCCATAGGTAGCCTATTTATTTTGTTGACTTCTTCCTAAAAAGCTATGCTATGCTTTTTAATTTGAAGCAATCCCACTTTTCTATTTTTGCTTCTGTTGCTTCTTTTTTCAGTTTCAGTTAAAAATCATTTCACAGATCAATATCAAGAAGCTGTTTTCTTCTAGTTTTATGGTTTCAGGTCTTACATTTAACTCTTTAATCAATTCTGAGGAGATTTTTGTATATGGTGTGAGATAAGGTTCCAACTTTACTCTGCGTGTAGATATCCAGTTTGTCCAGAAATATTTATTGAAGATGCTATTCTTTCCCTATTGTGTGTTCTTGGCATCCTTGTCAAAAATAAGTTGAGTGTAGATGTGTGAGTTTATATCTGGGTGCTCTTTTGGTCCATATGTCTGTTTTTATGCCAGTACCATACTGCTTTGTTTACTGTAGCTTGGTAATATATTTTAAAATCAGAACATGTGATGCCTCCAGCTTTGTTCTTATTGATCAAATTGCTTTGTCTATTTGGGGTCTTTGTGGTTCCTTATTAATTTTAGGATAGTTTTATTTATTACTGTGAAAAATGCCATTGAAAATTTGATGGGGATTGTATTGGATCTGCAGATCACTGTGGTTAGTAAGGACATTTTCACAATATTAACTTTTCCAGTCCATGCACACAAAATGATTTTCCATTTGTCTGTATCTTCTTTAATTTCCTTTATTAATGTTGTAATTCTCAGTGTACAAGTCTTTCACCTCTTTGGTTAAATTTATTTCTAAGTACTTTAATTCTTTTTGTTGCTATTGTGAATGGAATAATATTCTTAACTTCATTTTTGTATAGTTCATTGTTTATGTATAGAAATGTACATGATTTTTGTATGTTGATTTTTATATCCTGCAACTTTACTGAATTATTTTATTAATTCTAATAGTTTTTTGGAGGAGTCTTTAGGTATTCTATAGATAATATCATGGTAAATGCAAACATAATTTTATCCCTTTTTTTCTATTTGGATGCCTTTTATTTCTTTTTCTTATCTAATTACTCTGACTGGGACTTGCAGTACTGTGTTGAATAAAAGTGTAGGGGTGGGCATCCTTGCCACATATGTGATGGTGGTGGTGGGAGGAGGGCATGCTTTTATTTCAGGGGGTGCAGCAGCATAGCTTTTGAACATCAGCAAAGACTATAGACATCTTTACTGGCAAAAGTTACAAGTGTTGCTGGTGGTGGCAAGGGCTATTGAGGTTCTCCTGCTCTCCTTTTCCCTTGAGGTGATATGTCAGAGCCAAGGGGATTTCTCCTGGTGCTGAGCTATCAGGTTGGGTGATGGAGCAATCCTGATAAAATGCTTTCTGTGCTTTTCTATGTGGCCATCCTCAGTTTTGTGCTCTATTGAGTTGCAGAAATTCTTCATTGTCCTCTGGAATTCTCCCATAGTGACTTTTAATTGTGGGTAGTTGTTAAATTGTTTTTGTTGGGGTGGGGAAGAAAGGATAAAGGCTGGGACCTCATAAGCTGTCTTCTGATGTTATTCTACATGCATTTTAAAATAACTTTATCACCTCCTTCAAAACCAGCTGGTATTTTGATTGGTATTGCATTACATTTATATTTAATTTATAGATTAATTTTGGCAAGAATTGAACATTTTTTTTACAAAACTAAGTTGTCCTATCCAAGAGACTGAACTATCTCTCCAGTTAATGAGAATTCTTTTCTATCCTTTAACAGATGTAGAAGTGTTAGACACTTCTATTGTTAAGTACTATATACTTCATAACTTTTGTTACTATGGTGAATGCTATCTAATTTCTGATTGTATTTCATAGTTGGATTTTGCTGCCATAAAGAAACACAATTTATTTTTGGGTGTTAACCTTATATATGACAACCTTGCTGATAGCTCTAATCAATTAAAGATTAGTTATTAGACATAGAATTTCATTTCTATTGGCTTCAGTTATGCTTGGTTCTACTTGCCTTTTTGGTAGAACTATTTTACAATCCAGGCATTTTGACATTATTTTTTCTCCTAAAGCATGTATTTTTGCAACTACTTGTCTCTGAAAATGTAAAAGTCCACAAGGGAGACTGCAGGATAGCTGGGCAAATAGATAATAGTTTCTTTATGGCCAAGGAATATACAAATACTTGAGTATAAAAATGAAAGTTACCTTCTGGTTTAAAGCTAATACTCAGAGATTCATTAATAACAATACCTACAAACCACCTAATTTCCTTACTTGTCTTCCTTGTTTTCTCATTTCTAAAACTTTCAAGGCTACAACTTGAACTAAAAGAAGCCAAGTCCACAATGAGCCCAAATTAGTGGTAAATACCCTGAAAATCAAGATGGAAACCCTCCCTTTCCAGGATGTCAAAGAAAGAAGCTCTGGAGCAGGGCTTGCAAACCCTGAGAGGAGGAAAGGGCTTTTCTCTCTAGAAAACTTACCAAGCACTCTTTGGACCCCAGAGCTATAATTGGTGTCTATGTAGGAAGAGTGAATGGAAGAGTTATGGAGGACACAGAAGAGCTAAGTGATTTGCAGTTATTTGCCCAGTTTGACAGGGTAGGGGAAATCCGAGCCATCACCTTAGAATTTGATCTGTACTGAGAGCCAGTGCAGTGGAGACTGTGGCACTTCTTTTCTACTTCCATAGCAGATTTTTTGAGTTATGCAGATAATTCTTTTTCAGTTTTTTGCTTTATTTTGCTTATGCAAGTAGTCTTCAAGTTGATTAAAAAAAAAAACTCTTATAGATGAATAAATCTGTTGTTCTCCTACAGTGCTTTAAAGGGCCACCATTAGTAAGCACATTCCCAACATTTGGATGCAAGCCCTGAACTCACTGCTTCCAGTAATAATTTGTTTCAGATAATTTTGCTAGTGGAGTAGCCTTTGTGATAGGTGCTCTGACACCTCAGAAGGCAAATTCCAAACTCTTCTGGAAACTATTTCATAAAAGAGAAACAGTCATGAGGAAGGATTACCAAGGGGAATTTTGGAAGCTGTCCACCCAATTAAGCAACTTTTCTTCTCCAAGGACCTATAACATGCTCACAGTTTCAGTATTTATATGGACACAGACCTTGAACTATAACATTTTTAAAAGAAATTAACCTGTACCAGAAATCTGGGATCAGTGACAACCACACTGGTCTCCTTGGAAAGCAAAAGTACTCTCATAAAAAGACAAGGGACTTACCCCTTAACTATACTGCCAGTCACTTCTGATAAGTAAGGTTTACAAATGGATAGGAAAACATAAAAATTGTTTTAAATTTAGGAGATAAAGAAGGACAAGGGAGTGGAGAAGGAAAAAGGATTAAGAGGGCATAGAAAAGAGAAGGAGAAGTGAAGAAGAAGAAAGAAGTTTTTCTTTTTTTATTGCTGTTCAATTACAGTTGTCCCCATTGCTCTCCCCTTTCATATCCATTACCCACCTCCCACATTCAATCCTCCACTCTGCTGTCTTTGTCCATGGGTCCTATACACATGTTCCTTGATGGCTTCTTTTTTTTTTATGTGTGCATTTTGAATTTATTAGATTAAAAAAAATCTGTGAACAGTATTACCTATACTTTAAAAATAATTCAGCTTTTGCTTGGGGAGACAAAAGTACTGCTAGAACAACGAGAAGTCACAATGTGGGAATTTGATATTCTCTCTTTTTTTTTTTAATTTTGAAGTAAGTTATTTTTTGTTTGTTTTTTATTTTTTTAATTTTAGTTTATTCAGTACAGTTTCTATCCTTTATTCTCATTCCAGTCCGCCCACCCACTCCTCCCCTCCTTCCTCCCCTTTCCAACCGTCCTAGTTTTGTCCATGTGTCCTCTATATTTGTTCCTATAAACCCTTCCCTTCTCCCCTGAAATTCCCTTCCCTCTCCCCTATGTTCACTGACTACCTGTCCTCTATTTCAGTATCTTTTGTTATATTTTACTTGTTTCTTTTTTGTTGTTTAGGTTCCTGTTAACGACGAGATCATACGGTATTTGTCTTTCACTGCCTGGCTTATTTCGCTTAGCATAATGCTTTCCAGCTCCATCCATGCTGTTGCAGAAGGTATGAGCTCCTTCTTTCTTTCTGCTGCATAGAATTCCATTGTGTAAATGTACCATAGTTTTTTGATCCATTCATTTACTGATGGGCACCTAGGTTGTTTCCAGTACTTAGCTCTTGTAAATTGTGCTGCTATGAACATTGGCATGCATAAGTTCTTTTGGAATGAAGTTATAGGGTTCTTAGGATATAGTCCCAGCACTGGAATTGCTGGGTCAAAAGGCAGATCCATTTTTAGTATGGAAGTTCCATACTGTTTTCCATAGTGGTCTTACAAGTCTGCAATCCCACCAACAGTGTACTAGGGTCCCTTTTTCTCCACAACCTCTTCAGCACTTGTTGAGTGTTGTTTGTTTATGATGGCCATTCTGACCGGTATGAAGTGGTATCTCATTGTGGTTTTAATTTGCATCTGTCTGACAGCTAGCAATGCTGAGCATCTTTTCATGTGTCTCTGGATCTTCTGTATGTCCTCCTTGGCGAAGTGTCTATTCAAGTCCTTTGCCCATTTTTTGATTGGGTTGCTTGTCTTCTTAAAGTGGAGTCGTGTAAGTTTTTTATATATTTTGGAGATTAAACCCTTGTCTGAGGTATCATTGGCAAATATGTTTTCCCATACTGTTGGTTCTCTTTTTATTTGAACACTTTTTTCTTTAGCCATGCAGAAGCTTTTTATTTTGATGAGATCCCATTTGTTTATTCTTTCCTTTATGTCCCTTGCTCTAGGGGACGTGTCATTAAAAATGTTTCTGCGTGCAATATCTGAGATTTTCCTGCCTATTTTCTCCTCTAGGGCTTTAATTGTGTCACGGTTTATATTTAAGTCTTTTATCCACCTTGA
>CM052543.1:70399496-70489198 GCA_028533065.1 Trachops cirrhosus
AAAAAAAATTCACATACACAAACAAAAAATTTATCCTAATGAAATAAACAGAGAAGCCCCCTGGGGGTTTATGTACAAAGAGATGTTGTCATGGAGTAGTTTTGAGTTTGGCTTTGGAGTCACACAGACTTTAGTGTAGTTCTACCTCTGACTAGCTGTGTAATCCTGAGTAAGTCATTTGACTTCTCTGTGTCTGTTTCCTTCTCTTTAAAATAGATATCATAATAATACTCAACTTGAAAGGTGATTGTGAGGATTAAATGAAATGGTGTATATAAAGCAGCTGGCCTACTGTATGACATAAATAACAAATGGTAGGTATAAAAGCGATGTTTATCCTAGTATTGTTTAAAATTGCAAACAACTGCTAAACTGCACAACAATCGCTGTGTAAATAATGGACATTCATATGATGGAATATTATAGTGTCATTAAAATTACAATTTCAAATAATGTGTCATGAAATGAGAAAATTCAATTTTGTAGGTAGCACAGACCTATCTACTCACTTTAATTCCCATATTGATAAAACTGGAAGGAAACGTCTAGAACTTCCCCTTACCTGGTTTTCAAATGGTTAGCAATAAAGTCTCTTTAATCAAAAAGGGCCTTATGTGCTTGCCTCTAAATTTAGAAGATGGGAAAGGAATGATTGCTTAATTTCCATTCTTCATTTTGTTGGGGTGAAGAACCCCAGGTGATCATGGGAATTGTGGCACTGCTTAAGTGTGAAGGAAAGCAGACTGAATCTCTGAAGAGAGAGGCCAACCTAGGGTGTGGGTAGAGGGGACTGGAAAAGAGAGGAGGAGGGCAGGAACTCAGAAGGTTTTACATAAGAAGGTGGAGATCCTAGTTTAGCAATTAGAATTTTAGAGTTGGAATGGGATTCGGAGATCATCTAATTCCTTGCTTCTCTGGTGTGATTTGTGGATCCCTGGGGAGCTTGGTTGATAGCTTTGGGAGTGGGAGAAGTGGGATTATGGAGGGGAATGAGTGGACAATGTTTTTTTATATAGCTCTGAATAACTTAATATATAAACTCTTACCCCAGATCTGCTAAATCAGAATCTGCATTTTAACAAGTTTCCCAAGTGATTCTTTTGCAAATTGTACTTGAGAAACAAATGAAATTCCCATTATTTTTAAAGTGAGGAATCTGAAACTTGTAAGAGGTGAAGTGATCTGTTCAAGGTCACATGGGGATATTAGTGGCAGAGAAAGAACCAGAAACAGGTCTCTAGACCCCTGTTCCTTTATTTTTCTCATCAGATCCTGCAGCTTCTCTCTACATTATTTAGCTATTCACCCTATTTGGTATACATTTTCTGATTCCCAACCCCCTCTAAAAATCTAAAGTAATTTTTAGAGGTATGGTGTTTTATTTATTGGGTCTATATTGAACTGAGACTATTATTCTTGCAGTAGAGCAACGGGTGAACTCAGGGTCAACTTTACTCGCCAGCATTATTGAAAGTGCCTTGGTCTAACTCCATGGAAGTTTCTTAAATGTCCATGGCAATTGGACATTAGCCCCTTATAAATTTGCTGTCACCAGATCGAAGTGATATCATGATCTAAAGGACAACCTACACAGTCAGAATTTCTACTGTTAAAAGAGTTAACAAACATCTTCCCTTTGTTCTCTGTCTTCTACCTGCTCTTATTCTCTCCCATTTTCATCAAAGGTTTAATTATGCTCCTTGATTCCGAACACATATTTATTAAATGTTTAAGTATATATCCCCTGAATGATGGTTTCTCAGTAATGAGGTGCATTCAGAAGGAGAATAGCAGGTCAAGCATGGGTGTAATTTGGAGGAGTTTGACATCAGCCATTTCATCTCTGACAGGGTTAATCACTACTTTGGTTTTTCAAGCCCTGGGCTTGCTGGACTGTGTATGCCAAGGTCAGCCTGGATGCCTCAAATTAATTTTAAAGACATATGACTGCCTGGAGTTCACTGAGTTATCAGCTCACGATATTAAAAGAAATTACTCATTTCAGTTCCCTTCAAATTATGAACCAAAATATAAATTGGCTAGAAATGGTTAGAAAATAATATGCCATTGTATTAGAAAAAATGTCAATAGGGATTGCTGCATGTACAGGGTAAGGCAAATTCTTAGAGAGAGTCTACCTTTTTGAAAACATGCAGGGCATGTTGGAAGAATAGCAGAGTAATGAGTTAATCCTATTCAATAAAGATTTAATAGGTACCTCTTCTGTATAAAATACCATTTTACATGTTAGTGTAGGGAGGGTCCAAAAGTGGGTCTATAATGGAGATGTAGTGTAAGTATGAGGATAAGAATAGTAGTCAATATCTGTCATTCTAGGCAGGATATCAGAATCATGACAGAGGTTCACATTCTGTGGGAATTCACACAGGGAATTTATCTATATGTGGGAACAGGAAAGGCCAGAAATGGTAGTATTTGAGATGGGCTCTTAAATACAGAATTTTAAAAACATTTCTAATTTAATAGCTTATTTTTTCCTTTTTATTGAATTCTTTACTAATATAACATGTGGGTTTTCTAATAAGTTAAGTCTTTCAGAGTTATATGAAGACACATTGTTTACTTTTCCCCTTCTAATCCCACTTCTCCCACCTCCAAAGTAATCAATGTCAACATGGATTTGTATAAAGTTTGTATATACTTATTTGTCTACATGTATCTACACATAGATTGTTGCCTAAAACTTTATTTTCTTGTTGTTGCTATCATTTATTTAGTTATTTTACAGGGTATGATGTTATATACATTATTTTATAATACATATTTTTAAAATTTATTCCTCCTTTACCCTCTATCTCCTCTCACTCATGCTCCTTTCCCTTGGTAATCACCCTACTATTGTCTCTGTCTATGAGTTGTTATTTTTTATCTTAATCCCTTTACCTTTTTCACCCAGCTCCCTAATACCCCTCCCCTCTGACATTTGTCAGTCTGTTAGTGATGTAAGCCAGTCAGAGATAGACAAGTACCATATGATTTCACTTATGTGTGCACTCTAATGTGCAAAATAACCTAACAAAATAGAAACAGACTCATAGAGACAGAGAACAGACTACAGTATTTTCTGATTTAATAAAATCTTGACTACTTCTCAGTTTAAACCATATTGAACCAACTCATTCCTTTAAGTAGATGCATAATGTTCTATAAAATGACTGCCCCAGAATTTGACCCACCATTGATAGAAATTTAGGTTGCTTCCAGAATTTTGTTACACAATAGATTAAATTTTCACAGAAAGAAGTGGAAAGAAAGGATTAAAGAAGACTTCTGGCTAAGAGGGAGATGTAGGTAGAATTGCTTTGCTTCCTCACACAACCAAAAGAATAACAGTCAATATAAAAACAAAAACAACCAGAACTGCCAGAAAATCAAACTGCATGGAAGTCTGACAACCAAGGATTAAAGACAAAACATTCATCCAGACTGGTAGGAGGAGTGGAGATGGGCACCTGGTGCAGAGAGGATTATCAACAAGGCAGCAGACAATGTGGGAGAGGTGGCAGCTGGCTGACCAGGAGGACCTACAACTGTGCCTGGATGAGCCAGGAGGAACAACTAGGGAGTGAGACAGGCCTCGAAACCCAGGGTTCCAGAGTGGGAAACTAAAGCCTCAAAACCTCTGGCTATAAAAACCTATGGGGTTTGCAGAGAGGAGAAACTGCGAGTCTCACAGGAGAGTCCATTGGAGAGACCCATGGGATCCTAGAACATACACAAACACACCCATCTGGGAATCAGCACCCAAAAGGGCACAATCCACTTGTGGGAATCGAGGGAAGTGAGGGAAGTGATAGAAAGTGAGGCAAGAGCCAAACAAGTGATCAAGCAGTATTGTTCCCTCTTTGACCCCTCCCCCACATACAGCCCCACAATGCAACAAAGTGGATTGCCCTGCCCTGATGAATATCTAAGATTCAACCCCTTACAATGTAACAGGTGTGAGGAGACAAAGAAATATGGTCCAAATGAAAGAATAGATCAAAAGTCTGGAAAAAGAACTAAGCAATGAGGAAATAGGCAACCTATCAGATGCAGACTTCAAAACACTGGTAATAAGGATGCTCAGAGAAATGATAGAGTTCAGTCACAAAATGGAAGAAGAAATGAAAGCTATACAAAATGAAATAATGGAAAATATACAGGAAACTAAGAGTGAAGGGAAGGAAATGGGGACTCAAACAACCTTTTGGAACAAAAGGAAGAAATAAACATCTAACCAGAACAGAATGAAGATACAAGAATTTGAAAAAATGAGGAGAGTCTAAGGAACCTCTGGAACAACTTTAAATGTTCCAACATCCAAATCATAGGGGTGCCAGAAGGAGAAGAGGAAGAGCAAGAGATTGAAAACTTATTTGAAAAAATAATGAAGGACAACTTCCCCAATCTGGCAAAGGAACTAGATATGCAAGTCCAGGACTCTCAGAAAATCCCAAAGCAGCTGGATCCAAGAAGAAACACACAAAAACACATTCTCATTAAGTTACCCAAGATTAAAAATAAGGAGAGAATCTTAAAAGCAGCAAGAGAAAAAGAGACAGTTACCTACAAAGGAGTTCCCATAAGACTATCAGCTAAGTTCTCAAAAGAAACCTTACATGCAAGAAGGGGATGGAAAGAAATATTCAAAGTCATGAAAGGCAAGGACCTACATCCAAGATTACTCTATCCAGCATAGCTATCATTTAGAATGAAAGGGCAGATAAATTGCTTCCCAGATAAGATAAAGTTGAAAAAGTTCATCACCACTAAACTCTTATTATATGAAATATTAAAGGGATTTATCTAAGAAAAAGAAGATCAAAAGCTATGAGCAGTAAAATGACAATAAACTCACAAGCATCAATAACTGAACCTTGGAGAAGTGTCTGTTCAAGTCTTTTACCCATTTCTTAATTTGTTTTTTTGTCTTTCTGGAGTGGAGTCATATGAGTTCTTTATATATTTTGGAGATCACACCCTTGTCCAAGGTATCATTGGAAAATATGTTTTCCCATATATTTAGTTCTTTTTTCATTTTAATGCTGTTTTCTTTAGCCATGCAGAAGCTTTTTAATTTGATGAGGTCCCATTTGTTTATTCTTTCCTTTATGTCCCTTGCTTTAGGGGACATATCAGTGAAGATGTTGCAGTGTGGAATGTCTGAGATTTTCCTGCTGATGTTTCCCTCTAGGACTTTTATGGTATCATGATTTGAACAGGCCCTTCTCCAAGGAGGACATACAGAGGGCCTAGAGACATGAAAAGATGGTCAGCATCACTAGCCATCAGAGATATGCAAATTAAAATCACAATGAGATACCACCTCACACCAGTCAGAATGGCCATCATAAACAAATCAACAAACAAGTGTTGGAAAGGATGTGGGGAAAAGGGAATTCTAGTGCACTGTTGGTGGGAATGCAGACTGGTGCAGCCACTATGGAAAACAGTATGGAATTTCCTCAGAAAATTAAAAATGGAACTGCCTTTTGACCCAATAATTCCACTGCTGGGATTATACTTTAAGAGCCCTGAAACACCAATCCAAAAGAACCTATGCACCCCAATGTTCATAGCAGCACAATTTACAATAGCCAAGTACTGGAAGCAACCTAAGTGCCCATCAGCAAATTAGTGGATCAAGAAACTATGGTACATTTACACAATGGAATTCTTTGCAGCAGACAGAAAGAAGGAGCTCCTACCCTTTCTGACAGCATGGATGGAACTGGACAGCATTATGCTAAGTGAAATAAGCCAGGTGGTGAGGGACAAATACCATATGGTCTCACCTTTAACTAGAATATAATCAACAAAAGAAAAAAGGAAACAAAATATAACCAGTGACATTGAAATTACGAACAATCTAACAATAGCCTGAGGAGAGGGGGAGGGAACAGTGGGAAGAAGGGTTTTCAGGTACTATAAAGAACACATGGACAAAACCAAGGAGGAGGGTGGAAGTAAGGGAGGGAGGTGGGTTTGGCTGGTGTGTGGGGGAGTTGATGGGAAGAAAATGCAGACAAGTGTAATTGAACAACAATAAAGTAATTTAAAAAAAGACAATTGAACTTAAAAAAATGAAAACTAAACAAACAACTAGAACAGAAACAGAATCACAGGGATGCAAATCACATGGAGTGGGGAGAATGTGGGAAGAGGTACAAGAAGTAAGAAGCATAATTGGTAGGCACAAAATAGACAGGGGGAGGTTAAAAATAGTATAGGAAATGGAGAAGCCAAAGACCTTATATATACAACCCATAGATATGAATTAAGTGGGGATATGCTGGAGGATGGGGAGTGCAGGGCTGAGGGGAATGAAGGGAAGAAAACATTGGGACAACTGTAATAGCATAACCAATAAAATATGCTTAGAAAAAAGAGTCAAAGAATGTAACTTGGTGTTAAAGCAGTCATGATCCCAATAATTTCCCTCCAGAGTCATCAATTGCATTGTCAGCAGTTGTGTTAATATGGATTCTCTTTTGGGTCCTCTATGATTTCTGGACTCTTCAGTTTTCAGTACACATAGGCTTTGCTAAATTTCATACTATATTAGAGAGCCATTTATTTTTCCTTTTAATCATGCCTTTCATGTTCCCATACCCTGTTCAGAACCTACCCATACCTCTTTCTCAGAAAGCAGAGATCATTGAAGTAAGGCACCTATCCCTATGGTCACCACTGATCGAATTGCAGTGAACATGTGATTCAAAGTGGCCAATCAGATTCTATCTTCTGAGAATTTTGAATTGGGACCTAGAGATTGAGTGAGGTGCTTGAACTGAGAAGTGATGTACAGCTCAGGTCGGGGCTCAGGTACTTGTCCAAATAGAAAAAGTCAATGGCATAGAAAGAGCAAAGAATGATGCAAATTTGTAGAAAGAGTGAGAGAAAGAGAAATAGAGAATAAGAGAAAGTATTTCTTTACTTCCTATTGATTCTTCAATGCTCACCTCCAGTTGGTTATGAGAACTGACTATACTTCTGGACCTTGGGTTCTGTAAGATACCTCTATCTCTTTCTAATAAGTCCCTTTTGTCTGAATGAGGGGGGACTCTACCTGCAGGCCTCCCCCCCAGCTGCCACAGATGAGAATAAGTCTACTAAGACAAGATCTGCTTGGGGAGGAAAAGTGGCCGATCTCTCAAAGGAAAAGGACCAGGAACCTGTTCCCTGATGGGCTCTTACTGGGTTTACTTTGAATAGGAATACAGGGTGTATATGTAAAGCTCATCAGTAATTGTCCAGCAGTAATGATCAAACAATAGATAACATTCAAAGAACTCCGAGGGCTTATTTTGAGTCAGGGTCAGATAGCTAAAGGGCCATAAAACTTTGGGGAACAAACTCATTTCATGCTTAGACCCTTATCATTTAAATTGAGGGTATTAGCAAAGCAGGTTTCATATGACCTTATGCATTCTTTCTTAGGCCTGATCACCCCAGGGAACCTGCCCTTTGCAGCACAGGGCAGCACCCACCTCCAGCATTGTTTCAGGCTTAAGTCAGGTAGGGGAAGTAAAGCAGCCAAGAGATTAGGAGACTTGTTGCAGACAGAAGGAGGACTCAGGCCGAGGGACGAGGACCCATCACCCCCATTTTCTGTAGCCCCTCAAGTAGTTCCCTGAGGGCCCCTTTGCAACTGTGCCTGTCTTAGGTCATCCCTCCCTTGAGGAATCTTACCTGTCATTGGCATACCAGTCATCTGCCCAGGGTCAAGCAGGGTGAAGTGAAAGGGGTGCAGGCAGTGCCCCTGCCAGGGAGATAAGCTTTGTCTCCTCAGTGGCTTATGGTCCAAGGTCTTTTTACTCAGCCTTGCTCATGAGGGATTTCAGTTTCTGAAACCAGGCAGGGTGGTTCCTAACATCAGAACTAGTTTGAGTGAGGATATTTTTCAAAATTTGTAACCAAATTATTCCTAACTAAGACTTTGGTCAGGTATGGGGTTAAAGGAAAGATATTCTTCCCCACCAAATTTAAGTTAAAAGAGAACATAACTATCTTACTGGGAAATGTGATTGCCTACTTTCTTCCAGTACAGAAAGAGGTATAGATTCTGTAATTTATTAATACAGGATGTTATGTGAAGATTAGTGTTATGTCAAGTATTCCATAAATGAAATATTTGAAAGAAACTCAAACTATTTCATTCAGTGAATTTATTTGAGGTGGGTAGGAATTGAACCATCTGTAGATTCCCAGCCTGATATCCTGGAAAGCACATGGATTAGAATCAGAGATGGCTGGGCTGGGTCCTGTCACATCCTAGTGGCATAACTGTGGAAATTAGACCCTCATTTTTTTTAATCAGTAAACTGAATGCAATATATAGGGTTATTTAGGGTTTTAAATGAAATAATATATGTAATGTCTGACCTCATACATGGCACATGATAAACACTCAACAGTATTAATTTGATCCATCTCTTTCTCCTCTCCATGCCCCTAGGTCTTCTTCTGACCACTACTTAGGGATCAACTCCCTTGATTCACATCTTCTTTAAAGTTGAAGCTGCTCTTCCCTTCTCCTGGTACCATGGAGCAAGTTACTGAGAGAAGCCCACAAGAGACCTTGGTGCTCAGCCAGAGAGAAAGATAGTAGGGAAAAGCAAGAGTTCTGGAGGGATGGGAAGAGAGGGAAAGGGCTGCATGTGTAGCAAAAATCCTATGCACATTGCTGAAATTAAAAACTATCAGACAAAACCACTTTGGAACCAACCATTGAGCTCTTTACTAGAAAGAGCAACTCCACCAAATATTTACTATGCCAGGTGTTTGGAGACACAGCTGTAGATAATGCCATGTAGATAATACTGATCCCTAAGCTATTAATTAGCTAAAAGCTGCTCCCTAAGCAGTTTTCTAAGCTGTCAGTTATAGCTTCTTATAATTTAATGTTGATTAAGTATGACTGTATGTTGGAATTATAAAAATATACCACTAAGAATGACTAGTCCTCTCTCTGAAGAGCTAACAAACTAAAATGAGTATATTAAAAAATACACATACACTTGAGAGATAAGAAAGGAAAGCAATTTTTTGTTTGTTTTTATTTTCAACTTTTATTGATTTTATTGGGGTGACACTGTTTAATAAAATGATATAGGTTTAAAGTGTACAGTTCCAAAGTTAAGTCTCCTTCAGTCACAATTTATCCCCCCTTCACCTTCCCTTCTTCCCCTTTCCTTCAGGTGTCACTGTATTGTTGTTTGTGTCAATGAGTTTGCTTTATTTTATTTATTTTTTTTTTTTGCTTAATCCCTTCATCCTTCTCATCCAGCCCCAAACTCTCCCTCCCCTCTGACAGCTATCAGTCTGTTTTCTGTGTTTTTTAGTGTTTCTATTATGTTTATTTGTTTATTTTGTTCATCAGATTCCACATATAAATGAAATCATATGGTATTTGTTTTTCTCTGATTGGCTTAAGGAAATCTTACATTTTGCAGCAGCATGGTGGGAAAGCAATTTCTTAAATATTGGGGCATGAGTAAAGTTGTTTATCAACATTAAACAGTTATGAAGTCCTTAATGGTCTCTGTATAAAACAGATGAGAGAATTTTTTTTTAATTTAAGTACTTCTATTCTAAAAAGAACAAAAGCCTTCTGGAAGGACTAGTACAAGATGGGCTTATCTAGGCAGGAGACAAGAATACATATGAGTCCTTTTCCACACTTGCATGTCCTGATGGATTGAGTCATCCCTAAATAATACAGTTGATTGGTCCCCATTCTTTTGTTAACATACAGCAGTTTCATACAACTACTGTGTACTAGGAACTGGGAATACAAAGAATAAGAAACCATGAGGCTTTTTGCTCATGGGAGCTCTCAGGCTAGTGGGGAAGACAAGCATATGTATAGGTAAATTGTACTAAAATTTTGAGTTATAATAGAAATGTAACTATATTCTGAGGGAACTTACAAGGCAGAGCTGTTCAGTCTTCTTAGGGGAATTGGAACACTTCAGAAAGGTGACATGAGAGCTAACCATATTCTTTTCCTTATCTAGAATTGGATATATAATTGCATATATACATACACACAAACTATATGATAATGATGCCCTTGTCCCTACCCTCTAGTGCATGTACTAATATACACATGAGAAATAGAATTGTTTGGAGGGAAAATAAAATAAAAACCTCAAGTATATCTATAATTGGGGTTCAGATGCAGATTGTCTGGGAGAACACATTCATGTGTGGGTAGAATTTTCCCAGAAGCAAAATTTAAGAGCAATAAAAAGACCCTAGAGAGAGGAACCAGGCTTCATCAGTCACACTCAGTGATAACCCAGAAGGTCAGAGGAGAGTGTTGTTCCAGGTGGCTGCATAGAAACGTGTTCCAGTCTTGCTGTTCATTCTGGAGACATGTGCACACACTGGGGACAAAAATGACATGTGTGTGGACAGAACAAGCAACAATACTGAACTCTTAACATTTTAAGGCTCAATTGACCAGATTTGGGGGCCCTCCTAACTCTTTGTAACATAGAGAGAGCTTTCTACTTCTCACTTTACACACCACACACAAACAACTGATCCATTATGGAATCATAAGGTGAGAACAATGATGTTCAAGAAAGTCAAGCAAAAAGTTTTGCTATAGAGCTCCTTTAAAATATAAGATTTCCTCCTGCATCCAACTAAAGCTTCATTTATTCAACTATCTGAGAAGCACATCTCAAGTTCCTATTATGTGCCAGTGACACTCAGTGTTTAAAAGCACCTGTGTTGGCTACTCACTCATTCCCTCCTCAGTCTAAACGAAGGACCTTTCTGAAATGAAGGACACATGGAGGCTAAAATAATACACTTGTATTCCTTCTCTATTAAATGAGATGGAGGCAGGCATGGAATGGGGAAAAAAACTACTTCTGTGGACAAAAATATGAAATTATTGTCAATAGAGCTGGCCGCTGGATTAGAACCACTCCTTCTTAAGCAAATGGGGCAATGAGACAGTTGGAACAGGCAGAAATAGCAGAAACTCTGATGTAAGGGGTGAAGAGGGCTGGTACAGAGCAGTGGTTAACAGCCTGTATTTGAATTCCAGCCCTACCACTTAATTCAATTTCCTCATCTCTAAAATGAGGATATCAATAGTTGTACTTAAGATGTTTAATAAGGATGAGCTCTGGCTGGTGTGGCTCAGTGGATTGAACTCCAGCCTGCGAACCAAAAGATTGCCAGTTCGATTCCCAGTCAGGGCACATGCCTGGATTGGGGCCAGGTCCCCAGTTGGGGGCATGTGAAAAGCAACCAATATCTCACACAATAATGTTTCTCTCCCCCTCTTTCTCCTTCCCTTCACCTCTTTCTAAAAATAAATTTTAAAAAATATTTTAAAAAATATTTAATAAGGATGAAATGAGTGTTGGTCAGTAGTTATCAAAAGTTTTCAGGGCAACCAAGCCCCTTTTTATATTATTACTTCACAGATCCCACATTCAGACTGAAGCGTTTATTCTCCTAGCTGCTGAGTGTTGTCACCACTGCCTTGGTCAAGGCCATGCTTCCTTCCCAGGCAGTCCATATCCAATTACTGTTGATGCCCAGGGTATGGGACAGAGGGAATAAGGGCCCTGCCTGCTCATCCTAACAGGGACCAACTAGGAAGGGCCACCCTTGCTACAAACATCCAATAGGATCAGCTCAGCTGAGTCCTTGTACTTCCAACACAGTCTAAATTCATCCTCTGCTTCACCCCACTTCCTTTCCTTCCCCTCACAGCACTGATCCTAGGAACATTCCCTAATAAACCTCCTGCATACTAATCTCTGTTGCAGAGTTGGCTTTCTAGAGAACTCGACTGATAACAATAGAAACATTAAAAAGAAGATATAATAAGACCTCATATGCCCTCCACTTGGATTCAACAGTTCTTAACATTTAGCCAGAGCTGTTACTTCTCTCCCAATCTCCCTCCTCCTCTTCTCTCTCTCATATGTTCTTTAATACTCACCCAAGGATATTGATATTAGAGATAGAGGAAGGGGCAGAGAGGAAGGGAAAGAGAGAGAAAAACACTGTGTGAGACAGAAACATTGATTGGTTGCTGCAACACGTGCTCTAACTGGGGATCAAACCCTCAACCTAGGTATGTGCCCTGACCAGGGATCGAACCCACATCCTTTTGGTGTATGGGTTGATGTTCCAACAAACCAAGCCAACCTGCCAGAGCTCCTCCTTCTTTCTTGATGAACCATTTTAAAAGTAAGTTGCAAAGAGCATGATACTTAATTCCTAAATACTTGGGCATGTATTTCCTAAGAATCAGGACATTTTCCCCCAAATCCATTATGGTATAACAATGCCATTATTATACCTAAGGGAATTGACAATAATTCTCTGATATCTAGTCATATTCATATTTCCTAATTGTCCTAAAGTATGTTTTATAGCTATTTTATTTTAATTTTTTTAAATCCTCACCTGAGGATATATATGTTTATTGATTTGAGAGAGAGAGATACAGAGAGAAATATCAATCAGTTACCTCCCACAAGCACCCTGATGGGATGGAACTGCAAACTGGGTACATGTACTGACAGGAAATCGATTCCACAACTTTTGTTGGATGGCATGATGCTTCAACCAATTAAGCCACCCAGTCAGAGCTATAGATATTGATTTTTGAAACAGGATTCAGTTAAGGTTCACATATCGTATTTGGTTGTTATGGGATTTCATTCCCTTTAATTTAGAATTTTTTTTTAATAATAATGAGTTTTTGAAGAGTCAGTAGAGTTTTCTTGTAGAATGTGCCTCCCACACACTGGGTTTTCCTGATTGTTTTCTATGCATTATTTAATCTTTTCTTTTTTTCTCCTATATTTCCTATAATCAAAGCACCTTCCGGAGGCTTGATTAGATTCAGAAAAACATTTCTGACAAGATTAATTCCTAGGTGCTGTTTTATATCCCATGTTCCATGCTGCCAGTAGACATGACCTGTCGGGCTGCCCTGCTATAAAGGATGCCCAGTTTGATCCCTTGGTTAAGGTAACAGCTACCAGATCAGTTCATCATAAAGGTCTACTTTCCTTTTTTGGAATTAGTAATTAAAATGTGGATTGATATTTTAGTGCTGGCCAAACTGTCTGCTCCACAACAATCTTCTACCTCATGATTTTAGTGTTCGTGGTCTTTGCCTTAAACAATGATCATACTGAGGATTGTAAAATACTGTTTTACTAATTCTATCTTTCATTCCAGTTTTATTACCTGGCATTCTTCTGTAAAAGATGACTTTCCTCCCCTAGCACCCCTTTCTCGCCTTTACTTTTGTTAAATACCACTGTGGACACATGGACATTTTTTAATTTTTATTGGGCCAATGTGGGTCCCTTCAAGTTGATTTGTGTATGTTTTGGATGTGAACCTATCAGTATTTGAGCAGTCTTTGTTTTCTGGTTCAACAAGATTGCACAGACTCACAGGTCAGGTCACCTTGTGCTTTTACTCCTTCAGCCCTAGAATCAGTCTTTCTTTTTTTAATGAGCTCTGATTCCTGTTAGTAGAAAATGATATTTAGAATCCAAGATGAAAGGACTAGGTATGCTCCTTGCTACCAACAAGAAAGCACCTTTTATTTTATTTTTAATTTTTTTTCATATTTTTAAACTTTTTAATAAAGCAAATGTTCATGCATTTTACACTGGTTTATCATTTAAGAATCTGTCTTAAAAGAACAATCAGAGAACAACACAAAAGTGAACGTTCAAAACTATTTAGTAGAGCATTATTTTCTTTTTTAGAGGAAAATCATTTAATTGTTTATGCTATTGAAGTTGTCCCAATTTTTCCACCTTTGCTACCCCCAGCCCACCCCAGACTTCCACAGTCAATCCCCACACTGTTGTCTATGTCCATAGGTCCTTCTTATAGGTTCTTTCACTAATCCCTTCACCTTCTTTCAATCAGTCCCCACCTCCACCCTCCCTTCTTACAGCTGTCAGTCTATGCAATGACTTTATGCCTCTGGTTTTATTTTGCTCCCTAGTTTATTTTGTTCATGAGAGTCCACTTATAAATGAGATCATGCATTAGTCTTTCACCAGCTGGCTTATTTCACTTAGCATGATAGTCTCCAGTTCAATCCATGCTGTCATAAAATGTAGAAATTCCTTCTTTTTTCTGCTGTGTAGCATTCCATTGTGTACATATAACACAGTTTAATCCACTCATTTACTGATGGGTGCTGAGGTTGTTTCCAAATCTTGGCTATTGTAAATAGTACTGCTATGAACACTGGGGTGCATATATTCTTTTGAATTGGTGTTTCAGGATTCTTACGGTATATTTCCAGCATAAGAACAGATATATAGATCATTGGAACATAATAGAGAGCCCAGAAATAAAACCATGTCTCTATGGTCAATTAATACTTGACAAAGAGGGCACATGCATACAATGGAATAAAGACAGTCTCTTCAATATATGGTTCTGGGAGAACTGGTCTGTACATGAAAAAAAATGAAGCTACACTACCAACTGACACCATACACCAGGATGAACTCAAAATGGATAAAATATTTAAAAATAAAACATGATACCATAAAAATCCGAGGGGAAAAATTTCAGATATCCAACACAGCAATATTTTTGCTGATATATCTCCAAAGACAAGGGAAATAAAGGAAAAAATAAACAAATGGGACTGCATGAAATTAAAAGGCTCCTGCACAGGTAAAGAAACCATCATTAAAATGAAAAGGGAACCAACCATGTGGGATAACATAAAGGGTCCAGCACAAATAATGCCCCTTTTTATTATAAAACCTTTATTACAAAATCATAAGCATGTAATTCTGTAACATAATATCATACTTGAGCACACCATATGACATTTTAGGTGAAATGTTCAAATTGCTGTCCATCTCATGCAAGGCATTCAGGTACTTTACCAACCACACTCAAGTGAGCCTTACTTCTGCTGGACCCTTTATTTGCCAATGATACATCAGATAGGGTTTAACCTCCACAATATATAAAGAACTCGCATGACTCAACACCAGGAAGACAATCCAATTTAAAAAAGAGCAAAAGACCTGAACAGACATTTCTCCAAGGAGGACGTAAAGAAGGCACCTAGAAAATATTTGCACATCCTTTTCTCAAATCATGGTGAAATAAAATAGATTTTGTCAGAGCAGCAAAAGAGGAAATAATTCTATTTAAAGAGAAAGCTAAGGAAGTATTGGATAAAGCTAAAAATGCAAAAAAAAAACCCTACAAAAACCCCAAAATATTAACTTACAGTTAAGGAATAAAGTGATGTGGGAAGTACTCGAGAGAGATGTGGAACAAGAAGCATTGGGAAAAAAATAATAGAAGATCAGCAAGAATCCACAAACAAATAGAAGTGAATATGTCACAGATTTAAAGGAAAAAGAAAGGGAAATAAAGCTGTCCAGTCTGGGTTAGCTGAAGGAAAAGTACAGTGTTAGAGCAAGAAAACTAAATTCGGTAGTAATGATGAATATGATAAAAAGTGGTGCAGCTGGACCAGTAGAAAGAGCAAGAGGAGAAATGAAGGTGAATCTTTATCAAAACAACAGAAAACATAAAATTGTTCTGGATACCAGCAGTTCAGTAAACAATTTTTTAAGAATTTATTTTAATTAGATTTTAAGCTGCTTCTGTCTTTGAAGATTTTAAAAAAGGAAACTAAATTAGGTCCACTTAAATGTCCACCTGTGAAAAAAGCATTTTGTTGTTGAACATGTCCTTTTTTTTTGTATTCAAAGAGGATTTTTTAAAATGTATGGTTCTCTTTGTATTATTTCAGATGATGCAATTGTCAAAAGAAAGACTCTTCCTTCCACTACATTGCCTTTGTAAAATAACTAGTAAAAGGATAAGCCAGGTTTTATTCCCAATTGTCTGAATCTAAGACCAGTATAGAAGTAATGAAAGGCTAGCAGAATGAGAGGTATGGGAAATTGTATAGAGAATGGAATAGCTTTTTCTCTAGAAGGGGAAAAATGTGGTAAAAAAGGGAAGAAGGAGACGTAGGACTTAACGCAGCTTTTCTGACGTGGAGAGTTTGGATAAAGCAAGGAACCCTCACGGAGGACAAAGTAACTCACCCTGAATCCTGGGGCCATATGGGTAGGAAACGCTCAGGGATGGTAGAGGTCAGTTCAGTGTCATGACCATGCAGTCTCTTCAACCCAGAGATTAAAGTGACTATCTTACTTATGGGGTAGGGAAATAATGGAAATATGGCTGAAATTTCCTCCAGCCCTCCGGATCTATGATCTATGATTTTAATAAGCTCCATAATGGCAAGAGACCCTATAAATTGTCTCTGGAGCTGCAATTCTCTGCAATTCCCAGTGTGGAAACAATTTTGCATTGAACTATTTTATATTTTATAGATTTGGTTCCTTCTTATTTAATTGGACTCTTCTTGGGGAAAATGCCCAATAATTCAGAACATCCTGCAGATCCCAGCACTGCAGCCATTAACATGGTGGATGTCACAGTGGCTCACATTGTCATCACCAAGACTCTAACCAGATATAGGCTTTGACTTTGGCCTTTGGAGGACTTTTAAACTTCTTGGGTGGTTTCACAATGGATGTTCAAAGGAATGACATCCCTAGGTGTATAACAGGTAGAATTCTAAATAACATCAAAGCATTTGGGGAAGTTTGGTACAAAAAGGTAAGAAAAGGACAAATTTAGTTGTTCTCAGGGAGTTTTCTTTTCATGCTTCCATGAAGAGAATTGTTTTTTAAAAAACAAATTGTTATTTTTTGTTTTTTCACTCTGGCAGCTGGAGCTAATTTTAAAGGAATAGTAAATTAATCAATTCAGTTCTGGCCTTTGTCTCAGGGCACAGATGTTGCCTTGCTGCACAGGGAGAGCCCCTTCTGGCTTGGTGGGCTTAGTGACTCAGAAATGGGGAGTATTCCAGCTCCCAAACAAAGGTCACAGCCCTCCTGTTATCTGAAAGTGTTGGGGGAGGGTTTTCTACCGATAGGGTATCCCCAGAATAGTCCTTAGTGGTGGAAGCAGGCAAGCATACTCCAGAGCCTGTGGGGTTTGCAATGTCCATGACAACATATGGTTAATAAATGAATGGACAACTCCACTCAAGTGATGCCCCTCCCCACAGAGGATGTTCTCATACAAAAGGTTTAAGCCTGTTAAAGTAGTCTCTGGCATCCCAAAATCACCCTTTAGCATCCCTCCCTGCAGTGATTCCCACTATGGGGTCACCCATGCCCAGCCCTTCCACCCTGCTCTAACTTACTCACACCAACAGCCACAGCATTGTTGTGCCCACCTACCTATTTCTCCCCATTCCACTCATTCTCTGCATGCAGAGCCACTCAAACACCACAGTAGGCTTAGAAAGGCAGGAACAGAAACCATGTCCTCAGCTCAGTTGCATTTCAAAACCTGGGCTGTCTTCCCTTTTCTGCTGTCAACTCATGGTTTGAAGGCTGTTCAATTTGTTCCTCTCTCCTATCATGAATCCACAGGTTTAGTCTATATGCTAGAGGTAAAAGGCTAAGTTTCCCTGGTGTGAGGAAACTCCACACCCTCACATCTTCTGACTTCCAGGCAGAGGTTCACTGCCTTCCCAGGCAATAAGAGGAATGTTAATCCTACAAAGCTCCTGTCTGGGCATCTGCCCAACTTCTTTTCACCCTGGCTTGAAACTAATGGACCTGATAACTTTGCTGCAGGTCTCCTGGGCTGACCCTCTCCCTGGTGTCTTATGCCACCTCTGACTGATCCAGGACTTAGGGACAGGCCCTGGGAAAGGGGCTGGCCCTCAGGTGAGCACTCATACTCACATTCATTCAAGGGCAATTGTATTTATTTCTGGAATCCTTTATCACAGCCCTCAGAATATCTGCTTCCTAATTAGAACTGTGATTTTTCTCTCAAAGGAATTTAAAATTAGATTATCTTTGTTCTCTTGTCTTATTTCTTGCCTCATGGTTATAATGATATAGATGGAGGTTGTCACTTTTTCCATCCCAAGTTGACTATATGAACAATATTTGCCTCATTAATTTTTCATTTAGCACATGGAATAAAACATATCTGTTTCCATCAACAGTTCAGGTTTTAGGTTTCTGCAGACTTACAATGAGCAGATATGCTACACTCTATAAAAAGAATAGGCTTAAAGGCAGTATATATGTGTATTCTAATCTCTTGCCACTGCCATAAAATTTATTGTAAAATTATGAAAGGAAAGGCTAGAGATTTCAAAGTACAAAAAGATGACCTTGCCTGGTTCTGTCTAGCGGCCCTGAAGATAACTCAAATTGTGCATATTCAGTGCTACCAAGTGAAGAGGATGAAGCATGGAGTCTCTTCGGGACAGTATCAAAGAGAGGATGCTTGATGTTAAGCCTCTGGTCACTTCCACTCACTTCACCACAGGAAAGGGTTTTAGACCTGAACTTTAGGAGCACATCCTGGTGTCCTATTACTTTCCCATACCCCAAGTTCATGAAAGATGGTCAGGTACTTAACATATCAGCTGAGTCTGAATTGATGAGAGAGTAGAGGGCAGAAATTAATTTGTCAGGCAGTATGAGGGTACAATTTACTCCCAGCCTGATGACTTCTGGGGTGGCTCTTCCTTATTTTACCCATTTTGTCTGTATCCATGCTTTGGCAATTCTAACCTACCACTCCTTTAAATCTTCCGCGTAGGATTATATCTTGAAGTGTGGAAGGTACTCTGTGTTTTTTGATGAATCTCCTTTTTCAATATTCTAGGTATTATAGGTTCTATCTTTTCTTTAGCTAGATCCACTAGTATTTATCATTTGTTTGAAAGAATAAAAACCCCAAGGTATAAAGTGTGAAGTCCATGTAGGCAAAGGTGCCTCATAGATGGTACTAGTGAAACAAAAGTGAGCCTTAATGTCATACATTTCATCAGTGTAGTTCAGGCCCTGGGGACTGAACTCAGAATGCTTATACCTTGAAAAACCACCATAAATATTTAGTGAGCTGATAATCAAGGCAGGGCTAGTGGAGAAGAAGGCAGTAAATTCTATGCTAAGGCATATGAGAAATATTTTTCTTGGTTGAAAGAATTTATAAGTACTCGGGGGGTGGGGCAGTGCAGGCAGAGGGGATGAGGAGTGAAGGATTGAATTCATGATTTGTTATGATACTTATTTTTAGGACTTGAACTGACTCTGGAGTGTTTTCTTCCCACTCCAGCATTTTAAAAACTATATATAATAAAATCATCAGTTTTGCTCTGATTATGAAAACAAAATACAATTTCAAAAATTCCCCAACCTGGTTATATTTGAAGGTTTGAGTAATCTTTGATGTTTAATTTTTCTCTTTTGGGTAATCACTACAAAGAGATTATCCACTTCAGCATTTTCCTTCTTGATACAAGATGCCACGTCTGTCTCTAATTTTGCAAAAATCTGGGAAGGTGAGTTGGTACACAGGGGAGAGACTGGGCACTAATGCTGTCCAGTAGACCAGGCAGATTCCCCAGTGCTAACATAACACTAATCTGCTGTCCCCCTGGAGTCCTGCTTACAGACCCTCACTTGGAGGAAACTAGGTTGATCTAATATGGCGTGATTCAATAGTTAACCATGAAGCTATAGAAATAGGAGGGGGTATCCATCACTCTGATCCCCTGGAAAAATATCTTTATGTTGCCAGGTAAACACCAACCCTGGTCAGAATGTCTGAGTAGCCCACTATTTCCCAAGTGTGGTCAAGGGAATTCGTGCCCCACAAGGTGTCTTTAAACAAAAGGTTCTGGTCACATAAGGGTGGGAAATGCTACATTGACAACCCTTCTGCGAGACTTTTGGGAGAACACACAACAGGATCTGAGATGCCCTGAGGCAAATTTCTCAAGCCAATTTATCCAGTAACTTATTAACCATCTCTATTATTAACCATCTCTAGCCACTCGTCAACATACAGGCTAGCTCTGACCACATCTACCTCTGGGTGGTTTCCAGGAGCAATTCTCATTTCCCAAAGGTCTGTGCTGTTGCTTCCTTCCCTCTCCTCTCACCCTGCCTATTTCTTCAAGATTCAGCGTGAGGGTCACTCAAAGTGTTCCTTGTTCCCTGATCTGTTTGAAATTCTCATTTTGGGACTCCTAGCACATCTCCATATTCCTCTCCTAGCACAGAGGACACTCTAGGATAATTATATACCTCTAATTATATACCTTCCTCTGAAGTTTCTTGAGGGCAAGGGGCATATCTTATTCCTCTTTGTCTTCTACAAATATAACACAGCATTGGGGTCAAAGAACACAGTAATGGCATGCATAACTGAGAATTAATAAGATAATGTGCAAGCAATGGAGCCCATTCCCCACCACTCACCTGGGGATTCACCATCTTTCCGATGGGCCCCCAAACACTTCCTCTCTGTCTGGGCTGTGGAAACATTTATGGCAGACCCCTTTATAAGAAAGCTAATTTCTTGTCAACTAAAGCTTGGGGGTCAGAAACTCTATTGAACAACTGACCAACTGCGTTAGAACCTACATCTTAAAATAAGATCCTTAGATGATTTGAATGCAATTAAAGATTAAGAAGTACTGTTCCTCAGGCATAGCAGGACTGGTATCATGAGATAGGGTCTATCTCCAGACTTCAATATAAGGACCATAATATTTCTAGAAAGAAACATCTAGGAAGGTAGGTTAAGTGAATTTGAAGACAGTAAAAATACTTAATATGCATTGTTTTTATTTTCTTATGCATTGTTCTAGCTGCTTTTATATATATTAAGTAAATTCTCCTATCACCTACCCAAATGTAAATAATGAAAAACGTAGGGAAATTACCTCATTTTGAGCCTGACCCAATAAAAATTTTAATTTTGAAATAATGAAAAATTCACAGGAAGCTATAAAACAGTACCCTACACCCAGCCTCCCCAGTAGTAGCATTTTACATAACTTTAGTACTATATCAAAACCAGTAAGTTGGGTGCAATCTATAGACCTTATTCAGATTTTGCTAGTTTTTACATGTACTCATGTGTATGTACATGTATGAGTGTGTGTGTCCTATGCAACTTCTCCACATGTAGAGATTCATGTAACCACCACCACAAACATACAGGACCACAGAGGAACTCCTTTGGGCTACTTCTTAACGAGACTGACCCACTTTGGGAAGGGCAGTTGGCAGCTGCAGGACTCCTTCAGGTTAACCACAGTTGCTCATTGTATTCTCTGGACATAACCTGAATTATTGAGCAGCCCGGATGCAGTTAGTGCCAGGGGTTAGCACTGCCTCCCGGAGAGTGTCTACCAAACAAGTCCAGAGCTTCCCTGACATGACAGCATGAACAACAGGGGAAAATGTCAAAAACCCAGGCTAGCACCTCTGGCAGTGCAGAAAGTAGCCAGGCTTCTGCCTCCGACACTTTCGCCTAGGGATCCTCGTGCCTCTAATATCCTGGAATTTTAAAGAAAAATGTCCATCTTGGTAAAAAGTTTTTCTCTATGAGGAATTTGTGAGGGAAATTCACTGTGTCCAAGAAATAATCCTACCCTGGATCCTACTGAATCACCAGTTGCCAGCCATTGTTGATATCCTCACTTGTTCAGATCAGCAACTAAGACTGAAGAAGATGAGGGGCTAGTTCCCTCAGCACTTAGCACTCAGGGGCTAAGAAGCTGGGGGAGATGTCACCTCCCTTGGACCTGGCACATGGTAAGCTAATAGTAATCACAGTAACAGCTTCCTTTAATCAATAACTTTCAGTATTGTGCTAAACATCTTATTTCATTATCCCATTTAATCCTCAAACCCAAGCTTTCTCAATTTGAATTCTGTGTTCCTTAACCACACTACCACTTCAGTCACTCAATAATTAGGGATTCTTTATCATCACGCTTATGAACTATATTGTTTTAGTAACCTTAAAACATACCTTGATCTTCCCCGTTCAAGTGCACCTTCTGGGCACAACCTATTATTCTCCACAATTGTTACCATTTCTGAACCCCAGTTGTATTTATTCTTTTGATTCCTATAGAAGATTAAGATCAGAGGTTAGTCTCAAGCATATTTGGAAACAAGGCAGCTTTTGTTATAAGCTGCTGTGCAGTCCTTTATATTGCTCATCCTTCTCATGTTCCCAGAGCATTTTCACATAGAGGATCTCAGTGCATCCATACAAAAGCCTAGTGATGTATGTGTGACAAGGGAACTCATACCCAAGGAAGTTCAATGTCATCCAGGAAGCCCTCTGGCTCCAAATCCCATGTTCTGTTTACCTCACCATGTTCACAAGTAACCAAATTTTCAGGCTAGCTTTAAAAAAGATGGGGAGGAGTAATAATACTAATACTGAGAATGCTATGCCTACTGCTACACCAAACAATAATACAAAATATAAACCCCATAGGCCTGAAATTGAAAATAGTTATTTTTAGTCATGTGACTCGCAAGTTTCTTCTTTTTACATTAGTTAGTTGCATTTTCTCACACTTGCTGTATACACTGTTCTAAGGCAACATTAATGCATTTCACCTACTTAGCAACCTTAGAAGCAGAGGCAGATGAACAGAGTGGCCATATAATTAATTTACCATCCAGACTAGGACACTTTTGATTACATCATACCAGTGATTACATCATGGCAACAGAAGGCATACTTCTGAGCTGTCCCTGGGCAAGCTGGGATGTAGGAAAACTCAACATGTAGTAGTTGAGATTCAGAGAGTTGAGGTAACTTGTCCAAAGTCAAATGGCTGTTAAGTGGTGGTATATGGATTTATACTGAGAAGAGATCAACTCCAGAGCATGAAATTTACCTGCTGTGTTGGGCTTTGTGGTATCTCTGTTGCCATGCAGATTTGAATATTTCTAATCTCTTACCTCCGAGCTATCAATGGAGATGCAGACCCTTTCATGGAAAGAGGCAGGATTTCATGGAATGTCACCTGAAGGCCAAGCAGTGTGCTGGCACCAACCCCACAGTGTGGCCCAGGTTTGTCTGCTGACTTTGGGGGTTGCTGAGGTCAGGAGAGCTCACTGGCTCAAACAGACTCTCCTCAACTCTCTCTCCCTACATCAATACCACCAGTATTTGTGAAGTGGTTCCTGGCTGAGTGATGTTAGGTTCCACAGATGATACTATGTGTAAAGATTTTTAAAAACTCCTTTGGGATAAGCCCCTTAACCCGATAACAACAAGTCAGAACTTACCAAGTGCCTACTATATGCTAGGAACGTCACAGCTAACTTAATCCTCACAGTGATGATGAGGTGGGTACTATTAGTATACCCACTGCATGGATGAGAACACAGAGGACCAGAAAAATAGAGTAGCTTTTTCCAGCAAATAAATGGTTTTGACCCAAGACACATTACTATCTAAAGTTCCATCTGGTCACCAGCCACCCTCCCAATCACATCACTTTTTATTTATAACTGCCCTATTTAAAATCATCTTGTTTATCATCTGTCTCATCAATTTCTCTCCTTCCCCCTCTTCCAACCCCACTACAAAATATGAACTCAGTAATGGCAGCTGTCTTGCCTGTCTTGTTCACTGATGTGGCATCTCTAGATCAATGCTTGCACACAGTAAGCCCTTAGGAATGAGTTAAATGAAAAAAATGGTAGAGTTAGAATATGAGAACAGCTCTGGTTGCTTCTTATCTGCTATTTGCTACTATGCAAAAAGGAAATAATGACACCCATCTTTCATGGCACTGATAGTATTCATAAATGTCCTAATGCCTTGCCTGGCACAGTGACATTACCCACTAAATGGTGGCTATCATTCTTGTCCCCTCTTCTTTGGACTTGTGCTCCATTTGGCAATGCAGACATGATGCAAAGAAAGGCCGATACTGACTCTATCTTAAATAGGTCATTATGAGAGACATTTTCATGAGAAATAAAAACATGGGGTTTCTATCAAACTCTGGGCACACCCAGAATTCCATGAACTTACTGAAGTTCAGGCCTTACTGAAGTGTGAGGCCTGGGCCTGGGTCTTGGTGGTAAGGACCTGCTGTTCTTGGTCAGCACACAGTGTGAATGTGCAAATAGGGCCCAGGGGAGAGTTTTAGCCAAGAGGACTCATTTATCACCCACTAGTCTTCTTTACGACCAGCTGGGGTGGCCCAACCTGGGGCTCCCCTAGCCTGCTCTTCCCCCAACCACAGGCACATTCATTTGCAGCACCCAGGCTCTGTACACCTGATTCTGGTGTTATCAGGATCAAGTTCAGTTTGTTTCCCTAAGTCACCAATTCAACCCATTGAAAAGAAAATACATTCTGTTGGTCAACATTCCTTCATGTCTTGCATTCAACTAACTTTTAACTGAATTTTCTGATTTAGGGGTGATATATCTCTGATAACTTTGGCTTTCAAAAAAACTAGCTCTCTGGAACTTGGACTCTCCAGGAGATGTTTTAACTCTTTGAGGCCACAGGAGGCCTTTTACTATTCAGAAGCTATATTGCTTTTCCAGATGATGCCAGAGCCCTATCCTTGGGCCAACCCAGAAGTCTCTAGAAAAGGAGAGGGGAAGAAGCACTCCTGGGAAGGGAGACAAGAATGTGTGCACACTGTCTAGTTTATGAGTTTGGGAAGTTAAGACATGAGACCATGTCTTAGGACATAGCTCCTTTTCTGGAGGAGCACCACCAGTCTAGCTTGTGGGTCAGCCAAGCCAGCAAACAAGACAATGTAAATGTAGAAACGTCCAATCCATAGACATGAGAGGACAGGGATATTTGTGTGAACTGGGATGATGGAGGAAGGCTTCATGTAGGGGATGGATCTTGGAATGGACTTAGGATAAATAAAAAGGATTGAGGACAGTTCAGATGGAAAGATCAGCATAAGCAAAGGTTTCAAGATTAAAGAGAGCGGGTGGAGGATACGGAGGAAAACTATGTAATTGGGAAGGGTAGAGAGACTTGTCCAAAGCCAAAGTTTCTTGTGAATCATGGTGAGAGAGCTAGAGAAGGACACAGCTGTTTGGCATATGACTCAATAACATTTACTTAACCTACTTTGTTGCCCCTTGAAGGAGAGATGGAATGTTCAGCATCCTGAAATCTTAGTTATTTAGGTCACAAGGGAGGGATTTGGAAACTATACTTAGCTTCAAGGAAGGAAGCACATTTTCCTTTGCTGTGCATTCTTTTGCTGGCCCTTTAAATATTGGTGTCTCCCAGGTCTTCCTCGTCTTCCTTCCTCATCTTCTCCTCTTTCTGAACGTCCTCCCAAGGCAGTTGCATCCACTCCCATACCTCCAACCACCACCCCTCTGCTGCATCTCCCAAGTCTGTTTCTTTGCCCTTGGTCTTTTTCTTGCACTACATATCATCTGTTTGCTATTCATCTCAACACCTCTTAAATAGAACAATATTTAATTTGTTAAAAGAAGGTCTTGGTAGCCAAGATTTCTTTTTCTCCCTATTCTTGAGCTTTCTTAAAGGTTTCTCCCTTCGCTAGAGGGAAGGTTTCTCCCTCTCTACTTCCCTAGAGGGAAAGGTTTCTCCCTCTCTACTGTCCTCTCTCACTCCCTTTGATATAAAGCATTAATTGAATACTTGAGCTTTGTTAGACACCATGCAAAATGTCCTTTTGCCTTTAAGGATCTTATAGTATAGCAAAACAGGTAGATAAATGCAATAAGTAGTTTAAAAACCATTTATAAAACACAGGGATAAATAGAAGTAGACAAATAGTCCTTGAGAAATCCATAAAATTTTTACCCTGGCTCAAGAAAGACCTTGTTGATTAGATGAAATCAGAGCTGAGTCTTAAATCTTGAGAGATTAATTAGACAAAGAAGAGAAGACAGGAGAAACAGTTTATGATAGGACACAAAAGAGAGATTGAGCAAGAAAAATGTGAAAAGTAGTGTTCACAATAATAAAAGTAACAGCCAATATTTAAATTTTTAACCCTCACTATGTACTAGTTACCTTACTAAGTAAGCACCTTACATGTTTTTTTCATCCTCATAATAATCTCAGAAATAGTAGTAGCTTACCCGTTTTGTAATTGGTGAAATTGAGATCTAGTTGAATTAAAGTACTCTTAAACTTTTGTGAATAAGTATTTGCTCTAGAAACCTGGCTTCTCTGACTCTAGAGCCTGAAAACTGGAGATGTGCAGGAGGGCTGATAAGCAGAACAAGATTCTAAAGGGTCTTGTATACCTCAGGGAAATGTTAAGGTTTCATCTCAAAAGAAATGAGGAGCCATTTTAGCTTCTAAGCAGAAAAGTCACCTGAGGCAGATCTCCATTAGCGAGGTCACTTTTGGAGAGGAGTTGAAAAGGAATGTGGGAACAGAAGCAAGATTGGAAGTGGATACATCTGTCAGGGCTATGGTCACAATGAAGGACAGCTTCATGAGGTCCTGGAGAAAGAAGAATGGGTAGTTCTTGTTGCTATTTAGATGTGGGGGAGGCGATGATTAAGGGCAATGCTCAGGATTTGAAGAATAATTTACTTTTTAAAAACTAGTCATTTGGTAATTTAGTCAACAAACAATATTGAGTATCTACCTTTTACCATGGACCATTCTAGGTCATGGCGATAAAATTGATCCACAAGACAAGTAGTTCTCCTGGCCTCAAAGAGCCCCATTTTAAAGATGGTGATGAATGAAGACCATCACAGGTAATAACTGTGAGAGATAAGTATAAGCATATCACATCAAGCTTGGGGAGGGTAAACCACAGGTCAGATTCCTAGAGAAGCTGATGCCTTGATCTCTCTCTGGCCTCTGGGCTCACACTTCTAAATATCAACTGATGCACCTATGCTGGCTATCCCTCAGACATTTCTAGCTCACCATGTCTAAAATTAAAATTGAACTCATGATCTGAATTCCAACACACATTCTTCTTCTTATGTACCATGTTTCATGTCCTGATCAACTTATTCATTCAATAAATATATTCTTTGAGTTCCCATGAAATGCCAGATACTGTATTAGACATAAAGCTTAGAGAATTCCTAAAGCAAGTTAATATTTCCACCTTGGTTCACATGAGACACAGAGGCCATGGGCATCTGAATGACACTCAGACAGAACCTTATAAACATAATTCAAGTAATAGTAAAAACACCAGCTTTCACATTTTGCATTCTGTAGCATTTGTTAAAACTATTGTCCTCCCTGGGATCAAATAAATGAACTGGACTCTGAGGCAGGCTTTCCTTCGCCAGAAAGTAGAAATACTACTCTCCCGCTGCCACAGCAAAATCAACTGTGAGAAAAAAGTGACATTGTTCACCCCCACAGGTCCATGCCGCTGCCACCATCCACTCCAGCTGGACTGCATCTGATGAGAACAGCTTGTAATGTTCTTGCGATAAAGACTGAGAGATTTAATGGGATGTTTCTACTGAGAATAGCTTGAAGCATTTTACACAGTTCAGCCATCTTCCAGGGGTGCTCTGTCTTTGTATAAAGGCACAACTTGCAGCTGAAGCTTTGATATTAACCAAAGAGGGGAAAATGGTGTTAAAGAAATTCTGGGAATAATAGAAAGGCCTAGAGAGAGGTGTCTCCCACAGCACCTACCACTGAGTCTTGTGTCTAACATGTTCTCTGTAAATGTTCACTGAATGAATGAAGTCAATGAATACATGGGATGAGGATGACAGGGAAGCTACTGAAACACTCTGGGGTAGAGAGAGGTTGCAGCAACCATTAGCCTTTCAATAAGGTGTTTCAATTACACATGTCCTCAGTTAGCTCACAGGTATTTTAATTGCCTGAAGATCCTAGGAAAGGAGAAAGAAGAGAGGCTGACAAGTCATAATTGGCCAATTAGATTCTGAGATCAATGTGTGGGTAACTTCTACCAAAGTTGTGCTCTGTGTGGTACCAAGAGAGACTGAGTGTCTGCAGATTTCTACAGAGCATTTCTGTTGCTGATCTAAACTTTAGCGTTCATATCCCCAGTGTTGTGGAAAGGAAAGAAGTGGCAGGGAAGTGATTCCCAAACATCAGGTCTCATATAGATGTCTCCACATAGCTCTCCCCAAACCCAAAGGCCCCCAACCCCAACCCAGCTTCCCACGATGTATAACAAACAGGTCTTGAAAAAGCAGTGCTAATGCAAGCTCATATGCAAGTTGAAGAAACTCATTTCTACACCAATTGAGATTGGTGATCTCTACATACTCATCTAACCATTGAATTAAGCCACATCAGAAGTGTTTACTGAGAGTCCAACACTGAAACATTTTTATATTTCTTTTCATTTTTTGGTAGACTCAGTAGCCAAAAGTCAAAGCACAAACTTGCCCTTCGAAAGCTAATCCTTTATTCTAAAGCTCATTCTGAAAGGGAAAGCATTTTTCTCTCATGAGCAATTTTGATCCACAAATCTGATAATTTAGATAAATCTCTGGGATTCAAAAAGGTTTGGGGAACATTCTGCAGTCCAGGGCCACTGAACACAGTGAACTGTTTAACACTGTAACATTTCCACAGGCCCAGTGAGAAAGTGGGAGCTTAACTTGCTGATGAAAAGGTTCTGGGCTTGGGCCCAGAGCCAGCACCCTTGTCAGGGTGGTGGTTAGAACAGGCTCCGAGGCAAGAGCAGGACCCAGAAAACATTTTAGTTGGAAAGATATGAGTGCTGACAGAAAGGTCATCCTGGAAGTTTACAACTGAAATAAATGAGGGAAAGCATAACCACCTAAATCTAATGGACTCTCCTGAAGCCAAGTCAATTCTCTGCTGCAGCAGAGCCCCACATATAGGGACTATCCCAGTAGGGGTCTAATTAGAGTGGAGTTGCCTGTGTGATCATCTGGATGAAGTTCATGGCCAGCCATTTCCTCCTGGGTTCTCATTGGACCTCTGCTCTACCCCAGGCCAGCTTTCTCCCAAGTAGCCCTTTTGCCCCTGTGGTTTAACAGGCAGCCTTCGACAGAGGCCAAGAGGGTCAGGGCATCGCCCGGGTTGGCTGGTCCTCAGGAAGAAGGGGGTTAAGTTATGAGGGCTTCGGGGTCAGACACACACAGGTTGGATTCAGCAAGACATTTTCCTGCTCTTTCTCTCTTTATAAGTGATTTTGACTTGTTTCTTTTTAGTTTGACTGCTGTTAATTAATACTACATTTGCTGTTATTGAAATTTGATTGAATTTCAATTCCTAAGGTAGTATTTTTGAAATATAGAATATATTCACAAGGATATAGATAGTATTCATAATATATTCATAAGAATATTGATATAATTCCACTTCACTGGACTCTGTAGGATTAGGTAGTATAATCATTGTATTTTGGTTGAAAAAAGAGGCGTACTATCAATTAAACAATCATTGAAGTTTCACATGACCAGGTGGAGCCTTTTAAAACAGTAAAAACTACTCCCACATATTAGGAGCTAGTAGAAATCTGTAAAAATAATGTAATATTTGCCTCAGTACATTTTCTTGATTTTTAAAATAACATACATACACACAAAACCACCTAAACAACAATGACAATATCTCAAACTAAATTCAGTGAAGTTTTATGAGGTTAGCGCTAACTTCATGGTTCAACTGCAGGGGAGGTGACATTTTGCAACCATTTGTTTCTTGTTTTGTAATCTCTTTTCACCTTTTTATTTTGTTTAGGATACTTTACTATTTAAATGTTTCTAAATTTATGCTGTCAAATAAAAATTTTCCCTTTATACAAGAAAAAACAAAATTTGTTTCTATTCAGTCAGTGTTTCTAGTTGTTTAGCATCATACCTATGTAGTTTTGGAATGCAAAGTGTAACCTTTACCAAAAATAAAAGTTTGCTCTGTGATTATTTTAAATTCTATACACATAATACTTGAGTAAATTGGAAAAATTAAATTTACAAAAATATCTAAAAGAAGAAGGAGACAGAGCAAGAGTAGTCACGGCAGCAGAAACAGCCGAGCACACGTGGGAACCACAAATCACCCAGCATCGTTAGAGCCTAATGCAGGAGGACGTGAGAGGGAGGTGCAGAGCACAGCGTGAGTCACTGTAGGTCACACTGATTGATTCCGATCCTCCCTGTGACTGGGTTCTGCTTAAGGGACTTCAGAGGATGCATGTTTCAGAATGATCATTCAGTCCAGAGACAGAGGACTAACTGGGAGAGGGCAACCCTGGAAGACCAGAGACCAACTGGGGGAATGGTGCTGTAACCCAGATGAGAGAAAATTGTCTTTAACTAGGGCATAAATACAGTGCAGAGGAAGGGACAAAATCCAGAAACATTTAGCAACATAGAAAAAAGGGCAGTTTCCAGAAACATTTAATAGGTTAAATTAGTGCAATTTAGTGAGGAGACAAGAAGGGTCCCTATCTTCTCCTACAAGTAATTGAATGTGTGAGATGCCATAAAAAAGAGGAACTGCTGAAGATGAGGGGCAACTTTTGAGAGAAAGATAGATGAATTATGTTTTGAACATGTTTGACATAATAAGATTAATTGTGGACACCTTCAGTTTACCTTGTACACCTTTGAACTCTGCTCAGGCTCCAACTTTGTATTCTGTGCCCTGGATCAGATAACTACTATGTCTCCTGCTTATGACTCGGGCTGGGTCTCTGGATTCAGGATCTTATTTTATTGTAGGGAATTAACTTGGTGGCTTCAGTTTAGGAGAAGGTCTTTGCCCTTGGCTGGTGATTCATTACAACCTTCCTTGCTTTAGATTCTGTTTAGGCCCCAGTGGAAATCCCACCTACACAGATTAGGAGGCACCAATCTCAAGTGGGTTGCCTGGGTAACCCCCTGAGCTGCTTCTTTGAAAATGAATTGGAGAATAAGAAAATGTACCTGGCTGTTGTTCTGGGCTACAGTGGGCTCCCCTGGCTATTCCTATGAAAATAATGCCATTGTCTTTTCAATGGACATTGATCAAGTGCCTACTCTGCACCAGGAACTGGAAAGTCACACATTGGGTGAAACAAGCATAGTCCCACTTTCTATGAATGAGAAACAAACGCAATAAACACATTTACGTAGAAAAATAAATCCTGCCCTTTCTCTGCTCTCTTGGGGCTTGCCCTGGATAGGGTATGATAAATCTCATACCAAAGGCTTTCCTTTTATATAGATTCAATGAGAAGGGTGCCATGTGTAAGAATTTGATCTGACTCAAAAGAAAAAATACTTTAATTTCACAATTCCTCTATCTCCTCAGTGATTGGGATAGGGGTACCCACTGCCAGGTGGGACTTTGTAATGGGCTGGTGGGCCCTTGAGGGGTGAGTGGTTTATAAAAGGAAGCAGACCACATTCTCAGACTGCTTCTCAGAATGTTCTCTCCACAGTGGGCTGGAAGGAGAGAGTACTGTGTTCCAGGTGATGATGCATTCTTTTTCCTAGACTATGCTATCAAAATTACTGAATATGTCTGTGTGGGTGTGTGTGACTGGTGCCAGTGTATACATGTTCTCTCTAGAGATATATCCACAGAAGCCCAGAATATTGCAGGGAGAATGAAGAGGCATCCCTCCCTTTTGATATGGTGGAGAAACCTCAAAGGGATCTTTCCATGGAGGACTGTTCTGTTGAAGCACACATTCCACAATTCCACACCCCTCCCCCGCACCCTACTTCTATGGGATATACCAAACAAATAACTCAGACCAGGAGACACATATTGCTAACAATTATTTTGTCTTGTGAATTGCCCTGCAGTTAAGAGAAAGGACAGATTCTCTTTTCTAAGATAAGGTTAACTAAATATATTCAGGCAAAAAAGAAACAGTGTCACATCAAGCTTCTTCCAGTCATCTACCAGCATCCCCTGACAGCTTAGAACAAACAGTGCCTGGCCCACACAGTGCTGAAAGAGTGTTTATTAAAAAATGGGCTGGATGCACTCCCATGGAAAGCCAGCATCACAGGCAGATGAGCTTGATGTTCAGGATCCCCAGACCTGACTGTGACCAGAACTATCTATCTGGTGCAGGGGATCATCAGGCAGTGTGTGATGAGGAGGATGGTGAACCTCAGAATAAAAGGTTTGCGTGCTCCTAATGTAGGTAAGAGGTTAGAAGGCTGCCCAACTTTGTACTCAGTTTGTAAGACTAAAATTTGAAAGTTTTAAACAGTCCCAGGTTGATATATCCCTCTAGTTCTCAAATCATCTCCTGGTTCCAGAAGCACCCCCAAAGTAAAATTGAACCACTATGTTTCCCTTCAGAGAAGGGAGGATCTATATTGTTTCAGTCATGTAAATATTCCTCTGGTTTTGCAAAGATATTTTTGGATTTGACACTATTTGCCTTGCCAAACCAGATAGGTGCCAATAAATACTTGCTGAATAACTCATTCTGTTCTAAGAATCCTGGTTACTTGCAATCTTGGTACATCTCTTTGGTATAGAAGCTGTTGCTCAGGTGAGATTATTTTGGATCTCTCAATTCTTTTCACCTATTCTGCACGTTCTCATTCCCTCTATACCCTTTGCTTTGCTTCAGGGATGGCCAACATGAGGTATTCTTTGGCAGCTCCCTCTTACTACCTACCTCCAACTTTATGAGCTTTACCAAGCTCTTTAAGTAGCCTCAGTAATCTTATTCAGCCCCAGCCAATCGGTTATTCACAACACTGTTTTCCTTAGTACTTTTGCCTACCTCCCCACCTGATCATCGCTGCCTAGGCCCATACCTATCTATAATTTAGCAGTGAACATCATTGATATCCACTGGAACCTTTAAAATGCTAATCCCACAACAATTATATTTTAACAAAAATAGCTCTCATTCCCAGCTCAGCCATGTGGCATAGAGTAGGTGATCTGTAAATGCTCATCAAATGATTGATGGGATCACAAGCCCTCATTTTCAAATAATTAGTGAAGAGTGGGATTATTTTGGTACTCAAGCTCCATCTGCTCCAGAAGTTAAAAATAAATTGAGAATTCAATTAGAAGCATATACACAATCCACCCAGAGTTGTGCCAGATCTTTTGATTATACCCTACTTTCCAGCCTATCAGAAACTAAAGTGTGCATATGCCCATAGAGAGAACACCTTAGAATATCAAGTTACTTTAATTAAATAATAGCTAAATCAGTGTATAAGCAAAAGAGCAAAAAAAAATTTAAGTCGCATATCTTACATTTAAGCTTCTTGTCCCTAATTTTTTTCTGCAGAGGGATGATCTCCAAAGCATGTGAGGAACTTAGCTACCTAATACCTTCTCAGTTCACCTCCTTTGAGGATGATCAAAGTCAGTAGGTGGAGCTTAGCATTTACTTAACTTTCCATCTATAATACTCATCTTCTTGGTTCAGAAAACCAGGGCCGACTGCAGAACTCATTCCAAAGTTTGACTTCTTTTTGATTTGAAAAAAAACCTCTAACTTACACAGTGCTATTCAACCTTTTGGTGTCTCTGGGTCACACTGGAAGAACAAGCGTTGTCTTGAGCCACACATTAAATACACAAACACTAATGAAAACTGATGAGCAAAAAAAAAAAAGATTTTAAGTACATTTGTGATTTTGTGTTAGGCCACATTCATAGCCATCCTGGGCCACATGCGGCCTACAGGCCATGGGTGGGACCCTCTTGCCGGTCTAAGGTGTGTTATACCAGTACTCAGTGGTTCCTTCTGATCTCAGTTTTGCAGTATGCAGAAGAAACATTTTCCCTACCATAAGGATAGTTTTCACATGCCTCCACTGAATGGTTTTTTAACATATATTTAGTTCTATGCAAAGCCTGTGACTAAAAAAGTCCACTAAATCAGCTGATCCATTAATCACATTACTATGTCATTTCTCATTTTTAAGATCCAGATTCTAAGAATTGATGATAAAATAAAGATGATGATAGCTTCTAATGATAGGGCTCATCTAATTCTAATGGTAGTGCTAGGCACTGTGGGTACTGAATGGAGTAAAACACAATTTCTACTTCCTAGGCTACTCTGAGGAAGAATTGTATGTGCAATAAAAATGTTCAAAATTAATTCACCAGCTTTTCATCCCAATTGTCCTACTTTCATACTATCTTTCTCAATCATCTCACCCAGGTAGCCCCGTCAAACATATGGAAAGTATCAGTGATGCTTCTTCTTCATCTTACAAAGCTGATGGGTCCTTCAGTCCTATCAAGTCTTCCTTATTAGTATCCCTTTTGTCTTTTCCACACACACTCCTACCGTGGTTTACTCACCACTCAACACTCACCACTCACCGTGGTTTAGGCTTTCATTGTTTCCTGCCTGAATTTTCACAACTGCCTCCCAAATGGCCTATAAGCTTCTACTCTCTCCCCTGCAATCCATTCTGTGCACAGGAGTAGTCTTTTTAACAACCAAATCTGTTCCATCCCTGCTTAAAATTCATCAATGATTTTCCATAGCCTTCAGCACAAAGCCAAACAACTTAGCTTGATACAAAGGTCTTTTGTGATCTAGCAACCAATGACTCATTCTATTCCTCTCCCTTACTGATTCCTATCCTGCATCCTAGCTATGTGGACCTCTCTGCAAAGATGAGGACATGATTCTACAGCCAAACCTGAGTTTTACTCCCAGATCCACTTCTTACTGGGTGGGTGGCACAACTCTGCAAATGGCCTCACCTGGAACTGTGCAACATAGGTACCCCTGTATGACTTTAAGAAACTTCACTTTCATCTGCCTCAGTTTCCTCCTCTATAAAATTGGGTAATATTTGTGACTCCCTCATAGAGGTTCCCAAGAGGATTAAATGAGTTAGCACATATGAAGTGTTTTAGCTTAAACATTACCTGTGCTTGTAAGATTTCATTGAATTTATCCCTTCCCCAGACTAGAGTGAGTTCACTTTCTCTGAGCCCTCCTCTCTGCATAGTTCCCCCAGGACATTTAGCACTCTGCTTTGAAATTTTATAAAACAATTTCAAACCTATAGAAAAGTTGAAAGAAGAGTACCATGAGCACCCCCAAGATTCAATGAGTGATTAACATTTTATACACACACACATGTTTTTATATTACTAATGATTAACAATTAACATGCACACACATATATGAATGGGTAAAGAAATTGTGTTATACACAATGGAATATTAGGAATATTATTCAGCCATAAAAGAAAAAAATTCTGTCATTTGTGACAATATTTCTATATTTGTAATATATAAGTATACACATATATATTTATATCTATTTTTACTCCTCACCTAAGGACATTTTTTAATTATTTTTGCATGGAGTTGGGGAGAAGAGAGAGAGAGAGAAACATCAATGTGAGAGAGGAATATCGACTGGTTGCTTTCTGTACATGCCATGACCAGAGATCAAACCTGCAACCTAGATATGTGCCCTGACCAGGAATTGAACCTGCAACCTTTTGGTGTACAGATGATGCTCCAACCAACTGAACCACTCAGGCCAGGGCTATATTTATATCTTTTAGTAAAACTATTTGAATGTAAGTTGCCAACATCAAGATATTTCACCTCATCTCTCAAAAAAATGACATCCTCAAATATAAAGATTTTTTGGTGGTTTCCATTTTTTCTATTTTTAGTAGTAATTTTATTTATTCATAGTTAAATAAAAAATAATCCACAATACACTTAAGAGTAAACTCTCAATAAGAACAATTGTGTAACATCCTTTCAAGACACAAAGAGGTTTTTTTCAGCTTCAGTTGTGACAATATACCCCTCACTCTTTTTCTAGACTAACTTTCCATCTCAGAAAAGTCAGCATTTAAATAGGCAAATGGCTATTAATTGTTCTATGGTACCCTTATCTTAAACCATATACAAAAACCAACTCAAAATGGATTGAAGACTTGAACATATGACCTGAAACTATAAAACACGTAGGAGAAAACATAAATGGTAATCTCCCTGACATTGGTCTTGGCAAAGATATTTTTGGATTTGGCAATAAAAACACAAGCAACAAATGCAAAAAATTAACAAGTGGGCTACATCAAATGAAAAACCTCTGCACAGTAAAGGAAATCATTAACAAAATGAAAAGGCAACATATGAAATGGAAAAAAATATTTGCAAATCATGTATCTGATAAGGAGTTAATATCCAAAATATATAAAGAACTCATACAGCTCAATAACCAAAACGGGAGATGAGGCAGAGGAGCTAAATAGACATTTTTCCAAGGAAGACATACAAATGACCAAAAGGCACTTGAAAACGTGCTCAACATCACTAAATTACCTCACACCTGTTAGAATGGCTATCATCATAAAGACAAAAGATAAGAAGTGTTGGTGAGGATATGGAGAAAAGTGAACCCTTTTGCACTGTTGGTAGGAATGTAAATTAGGGCAGCCACTATAAAAAACAGAATGGAAGTTCCTTAAAAAATTAAAAATAGAACTACCGTATGATCCAGCACTTAATTTCTGAGTATAGAATCACTCTCTTAAGATATCTTCATCCCCATGTTCACAGCTGCATTATTTACAATAGCCATGACATGGAAACAACCTAAGGGTCCTTCAGTGCATGAAGCCATCAGTTATAAAACAGAAGGTAATCCTTGTGTTTCCCTTGCCCAAAAAAAATATATCAGAAATAAATATCACTATGAGAAATGTCCCAGATTTTACTGCTTATGTTTTCTTTTAGGATTTTTATGATTTCAAGTATAACATTAAGTCTTTAATCCATTTTGAGTTTATTCTTGTGTGTGGTGTAAGAAGGTAGTCTAGTTTCATTTCTCCACACATATCCTTCCAATTTTCTCAACACCAGTTATTGAATAGACTGACTTTAGCACACTGTATGTTTCTGCCTCCTTGGTCAAATATTAATTGACTATTAAAGCATGGGTTTATTTTTGGGCTTTCTCTTTTGTTCCATTGATCTATAGGTCTGGTTTTATGCCAGAACCATGCTGTTTTAATTACTATGGCCTTGTAGTATAGTTTGATATTAGGTAGTGTTGATTCCTCCAACTTTGTTCCTCTTTCTCAAGATTGGTTTGGCTATTTGGGGTCTTTTGTGGTTCCGTATAAATTTTTCTATTATTTTTTCTAGTTCTGTGGAATATGCATTGGCATCTTGATAGAAATTGTGTTGAATCTGTAGATTGCTTTGGGTACTATGGATGTTTTAATGATGTTGATTCTTCCTATCCATGTACATGGTATATACTTCCACTTATTTGTATCTTTTTCAATTTCTTTCTTCAGTGTTTTTTTTAAATTTTCCAAGTACAGGTCTTTTACATTCTTGGTTAGATTTATTTCTAGGTATTTTATTCTTTTTGAAGCAATTGTAAATGAGATTGTTTTCTTAGTTTCCCTTTCTGTTGTTCATTATTAGTGCATAAAAATGCAACTGACTTCTGGATATTTATTTTGTATCTTGTTACTTTACTGAATTCATTTATCAGTCCTAGTAGTTGTTTGATGGAATCTTTAGGGTTTTCTATATAAAGTATTAATTTCTGTCATCTGCAAACAGTGTAAACAAATGGGACTATATGAAAATAAAAAGGTTTTGCACAGCAAAGGAAACCATCAACAAAATGAAAAGACAACCCACTGAATAGGAGAACATATTTGCTGATACATTTGATAAGGAATTAATATCCAAAATGTATAAAGAACTTATACAATTCAATACCAAAAGACAAACAATCCAATTAAAAATGGGCAAAGAGCCTGACTAGACACTTCTCCAAAGAGGACAATGGCAGATAACCAATAGGCATATGAAAAGATGTTCTATGTCTCTAATCATGAAAGAAATGCAAATTAAAACCACAATGACATATCGCCTCATATCTGTCAGAATGGCTATCATCAATAAATCAACAAACAAGTGTTGGCAAGGATGTGGAAAAAGGGAAACCGTCATGCACTGTTAGGGTGAACACAGATTGGTGCAGCCACTGTGGAAAGCAGTATGGAGTTTCCTCAAAAAATTAAAAATGGAACTTCCCTATGACCCAGCAATTCCACTTCTGAGAATTTATCCTAAGAAACCTATAACACTAATTTGAAAGAATATATGCACCCTTATGTTCATTGCAGCTTTATTTACAACCACCAAGATTTGGAAGCAGCCAAAGCATTCATCACTACGTGGGTGGATAAAACAACTATGGTACCTTTACACAATGGAATACTATGAAGCCATAAAGCAGAAATTTTTACCTTTTGTGACAGCATGGGTGGACCTGGAGAACATTACGCTAAGTGAAATAAGCCAATCAGAGAAAGACAATTACCATATTATTGCACTAATATGTGGAATCTAAAGAACAAACTGAACTAACAATCAAAATAGAAACAGATGTATAGATAAAGAGCAGTCAGAGAGCCCTAAGGTGTGGAAGGGGAGTGGAAGGATTGAGAAAAAAAGAAAAAAGAGAGGAAGATCTCATGGGCACGGACAACAGCAACAGTGTGGTGATTGTGGAGAAGGACAATGGTAGAACTGAAAGAGGGTATGGGGGGATAAATGGTGAGGAAAAATAACATAAAATAAATAAAGTAAAATAAAATAAAGGAAATCCTGTCACTTGTGGCAAAATGGATGGACCTTGAAGTCATTATGTTAGATGAAATAATTCAGACAGCGAAAGACAATGTATGATGTCACTTAAATGTGGAATCTAAAAAAGATGAACTAACAGAAAGAGAGAACAAATTTATTGTGGCCTGAGATGATGGTTTGGGGTTAAGGGGAATGTGTGGAGATGGTTAAAAGGTACAAACTTCCAGTTATAAGATAAATAAGTTCTGAAGATGTAATGTACAGCATGGTGACAACAGTTAGCAATACTGCATTGTATATTTGAAAGTTGCTAAGAGAGCAAATCTTCTAATCACAAGAAAAAAATTGTAACTGTGAGGTGATGGATGTTAACTAACCTCATTATGGTGATTATTTATATAGACATATATAAATATATATTAAATATATACAGGGTGGGAAAAAGTAGCTTTACAGTTGTGAGTATACAAAAATTTATTCTTGTATTATTATTTATTTATTAATTATCATATTTATTATTAACCTATTTTTGCTCACCCCTGTATATCAAATCATTATGTTGTACACCTTAAACTAACACAATGTTATATGTCAAATGTATCTCCAGAAAGCTGGGGGAGAAATGACAGATGCAGAAACTGCAAACTGTTGCCCAGTAGTCATCCTCCCTTTGTTCCTCTCGGTAATAGAAACTTCAGAGTTTTAGGAGGCAATGGCTGTTCAGTTAGAAACTTTATTTCCTAGCCTCCTTTGCATTTAGGTGTGATGATCAGAGTTAGCTCAGGTCAGTGGGATATGAAAGTAAGCTATTCCTACAACTTTTGGGTTGTGCCCTCACACAGAAGCTTCTACTTAGCTATGACAGCTATTATTACCTCTACTTCTGGTATTCTGAGAGTAAAACTTTATCTCGCCCTGACCTCAAGGTTGAGTTCCTTACCCCATTTTGTTGTAAGAACCTTCTTTATCTGCAGTGCCCATTGTGGAATTAATTGAGCTCTTAGTCATATTTGCCTCCACAGAACTCAGTTTTTGTTGTTCCTCTACATTAGGGGGTTCCCATAGAATTGGCTAAATATAGAAATTAAGCAATATCAGGTTTCTTATGTCAATCAGGGTCAACTTAACAAGATGTTGCAAGGATCACAGAAAGCAGATCTGTTTTTGCTAGTTATTCAAAATAGTTCATAGCAATCGATTGTACATATTTCAATAATTAACCCCTCCTCTTATCCCAACCACTCTCTATAGATTAAAGAATGCACCCATGTCTTAATGTTTTCAACATCTATAAAATGTTTAAATATCTAGCTAAAAATGACACCCTTTTTAGTGCATTACTACATTATTTAGGCTACAGTTAAATGCCAGTTTCAGAGAATTTGGTACTTCACAGAAAAGTCAGCTTTAAAAATGACTTACCATATAAATTCCTTTAAACAAAATTGGCTTGTTTGTAACCACAGGAGGGACCTAGCCTTTTGAAATAGTTATGACAGTAAAGTAACATTTTGGGGCAAACACATTTCTGTAGTAAACATGTTAGTTGTTTGGCTGAACATTCACTATATGTGATACTATAAAAACAAAAATTTCTTGCCTTCCTTCATAATTTCTTCTAGTTGGTAAATTATTTTCTAAAATATCTTATATCTTCCAAGTGGAATTCATCAGCTGGTGCAAACTGGTCTGCACCATCTAAGGTAAGTGACTGGCACCTATCTTTCATAACTTAATAAAATACAGGCCAAACAATTTGATCCAAGTCAGAGGAAAAAGCAAAGTTTCTACTCTCTCTTATCACATAGCACTGAAATATATATTTTTTAGATATAGAACTTTTAATCAGTCCTGACTGAGATGAACATTTCATGCTGACAGCTCTTAGGCAACTTAAAGTGTGGATGTTAAACTGTTCATCATTATTTGTCAACAAAGCAGATTGGAATACTGAACACCCTGCACAGAACATTCAGTATAGAAAGTGATCATCCTGCAGAGAATAGCTATTATTTTAGGGCTGTAAGGACCATTGTAATCATCTAGTAGATGGGGACACTGCAACATAGAAAGGTTACAGAGCAGTAGCCATAGAATAGTGCCAGAACTTTAACCTAAGGATTCTAAGTCCAGGCTGTTTCTATTCATGATACTCTATAGTAAATACCAGGACTATTACTTGACACTAGCAGCATCATAAAGAATAGCAAGAAGCCAAGTAAGTGCCTTGTGTAATGAAAACTGTCATAGAAGTCAGTCATATGATTTGTTTCATTTACCCAGAGAGGAGAGAGCCACAGCCATCTGGAGAAACACACGTTTTGCATTTAATAGGAATGAATAGTGCAAGCCAACCAGAGAAATCTGTGTAGGTTAGTTCAGTTTTTCTTTGCAGTCTTTGCTCTTATTTTAATAGAATGCTATAAATCCTACATACTTGTATATGAAAGAAACATTCATATAGTGTCTCATGGAATTTTACTTGCACATTGCCTAGAGTGAATGTAGTCAATGTGGATTGAAACCTGCCATAGGAGATGACAAACTGAGTGTCAGGTAAACCTTCCAAGGATCCAGCTCTCAAGATACTCACAAAGAAGAAGGAAACAATGCAGTCAAGGACCTCATATATGCGGTGCTTCACTGAAGGGTGACAATGATTGGCCCAGGGACAAGAGAAACAGGACAGGACAGGAAACAGGTATATCTGAGGACAGACAGATATACCTAAAGGTGTTAGGAATAGCACTAAAAAACTTCCCTTGAAAAATGATTTACTAGTAAATGATGTAGCAAGTATTTAATAGCAATACTAACTATTCATAAATAAAACCTTTAATATAGCTTATGGGTGTCCACCCATCTCTACACACTGCCCTCCTAGCCTTCTCCCTTTTCCATTTAAATTTCTTTTAGGCCCTGGAATATGCACCAACTCTGGGCATTTGCACATGTTCCTTTTCTGCAGGGAGCATGAGTTCCCATTGTCCCCATCCCTTTCACCTGACAAATTCTTACTTACTCTTCAGGTCTCAGATGAAACTTTTCCTCAGAGAAAGCATTCTCTGTGAATAAATGAGATTCCCCTATTTTATCTTGTCATAGCAGCTTGTAGTTTTTCATAACAACCATAATAATTTTAATTGCTTGTTCAATGCATCTTCTGTGAGACTCTCTATTCCATGAGGCGAGGGGCTATGTCTATAGTCCCAGCTCATAGCACAGTACCTGGCACAAGGGTATTTGATAAATATTTGTTGAAAAAGATTGCTAACAAACAAAATAACACCTGGATGCTATTTTCTGGTGAATAAAGTATATTTTCTTCATAGTGAAAGGGAGTATAATTCAGTAGTTCCATGAAATTATCAGAAATTACATACATCAAATTCTCATTTATCTCAGGATAATCCAGAGCATTAGAAGTTAAAATCTACTACTATTATTATAACATTTTATATATAATCATTTTTATTTTATATATATTTATTTATGGATAATCATCATAATCCTATTTTTACCCTCAAAAATTATTTTATACCAAATTTTAATAAACTGGTAGAAAACAGCTTTGACTCTTTTACTTCCTCTCTTTGTTCATTCATTGATCCATTAGTTTATACATTGGCTTATATGTTCATTGACCTGCTCTGTCACAAGTGGTGTCACATGCTGTATAATCAACTTGCTGATGAAAAGTCTGGCAACTTGGACAGCACTAGGCTTTGTATCTTCCATGTTTCTCCCATATGAGCCATTCCATGGCTAGTCCCAAGTGGTTCTACCTCTGGGGCCTCACCAGTTGAAAGGGCTTTGACTCAGGCCAACCAGGAGACTTTATGCCCTGAGTTCCATCAGGTCGTACAGTAATCCCACAGCGGAACTGGCACCTTAAAGAATGAAGAATTGAGGGTGCATATGTATATAAAAATATGGGAAGCAAATAAATTATTATTATCTTAGGGAAAGCTACATTTTTGTGTGTGCCCATAGTTTCTAAGATATTATTAACATTATTTCATTTCTCTTAAAATTTTGTAAAGTTAAGGAAAAGTGAAAAGTCCTAACAAAACCCCCATGATGATTGCCTTGTCCAGCCCAAAGTTCTTTAGTACTCTGCTAATGTGGGCCAATGAAAGAAGGAAGAGATATGTAGTAGGAGAAGATGGTTTCTGGTGGCAATACCTACAGGCCTTGCAATAGTCAATGGCCTCCATTGTTTGATGGACATTTCATTAGCCAAGTGGATTAGTGGGTAGTACAACATGGAGTATGTTTTCTATTAAAACATAGAGCAGGTTATCTAGTCAAGGAAACCTTTCTTCTAAAGATATTTATTCCATGGACCATAAACTTTTAGGGGTAGGAAGAAAGTTTTTATATTCACTTAATCCACAGTGTTGGTTTTTGACAGTTTAATGCTTCTACCAATTCACACAGATAAAAATCTTCCTTCATGAGCATACCCCCCATATTTTGATAAAGATAAGCCATGTCTGATGTCTAAGAATGACCTGTGACCTTTTATTTTATGGAGGTTTACCTTTATGTGAGATTATTGCTTAATCTATACTAAATTTCACAAGGGCTAGTAGGGGAACTAGGGAAGAGCCAGGCAAAGGAAAAGCTAAAAGGAGTGACCTTTGAAGTGCTCTGTCCAGGTTAGTGGTCACACACCAATGTACAAGGAAACCACTTCTTAATTGGACAAACTCCACTTATCCTCCATCCTCAGATTGACAGCTTTGTGGGACTATCGCTAAGTAGCTTTACTCCTGTCCAGTGTAATGTTCTTTATAAACTTGTCTGCCTGAATGCTGCTCAGACAGAATAGCAAATGAATCACTCTTTGACTTGAATTTTTAATATTTCCCATGTCTCATACCTTTGGAAAAACAAAGTAAGTGTGCCACTGGATTATGCTCAGTTATTGAGAATCAGTGAGGTGAAATGTCACTTGCACATTAACTCAGGTCAATGAGCTATTACATAGGAAATTGACTAAATAGCAGCAAAGATATCAGTGTCATTAATATAGCAAAATAATAAGCTTTTCTCTGGTTTAGATACTCAGCTAAGGTTATGTGTAAAAGAAATACAAGTGATATGGTGTCTATATTTATGGTGCTATGATAGATTGACTATACAAATGGCCCCTATTCTCTATTCACTTCCCATATCCTACATAATATAACTTAGCAGCAGCTCCCATTAAGAAATTGAATCTATTTCCCTACTTCTTGAATATGTACTAGCTAGGTGGCCTGTTTGGGCCAATACAATGCAGCACAAGTAAATCTGTGTCATTTCTGTGCCTATGTCAAGTGGTCTTCTCTCTGTCTCTGTCTCTGTCTCTGTCTCTCTCTCTTGCCAGGGTACATGAACAAATGAGGCCAACCTATACCAGTCAGCTTCCAGCTAACTATCATCAGACCACAAATTTATAAGAGTGAGTTGAGATCAGTCTAGACCAGAACACCAATGCTGAATTGCCTGGCTAATGCATAGATTCATTAGAAATAACATGTTTATTACCATACACTAACAATTTCAAGTTTGATAAATGTATATTAATGAGGTTTTGTGGTTGTTTGTTATACATCTGAAGAGAAGCCTCACTCATCCGAGCTGTCCCAGACAAAGCTATCATAAATCAGCCAGCCTTGGCTGACTCACTAGTAGACTGCTCATGAGTAAACCCTGCCTTGAAAACTAAAATCTTTGTGCCATCATCAAGAACTCTATTTTATTCCAACATCCTTATATCTGTCATCCACAGTATCCTATTCTACCTCAGCAACAAGACTTAAATCCAGCCTCTTTTCTCTAACTGTATTGTTTATCCCTTCTTCCAGGACCAAACCATTAATTTTGAGATGCAATGGTTTGTGAAATGCTCTTCACACCACCAGTCTCCTTAATGAAATGGATTAAACATCCTTCTCCCTTTAAACATAAAGCCACTAGGTCCCATCCAGATTAATAAAACAAAACAAACAAATAAAACCTTAAACAACAAAACCTCTCCTTAGCCTTCCTGGAATTTATAGATAAAATTCAAACTCTTTAGCTTGACATGAGGCTATCATCTAAGTGACTTTCTGGACTTATTTCCTACTATCACTCTATCCTGTAGTGTAAGTTTCTGCCACTAAGGTCATCTTGTCAAATCCAAGGTCTGTATCAGGCCCAAGACTCTACACCATACCAATTTTTGACACTATGCCTTCTTTTCACATGCTTTATTTCTAACTAAAATATCTCTCCACCTTGCTTCCAGAATTACATTTTAAAAAGCCAACTGAAATATTTTACCTCTTCTATGAGAATTTTTTCAAAATTTTCACAGGCAGAGTTGCCTGACCCATTCTGTGAACCACAGAACTTTGCCCAATTTTCTGTAATAACAGCTACCACATTAGATTATACCAAGATCTGCCTATAGGTTTTTAGCCCCCTAAGACTATCAACTCAACCCCAAAATTGCTTTGTCTTAATTGGTTTGATATATTGAATACCTCGAATAGCTTATAATACATTGTGGGTGCCCACTTATTTTTTCAAAAGAATGAAAATTCAAACTAAGATAACTGTTCAGTTAAAGCTTTCTCATGGAGTATGGAACCATGTCAAGATTGGGAGCACAAACATGGATACAATTTCCTACAACCTGAAAGCATTCTTTCTTCTTGTGATTATCAAGAAATCATCACCACTACCACCACCATAGTCATCATCCAGAGAGTTTTAACCCACCCTCCCCCCATAACCTAGTACTCTCTTTGTCTGCTTTGCCTCAGGAGTTCAGCAGACAGCCCAATTTTATAATTTCATCTTATTTCTCAAGAACTTTACCAAGTGTTTCAAAACTTCCTGCTGGAGCAATATATGCTTTATCTTTGGGCCTTTTAGCTGATTTGTCACTACTTAATGCAACAAATGAGTCTGCTGAGATTTCTCTGAGCCAGACAAGGTCAAGATGTCACAGCTTAAGAGTAATGTTGCTTCATCACAGCAATGCATGCTCCTGGTGAGCAACAACACTTCTAAATGCTGATATTTGGTTCTGACTCAGAAACTATGGCTCTGATCTGGGGGATAGTAGTGAGTGAGACATGGGGGCTTCTTTTTCATAAACATCCTCTACTCTTTGTACATCTGATAAGTTATTCAGTATGTGTTCAGACTGTCTGACTGTCTGATCTCTGCTTTGTCTTCCCACTTGAACCCTTGGTCTTTCCTCAGTCCATGGGGCTCTTAGCTTTTCTGAAATGCAAGACTTTTCCAACCTACAAATTATCATTTTAAAACTTTTTAGTAAAACACAGATGATTTTCTTTTAGGAAGTTCTTTCGGGAGTATTACCTACCTTAAGCTTTACTGCCATTCTATATCTGATGAAACATGCATTGGCTTTTGACATGTTTTGTTTCTTAACTTCACATGTTTGGTGTCAGCACTATAATTTACAAATGAGGAAACTAAGGCTGAAGTGTCTCATTCCCAAGGTCACACAGCTAAATGATAAGTAAAAAACCAAGCCTGGAATTCAAATCAAGGTCTATAGAACTAAAAGCCCTGGCATTCTCCAAAAGGCTCATGTTGTATTATTTTGATGTTGCCATTTTGATGCCACAGACATTTTGATGGGACTCACAGACTGAGACAGGGCAAAGCTTAGGCATGGGGTAGAGGATACATTGAGAATTTTGTTTCAGAATATTACTAAGTCAAGCAAAGCAATATTTTTATACTTTCATATGCTATTTTAATATGCCTCCATCAAAATGCTCTGCTTTGTTCTGCAAATCCACTACCTCCCAAATCATGGGGCACACACGTTACTCAAGCTGGAAGGAGGCATGGAAATAATTTATTTCAGCATTTTCTTGCTACTGCTAGAAGAACAAGGAAGGGATCTGCCAAAGGTCACAAGGGCATTTAGTGAAAGAACTGAAGTGAAAGCCAGAATTTTTGACTCACCCCTCAGGACTCAACACATCTCCTCCTTACACACGAAACCCAGGCCAGCGTGGGCCACACTGCCTTCTGAACTGGCATAAGGGAACCATGTTCTGAAGCATGTTTTGGAACTCATGCTCCACAGGCCCTTTTTCCTTTATTTGTTCAGTAGTTGATATTCTAAAAAGTCATGAAATTTAATCACATTTAATTAATTGTCTTTATTCAAGGAATAAAATTAAATGCAGTTGGAGATATGGTTGAAAAGAGTAAAAATGAAGCAAATTCAGAAAAATGGAGATGTGAAAAGTAAAAATAGCTTCAGAAGTTCAATTAAAAGATGGCAAAACATTTAAATAAAAATAAGAAGAAAAATGTATTAATGAGAATGACTGTTAAAACATTAAAAATATTATAAAGATTAAATACCATGAAATTATGTTTGAAGAATACAAAATGAGAACAAATACAATAAGCTATTAAAATCAGAAACTAAAAAAAAATTAAAAGATATGGAAAATATCTTTTTCCATAGGTAGGTAGATAATTCCTGATCTGACGATCTTGGAATAAGAACAGACTTGGCCAACATGCTTATCCAGAAAACTGAGGGGCATACAAAGTAATCCTCTTCTTACTATGGAACAGGAATTCTGGGGTTTCTCGAGAATTCTTTGCAGATGGTGGCTGTGCCTGATTCTGGAAGTTAGTTTTATATAGTTAGATATTTGGCAATACTCTGATTTATATTGTTCCCCTATTTCCTTCAGGAAAAATTGGTCTTTTCTTTTAACAAATGGGTTATGACTATACATTATCAGTTCCAGTTAGGAGGAGAGCTATGAAGTCTGTGTATCTAGTTTCTAATTGTAGCTCCATCTCTTATTACTCAACTTTGCCATGTCTCAGTTGTCTACTGAATAAAATGGGCATAATGAAAGAGCCTAGCTTATTGAGGTGGCCATGAATACCTAATGAGATCATTTCAGTAAAACATGTAGTGCAATACCTGATTTATAGTCCGTGCCCTTGGGCATTTCAGCTATTTCATTGTTTAAATTAAATGAGTGAGACAAAAAACACCTTGCAGAAAGGAACTCTATATATTTTGTTCACCATTATGAATACCAAGCATAGTGCTGTACACATAGTGTCCATTATTTCTCATTTTTTCTTCTTTGTCTCATTAAAAATATCCCTCACATTTACTTAGGAATCACCATGTTCAAGACAATCCAGGACTAGAAAAAATGAATAAAACAACTAAGAATTTTAAGCAGTAGTGTAACTTAGGTATATTTTAGGTTACCCTTGTGCCAATGTGGAGAATAGGTTAGAAGGCAGCAAACTTGGGGATCAAAGATGGCAGCAAAAAGTGAAAGTTATCCTCACCTCCTCCCAGGTCCAAACTGGAATTACAACTGAAGTATAGAGCAATCAACCTGAATAACCAACTGAAGACTAGATGAATATGTTTTATCACCAAGGATTTATAGAAAATGCAACATCAAGACTAATAGGAAGGGCAGAGACAAGAAAAGGGCAAGCCATGCATCCAGGTATGGCAGTTGAGAATCTTGAGGGATAGCTCAGCTACAAAGGTGCCCCCTGAGGAGCATGAGAATCTCAACCCTATACTGCACTCCATAACCTGAAGCACCAAAACCAGGAAGGGGAGCCCACATAACATCTGGCTATGAAAAGCAGAGGGAATTCTGTTCTTCAGATAGAGACAGGAGTTTGCCAGAAACCTACGTGCCCTCTTAAAGGGCTAGTCCACAAAATCTTGTTTGTTGCCACTCACACTGGGGTCTAGCAGAGAAGGGTGGCTAAGAGCAACCCTAAGAGTTGTATAAGCAGAAATTGGGTTGTGTGGCTCCAGGGAGATTGCTGAAGGGGCAGCCACCAGAGTCTCTGAGCTAAGTCCCTATCCCACACTGCCCACAGACACCATCTTTCCTGGGTGGAACACTTCTCTCCATACTGCATCAGCCTGGAAGAATGAACTAGCCCTGCCCTTTCAATTAGCAGTGGACACACCCTGTGGAGCTTCTACTCTTCAGAGGAGTAGGCTGTGGCCATATTGAGCCCTCAGTGAGGACTGCCTTGAAAGGCTTTCCAGGTGTTATAGGCAGATGTGGAGATAACCTGAGCTATGTGACTCTAGGGCAGGGGTCATTTTTCCCCTTGTACACATGACCAGTACTACCATTCCTGTGCAGATACCCCCTTTCACAAGGCCATATTGTGGTCTGTTTAAGTCCAATGAACTTTGTTGACCTCACCCTGATGACACCCTGAGATGTGTCACATGACAAAGGTCTGTGGGCACCTGGTAGGTGGCAGCTGGCCTTGATATACACTGCGACTTTTGTTGCATGTCCTCAGACCCAGCACTGAGTCTGAGGTATTGAGTTTGAATCTGTATCAATCTGAACACTACTTGTCCATATTTGGTGACTCACTGAGAGCCTTCCTCACACAACTCATGTACACCCAGAAGTTCTATCAGTGACTGAGCATAACAGGAAGCTGGCCAGCTGGGTGGATCTCAGAGTGCTTTGTGCCTTTTGTTGCCCAGCCCCCATGATCCGTACTGGTGGAAACCAGCCTTGGTGGGCAGCTTGACCACTTCCATTCACACTCAGGCCCAGCAGAGGCAGCCACAAACTGCCTCAAAGTATATCACTTTGTATTTCAAAACAGGTAGTCCAGAGCAGGTCACAGGCAGTGCCTGATATTGATCTGCACCAAAGTCCCTCCCTCCCAAGAGGCTCTAGAACTAACATTCCTGGTGGTGGGTTTCAGATAATATTAGTGCAAGACCCAATTATCTCTACAAGCTGCATATCCAGTGGAAGATCTTGGCAGGCACCAGATTTTGCTGGGGCAAATTCCACTTTGTAGGGTCAGCCCCCACACAGGAGCTTGTATGCTATAGTTAGGGTTGATCCTCATATTCAGCCAGCCTGAGGGTAGGTCCCATGCATGAATAGACCAACAGCAACCAGGACTCAACTACAACAGAAGGGCTCACACAGCCCACACGATGGATATTCGTGGAGCACCATGCTCAGATGATCAGGGAGACTGTGCTACTGAGCCCCACAGAACACCTACCACATAAGAACACCATACCAAGATTGGGAGACATAGCAGATCTACATAGTACACAGAAACAAATACAGACATGCAGCCAAAACATGGAGACAAAGAAACATGCCTCAAATGAAAGAACAAGAGAAATCCCCAGAAAAAGACTAAATGAAATGGAGACAATCAATCTACCAGATACAGAGTTCAAAACAGTAATTATAAAAATACTCAAAGAACTTAGGAATGGATGAGCTTGTTGAGAACTTAAAGAGATAGTAAGCATAAAAAATGGACAAAGAAACCATAAAGAGAACCAGTCAGAAATTAAAAATACAATATCTGGAATGAAAAACACACTAGAAGGAATCAATAATAGGTTAGATGGAGCAAACAAACGAATTAGTGACTTAGAAGGCAAGGTGGCAGAAAACACCCAATCAGAGCATCCAAAAACAAAAATAAATTTAAAAAAAGAAGATTGTTTAAGGGACATTTGGGACAACATGAAGTGTAAAAATATCCACATTGTAAGGGTACCAGAAGGAGAAGAGGGAGAGCAAGGGACTGAGAACCCATTTGAAGAAATAATAAGTTCAAAACTTCCCTAACCTGGTGAAGAAAGAAATGCACAAGTCTAGGAAGTGTAGAGACCCCCAAAATAAGATGAATCCAAAAAGGCCCACACCAATACACATCACAATTAAAATGCTGAAGGTTAAAGACAAAAACAAAATCTTAAAAGCAGCAAGAGAAAAACAGTTAGTTTCTTACAAGAGAGCTTCCCTATGACTGTCAGTGGATTTCTCAATAGACATTTCAGACCAGAAGGGACTACCACAAAATATCCAAAGAGATAAAAAGCAATGACCTACAACTAAGACTACTTTACCCAGAAAGGTTATAATTTAAAATTGAAGAAGAAATAAAGAGCTTCCTAGATAATAAAAAGCTAAAGAAGTTATTACCATCAAACAGAAATTTTAAAGTGACTTCTTTAAGAAGGAAAACATAATTATAAAGAATAAAATGGCAATAAATATGTACCCATCAATAATCACTTTAAATGTAAATGGATTGAATTCTCCATTCAAAAGACATAGGGTAGCTGAATGGATAAGAAAATAAGATCCATATATATGTCAACAAGAGACTCACCTCAGAATGAAAGACAGACACTAACTGAAAGTGAATGAGTAAAAAAAGATATTTCATGCAAATGGACATCAAAAAGAAGATGGGATAGCAAAACTTTTATCACACAAAACAGACTTTAAAACAAAGGTAATAATAAGAGATAAAAAAAGACACAACATTATGATAAAGGGATCAATCCAACAAGAAGATATAACCCTTGTAAACATTTATATACCCAACATAGGAGCACCTAAATATATAAAGAAAATCTTGACAACACAAACAGAGAGATTGACAGAAATACAATCATAGTAGGGGATTTTAACACCCCGTTAACATCATTGTATATATCTTCTAGGCAGCAAATCAACAAGAAAACGGTGGCTTTAAAAGACACATTGGGGAGAGGGAGGGAATTTCAGGGGAGAAGGGAAGGGTTTACAGGAACAAATATAGAGGACACATGGACAAAACTACGGGGCTTGGAAATGGAAGGGAGGTGGCAAGGGATGGGTGGGTGGGCTCGAATGGGAATAAAAGATAGAAACTGTACTGAATAATCTAAAATAAAAAAATAAAAAATAAATAAAAAAAAAAAGACACATTGGAACAGATGTATTTAACTAATATTTCCAGAGCATTTCACCCCAAAGCAGGAAAATATACATTATTTTCAAATGCATATGAAACATTTTCTAGGATATACCACATGTTAGGACACAAAACAAGTCTCAATAAATTTAAGAAGATTGAAATCATATCAAGCATCATATCAAGCATCTTCTCTGATCATAAAGGTATGAAACTAGAAATTAATCACAAGAAATAAACTCAAAATCACACAAACACTTGGAGGCTATATAAAATGTTCCTAAACAATAAATGGGTTAACAATGAGATTAAGAAAAATAATCAAAAGATACCCTGAAACAGATGAAAATGAGAACACACCAACCCCAAATTTATGAAACACCACAAAAGCAATCCTAAGAGGGAAATTCATAGCATTACAGGCCTACCTCAAAAAAAACCTGTACTTCAACAACAATTAAAAAAGTTAAAGAAAAGAAAAATGTCAAATAATCTAACTTTACACTTAAAAGAACTAGAAAAAGAACAACAAACAAAACATAAAACGAATAGAAGAAGGAAATAATAAAGATCAGAGCAAAAATAAATAAAATAGATTCTAAAACAATAATTCAAAAGATCAAAGAAATCAAGAGCTCAGTGTTTGAAAAGATAAAAAAGATTGATACACCATTAACCAGACTCATCACAAAAAAAGAGAGAAAACCAAAATAAATAAAATCAGAAATAAAAGAGACAAAATAATAACTGACACCACAGTAACACAAAGGATTGTAAAAAAACGTTATGATCAACTAAATGCCAACAAATTGAACAATCTGATTAAATGGATAAATTCATAGAAATATATGATTTTTCCAAAACTGAATCAGGAAGAATCAGAAAATATGAATTGACTGATTACCACTAATGATATTGAAGCAGTAATCAAAAAACAAAAGTTCTAGACTGGATGGCTTCACACATGAATTTTACCAAACATTTGAAGGACTAACACCTAGTCTTCTTAAACTATTGCTAAAAATTTAAGAGGAGGGAAGATGCCCAAGCTCATTTTACATGGCTACCTTAATTTCAAAACCAGATACAGACACTACAGAGAAAATAACTCTGATGAACATAGACTCGAACATCCTCAGTAAAATATTAGCAAACTGGATCCAACAATACATTAAAAAGATCATGCATCATGAACAATTGGGATTTATTCTTGGAATGCAAGGTTGATACAATATCCATAAATCAATAAATATGATATAACACATACATAAATGAAGGGTAAAAATTATATTATTATACCAGTAAATGCAGAAAAAGCATATGACAAAATCCATCATTTATTTATGATCAAAACTCTCAGCAAAATGGTAATAGAGGGAACATATTTCAACACATTAATGGCCATATGACAAACCCACAGCCAACATCATACTTAAAGGGAAACCTAAAAACATTTCCCTTAAGATCAGGAAAAAGACTAGGATGTCCATTTTCACCACTCTTATTCAACATAGTACTGGAAGTCAGAGTCACAGCAACTAGACACAAAGAAGAAAAAAGGCATCAAAAGTAGAAAGGAAGAAATAAAACTCATTCTTTGCAGATTACATGATACTATATATAGAAAGTCCTAAAGATTCCACCAAAAAAAAAAAAACTGCTTGAACTAATAAGCAAATTCAGTAAAATAGCAGGATAAAAAATAAGTATTCAGAAATCAGTTGCATTTTTATACACCAATAATAACTATCAGAAAAGGAAACTAATTAAACAATCCCATTTACAGTTGCATCAACAAAAGTAAAATAACTAGGAATAAATTTAATCAAGGTTGTGAAAAACCAGTACTCAGAAAATTATAAGACACTGAAGAAAGAAATCAAAGAAGATACAAATAAATGGAAGCATATACCCTGCTTACAGATATAAAGGATTAACATCATTAAAATATTTATACCACCCAAAGCAACTTATAGATTCAGCACAATTTCTATCAAAATGCCAATGGTGTATTTCACAGAAATAGAACAAATAATCCAAAAATGTATATGAAACCTCAAAAAATAAAACTGGAATAGCCACAGCAATCTTGAGAAAGAACAAAGTTGGAGGAATAAGGCTACCTGATATTAAACTATACTACAAGGCCATAGTAATCAAAACAGCATGGTACTGGCATAAAAACATACATATATGTTAATGGAACAGAATAGAGAACCCAGGAATAAACCACATCTATACAGTCAATTAATATTGGACAAAGGAAGCAAGAACATACAATAAAGTTAAAGTTTATTCAATGAATGACATTTGGAAAACTGGACAGATACATGCAAAAAAGAAAAGTGGACCACATTCTTACACTATATACAAGAATAAACTCAAAATGGATTATAGACTTCAATTTAAAACCCGAAACTATAAAACTCCTAGAAGAAAACATATGCAGTAAAATCTTTGATATTTCTCTTAGCAAATTTTTTTCTGATATATCTCCTTGTGCAAGAGAGACAAAAGAAAAAATAAATAAATGGGACTATATCACACTAAAATTTTTTTGCACAGCAAAGGAAACTATCAACAAAATTAAAAGAAAACCTACTGAAAGGGAGAAGATATTGGCCAATGATACCTTTGATAATGAATTAATATCCAAAATTAATAAAGAAGTCACACAACTAAACAACAAAAAACCATACAATTAGAAAATGAGTAAAGGAACTGCACAGGCACTTCTCCAAAAAGGACATACAGATGGCCAACAGACATATGAAAAGACTTTCAATGTCACTATTGTCAGAGAATTGCAGATACAATCACATTGAGATATAACCTCACATCTGTCAGAATGACTGTCATCAATAAATCAATAAACAGCAAGATTGGTAGGATGAATAGAAGCACAAAATAAAGTCAGAGTGATGAATTCATATATTAAGTAATCCCAGTCAGTATAAATATAATAAATCCTTGTTCAAAAAATAAATATTAGTTTTTAAAAATTAACTGCATATTTACAAGAAAGACACTTAAAATATATAAGGATACAACCCAGTTGAAAGTACAACAGAATAAATACACTAAAGAACCATGAATTAAAAGACAGGCCACAGCTACATTAGCATCAGAAAAGAAAAGATTCTAAGGCAAAAAATAATTATAAGAAATGAAGAAAGGTCAGGGCCTAATGATAAATCAAACAATTTACCAAGAAGATACAGTAATTATAAACTGGTATGCTCCTAACAACATAGCCTCAAAATATTCAAAACAAAAAAGTAATTTATGAAGCCTGTATATGTGTCATTTACCCAGATTTTAGAAGTCTTTTATTCTCAGAAGAAACTGTTATTGTTATAGCAGTTGATATGAGTCTATAACACCCTCACTTAAACATCTTAAAATACAGAATTAAGTTCTAAACATCTGAGGCTACCTGCAGGTCCAGCCCCACCCACACTTCCTGACTTCAGAAAGAAATTGTTTTTTTGGTGAACCTCTCTGATAGACCATTACCTATCTGCTCAGCATTGTTAATCTTGCTACTAGTAAATGTAGCTTCTCTACTCCTCTTTAATTCAAACCTTTGCCCTGCTTCTGCCAACCTCCTTCCTAAGACCTAAATATCAGTTTTTGCATCATACTTTTACTCATCAATTACTGTACTTCTGAGCAATCCCTGACCTCCAGTCAGTGTGCTCCACCTGCCAGGTGAGATGGTCCATTCCTTCAACTTTACTCCTGCCTGATCAGTGAACAGTTACAACCATGTACCTTAGAAAGAGTACTTGTGGGACAGACAGAACTATCTTCGTTAGCATTTCAACTGTGTCAATCCCCTGGCTTGTGTCCTATTCCAATGGGAATGTGTCAGGAGCCCGCCAAGTATACCTGCTGATTCTTTTGTCTGACATACAGCACAAGGCTTCTGTCCCAGTTCCAAATCATCCTTGATTCTGATTTGTGACTCTTGCCTCCCTCACAGCTGTTGTCTGAACTATCACTCAGTGGAAAATCATTTAAGTCCATTAAATTCCTAACACTTATGGAATGTCTCCCCCACACCAAGAGTGACTTAGATGCCACTGGAGATAACAAGAGAGTAAAATCTTTCCCAATGCCAAAACTTTAGAGAAAGAGGAATGTAAGTCCAGTAACAGAAAGAATTTAGAATGACCCCAAATTTAGACCCATGCTATAATAGAATTTTTGACATTTGAGCTATACTAGTGTGTTAGTTGCACTTCTTGGGTTTCAAGTAATAGACAAAACTCTGGATAAATTAAATGAAAAAAAAAATGTATTGGCAAAGATTGGCCAGCTCAGAATCAAAGAAAGAACTTTGGAAAGAATAGGAATTTAGGTAACACCAAAGACTTTTGCAGAAGGAAGTAAGTTCTGTCTTTTCAGGAGACACTAATGGGCTAAATAATATATAACCTTTTATTTTCCTTATGTCACATTGGAAAAGATTCAAGTTATACTGGGATAGACATTCTAATGTGCCTACTTCTTGGCTGGGAGAGACACTTTAACAATCTCACAAAAGAATCCATAAAGTAGGGCAGAGATAGTTCCTAAAGTAAGACAGAGGTGTTATTACTAGTAGGAAAGGAGAATTTGCAGAGAATCCTCAACAGATGTCAGTCACAAAACACAATCGGGGATGTCAATTGGATGGTGACATATTGTATCTAGGCCAAAGAGCCCAAGGACAGAATAACTAAAAGCAGAATTATTCTGAAATATCTGTGTAAGTGATCCCTTTAATTCTGTTATGAGGCAGAGTATAAGTGAGTAAGGTAAGAACAGAGTAAGGGGATATTTAATGAAGGAAGTATTGGCATTTCAATGGTGGAAATTAGGAGAAGCTTCAAGGAGGAATTAGCATTTAATATGGGTAAGATTTAAGGAGGAGGAAAGGGGATTCCAGGTAGAGGGAATAACACTGGCAAACATGTAAAGATGAAAAGCATGGGAAGGTTTGAGGAAAATTAAAACCAGTTTAAAATTTTAGTGTAGATATTTTTAGGAGAGTAATATGTAGATAATGCCAGAAAGTTTGTTTGGAGCAAAACTATTAGAGGGGCAAGTTGAGAAATGAATTTCCTCAATCAAGGAAAAGGTAATAAGGTCTTGATCTCCAGTGACAGCAGTGGACAGCAGAGGGTTTGAATAGCAGAGGCAGCAATGGGAAGAGTATTTCAGAGGTTGAATCAGCAGGCTTCAGAAATGGACTGGAACGTGGCAAGTGATCAACAAAAGGTCAAACCTGATCGCTTTCCATATATTGAGAATAAAGCTTATCCACGGCTATTTGTGGAGAAGTGCTCATTAATCAAAGCCTTAAAACTTCTCCCTTGTCTTCTAATTTAGAAACAAAACTGAAAATTATATATAGCTAAAAAGGATATCAGCTGATTTTTTTAAGTTCAAAAGAGAAATCTCAAACATTAAATTATGAAAGCAATTATTGACTCTAGAACTTATAGTTGGACTATAATCCATTTTCAAATATTTTTATCCCAAAGTAAAATATGCTATAAAGTCATGTTAAAATTTATTTACAAAATCAGACAATATGTCATGAAAAATGAAAACTATGCTAATATGCCTTTTGGATATAAACACTTACACACAAAAACTTATTGTCTGTAACATTCTTTTTTTATATAGACTTAAGTTCAAATAAATTAGAATGTTTATCACTTAGCAAATTAAAATATTTAATTTTCATTTTATTAAATAATTATTAGACTATTACAAATAAAATATTGGCATAATATTTTCTTTCTCTTTTAATAATATTTTATTGATTATGCTATTACACTTGTCCCAATTTTTCCCCATTTGCCCTACTCTACCCAGCACCTCCCACTCCCTCAGGCAATCCCCACACCATTATTCATGCCTATAGGTCATGCATATAAGTTCTTTGGCAACTCCATTTTCTATACTGTACTTTATATCCCCATGGTTATTCTATAACTATCTATTTGTACTTTTTAACCCCCTCACCTCTTCACTCATTCCCTCATATCCCCCTCCCATCTGGCAACCATCAAAACCCTATCTGCATCCATGATTCTTTCTCTGTTCTGGTTCTCTTAGTTTACTTTTAAGATTTTACTATCAATACATATGTATTTATTGCCATTTCATTGATCATAGTTTGGATATTCTATTTCTTACAAAGAAATGTCAGAACTACAAAATGTAGGTAATAATATAATGAATTCCCATATTATCAGCACTAAGCTTAAGAATTCATAACATAGATCTAAAACATGTCTATGTTAACTTCTGGCCAAGATGGAGGTATAAGTAGATATACCTTGCCTCCTTGCACAACCAAAAGAAGGACAAAAACAAATTTAAAAACAAAATAACTAGAACTGCTAGAAAATCTAACTGTATGGAAGTCGGACAACCAAGGAGCTACAGAAAAAATATTCATCCAGACTGGTAAGAGGGGCAGAAACAAGTAGACGGGGTGGAGAGGACATCTGGCAAGCTGGCAGCTGGAGGAATAGCAGGGTGAGGCAGTGGCTGGAGAACTCGGCGGTCTCACATTTTCATGCTCATAAACTGGGAGAAGCAACTGGGGAGTTAGACAGACCATGCAACCCAGGGTTCCAGTGCTGGAAAAGAGAGCCTCAAAACCTCTGGCTGTAAAAATCTGGCTGTGGGAGGTTCAATGGTGGGAGAAACTCCTGGCCTCACAGGAGAGTTCATTGCAGAGATCCACAGGGTCCTAGAATGTGCACAAATCCACCCACCCAGCAATCAGCCCAGAAGGGCCCAGTTTGCTTGTGGGTAATGGGGGAAGTGACTGAAAGCTGGCCAAGAGCTGAGCAAATGGTATTGTTCCCTCTAGACCCTTCCCCCACATACAGTGCCCTGGGTTGTCCCACGCTGACAAATACCTAAGGCTTCAACCCTTACTATGTAATAGGCACACCAAGACAAAAAAATATGGCCCAACTGAAACAGATCAAAACTCCAAAAATTGAACTAAGCATTGAAGAGATAGCTAATCAATCAGATGCAGAGTTCAAAACACTGGTAATCAGGATGCTCACAGAAATGGTTGAGTATGGTCACAAAATAGAGGAAAAAGTGGAGGCTATGAAAAGTGAAATAAAGGAAAATGTACAGGGAACAAACAACAGTGACAGTAAGGAAACTGGAACTCAAATCAGCAATTTGGAGCAGAAGGAAGAAATAAACATTCAACCAGAACAGAATGAAGAAACAAGAATTCAAAAAAAAAATGAGGAGAGGCTTAGGAACCTCCAGGACAATTTTAAACATTCCAACATGCGAATCTTAGGAGTGCCAGAGAAGAAGAAGAAGAACAAGAACAAGAAATTGAAAACTTATTTGAAAAGATAATGAAGGAGAACTTCCCCAACCTGGGAAAGGAAATGGAAGACTTCCAGGAAGACTTCCAGGAAGTTCAGGAAGTCCAGGAAGCTCAGAGAGTCCCAAAGAAGTTGGACCCAAGGAAGCACACACCAAGGCACATCATAATTACATTACCCAAGATTAAAGAGGAGAGAATCTTAAAAGCAATAAGAGAAAAGGAGATAGTTACCTACAAAGGAGTACCCATAAGACTATCAGCCAATTTCTCAAAAAAAACCTGAGAGGCAAGAAAGGGCTGGAAAGAAGTACTCCAAGTCATAAAGGGCAAGGACCTATATCCAAGATTACTCTATTGAGCAAAGTTATCATTTAGAATGGAAGGGCACATAAAGTGCTTCCTAGATAAGATTCAAGTTAAAGGAGTTCATCACCACCAAGACTATATGAAATGTTGAAGGGACTAATCTAAGAAAAAGAAGTTGACCAAAAATATGAACAACAAACTCACAACTGTCAACAACCAAACCTGAAACAAAAACAAAAGCAAACTAAACAATTAAAACAGGAACAGAATCACAGAGATTGAGATCATGTAGAGGTTTATCAGCTCAGCGGGGAGGGGGCAGGGGGACAATGGGGAAAAAGGTACCAGGCATAGGAAGCATAAATGGTAGATACAAAATAGACAGGGGATGGTTAAGAATAGTATAAGAAATGGAGAAGCTAAAGAACTTATATGTACGACCCATGGACATGAACTAAGCGTGGGGGGGAATGCTACTGGGAGGGAGGTGCAGGGTGGAGGGGAATCAAAAGGAGAAAAGAATGGAACAACTGTAATAGCATAATCAATAAAATATATTAGAAAAAGAAAAATAAATAAAAATAAATAAAATCTATTAAGAAATAAAATTCTGAGAAATATAAAAAAGATAAAATATGTCTATGTTTAATTTAAAATAACTTTGTAATACATATGATGTAAAAATGATAAAATAATTGTTAAAGTTCCAAAAGTGTTGGGTTTGCAAGACTGTACTATAAAAGGAGCTGACAAGAAAATGTCGGGAAATTCTCCCTACAACATTCCCTAAAGTTATATAGTGCTTTTTAACTGTAAATGGAGTGACACCAAATCTCTTGTCAGAGCTGCTCACTCATATTCACCTAAGAAGCTCAACAGAAAAACAAAGGGTAAATGAGGCTTGAATATTTTTTATTAAGTGCAGAACAAATAGCACAAAAAATTTCCTCTAATGTTTTCTATTTTTTGAGACAGCTTGTGTTGTTAGTACAGAGCCAGGAGCTGGGTGAGAGCCTGTAAGAAGCCAATACTGTATGCTAGACTCCATATCAGACACATCATGTATCTTCATTTATTTAACTCTTGAATCTGTCTCTTGAAGTAGGTATTAATGTGGCTGCCATTTTGGATGTGAGGAAAACAGAGCTAAAGAGACTCTGGGACTTGTCCAAGGCCAGCAGTGTTGGAACTAACACTCAGACTTACTGATTCTCACCCCAAAGCCCATGGGGTTCATTTTCTGCATTGGTGTGCCCCGGGGGACTTCAAGATATAGAACAAATAGCAGCACGTGATAAAGCATCACAAATGAAAGTACACTGTGGCCACCTCATTAAAATAAGTAAAGTATACTACATCTTTTCTACTCTCCCAAAGGCAGAGTCTAACTCAGGAAGGAGCTCCTAGAATGTTCAAGTCTCTTGTATCATTCCTTCCCTAGTAAGTTTTGGAGCACTGGACCTCAGCCACTGTTGATCTGCTTCATTCCTACAGATAGAAGAGAAAACAATTGCCAAGGCAACATGTAGACTGGGAAATGCATATGAAGAACACACCAGGTCCTGACTACTGGGCTGCCAGGGCCCCTTCATTAACTGATGACCAAAACCCAGTGTTTCTGAAATAATTTGTCTACTTCCCGGTAATCTTCTCTGTGAGTCTAGGTACTCTTCCAACTGTGTCCTACTTCTTTGTCCATTGTGCCTCTCACATGGAACTCTTCCACTCTTGTTTAACATTAACTCAAACCAACAAAAAATTCAAAGTATACAGCTTTGTCACTTTAGAAAGCCAAAAAGAGAAAGGAGGAAGAGAGATAGAAAGGACTAAGAGGAGGAGAAAATTAACAGAAGGAAGAGAAGAAGCAAAAGAAGCAACCTAAGTGTGCATCAGTAAATGAGTGGATCAAAAAACTATGGTACATTTACACAATGTGAAATACTACACAGCAGAAAAAAAGAAGGAGCTCCTACCCTTTGTGACAGCATGGGTGGAACTGGAGAGCATTATACTAAGTGAAATAAGCCAGACAACAAAAGACAAATATCATATGATCTCACCTGTATGTGGAACTTAATCAACAAAACAAACAAGCAAGCAAAAGATAACCAGAGACATTGAAATAAAAAACTGACAGTAACCAGAAGGGAGGGGGAAGGGGGATAAAGGGAGAAAGAAGGGGAAGTGTCATCGAGGAACATTATAAAGGACCTATGGACAAAGCCAAAGTGGGGAAGGAATGAAGGTGGGAAGTGGGGGTGGGTGGGGCAGGGGAAAGTCATAGTAGGAAAATGAAGACAACTGTACTTGAACAATAATAAAAAAAAAAAAGAAGGACATAATCTTTTTGGGCTTCATTTTCCTGGTAAGTTAAATGAGGGAATGGGACCAAGTCAATTCTTCATTTTGGGAGGATATAGAATTTATGAGGAAAGCAATGGACCTTTTTAAAGTGTCATGCACATACATGCTATATACTTTGCCCACAGTTCCGAGGAGTTCATGGTATTACGGTTATTATCATTATTCCAAGGATTTTAATACTGTACTGCAGGTGAGTGTCACCTCCTCAAACATAAACACTACACAGAGCAGAGGTCTGATAACCCTCACATCATACTTTCAAAGAAATCACTGGGAGGTTCTTTGGTCTAAAGAAAAAAGCCAAATGGCAAGATGTAATGGGCAATGTTTTTCCTATTTCTATTCTGTTTTTTGTAGGCCAAATGATAATCACCAAGGAAGTTCCCTTGGCAGTGTTGCATTTCCATGGTAATAGGAGAGGCCAAGGTTAACAAACCTGGGTCTGCAGGGTAGATGAAAGGGAAAGGCTTGCAGTCAAAAGTGTCACCAGGGGACCCATTTTCACAACCTCCTCTTTTGAATGGCTTCAGAGCCTGAGTTGTGCCTTTCTGAATGGTTGGACCAAGGATGCCTTAAAAGTAATAATAGCTCCAACACTTCTTCCTTTGTAGAAATGTGCTGTGCCCTTCCTCTCAGAGGCCAAGCACAGATGCCTTTCACTAACAACAATCTGTGGATTGTTGGAATATGTATGTGCTCTTTGTATTGTTACCAGAAGCTGAGAGATGCCAAGTTTTAGAACCTAAATGTACTTCAGAAAAGCAATTTGATCTTTGGGAACAAGGGATTCTAAATAAGTTCTGACCATGTCAGGACAGGCTAAAAGATGAATTAATTAAAGAGAGAGTAGGAAGGACACAGTTTAAATTAAATATCAAATGACCCAAATAATTCCCCATAAAACATAACTCAGTTATTTTGTCTGAAAGCAAATCTCCTGATTTTGCTCTTTTGAATTATATGCTTTTATGGAAGTAGATAATGCCCCCAAAATGTGTACAGCTTTCTTCAGACCACAAAGTCAAGGTAAGTTCCAAGGGTATTAAAGTAATTGATTTGGCCCTGGATGGTATAGCTCGGTTGGGGGTCGTCCTGAAAACAAAAAGGTTGTGGGTTCAACTCCTGGTCAGGGCACAAGCAAGAGGCAACTGATTGATGTTTCTCACATTGATGTTTCTCTCCCTTTCTTTCTCTATTCCTTCTGTTACAGGGTGCAGCCAAGAGGAGAACCCCAAATAGGGATTTGGAATGGGGTCTAGAACTCAAGATGTCCAGGAAATATTAGAATGTCCTCACCCCTCCTCCCCACAGGTATGGGCTGGGGGAAGGGACATATGGAGCAGGGCATTGAGAGCTGTTTTGCATAGCAACAGCTTTGCAGCTAACCTCTGGTGTGGTCATTTAACATATTTATAACCTTTAACTGGTTACATAGATATGTTAAATAGCTGTGGCCAGGCTCTGAGTCAGGGGAATGGAAGTAACTTCCCCACCAAGGCATAACTGCAGGGCAGGTCCCCCAAGTTACAGTGCCTGTGTGGGAGCTTGGAGAAGATTGGCTCCAGGACATGGGGCCACACCTGCCCAGACTCACTATGGCAGCCCAGTAAAGCTGGAAGGATATGGGAGTGCTGGCAAGTGTAGCCGATTGTGGGAGTAGTCAGAAATGGGGCTGCAGAGGAAGACTGGCGCAGGGTTAAAAACCCAGACAGGTAGCCATTAGAGGACCACAGCCAGTGCAGGAGAGAACCATCAGTCTTTAGCAGAGTGGGGACTTCCGCAGCCCTGTGAGAGAGAATCACCATGTGGCTTTAGCAAAGAACCGCTACTCGGCTTTGGCAGAGCGGCGATCCCCCTCCTCACAGCCATTGTGGAGGGAGGACCACAGCCCTGTGAGGGAGAACCACATGGCTTTGCCAGAGTGGGGACCCCCACAGCTTTAGAGGGGGGAACTACCACCAGGCTTTAGCAGAGAACCACCACTCAGCTTTACCAGAGATCCCAGCGACACAGCTGATGGTGCCAGGAACCGAGGGAGGCCTACCAGCCCAGACAGGTTACTGGGAGGAACTGGGCCTGCCTGAGCCATGGACTTCTGTTTCTTTTCCTGAGAGACGGTACCCCAGACTGGGCAAAGGGGGGAAGGAAGGACTGTGTGTTTGTGGGTATTTTAAGGGACTTTGGGATTTTGATGAAGACATTAGGCCACTACTTTAAGTTTGTATAGCGTTAAATAAACATTTCCTTTCCTTTTCACGAATTTCTGGCATTAAGAGATGTCTTTCCTATAAGGCGGTGGACAGAACCAACCTGGGGGGTTCCTTTCTGTAATAGTATGTCGCCCTTGGCCCCCCTGTGTTCTGTAACACTTCCACCCTCTCTGGACTCAATAAAAGGATAATTACATAAAATAATTACATAATTGCTTCAAAATTAGTGATTTTTTTAGAGGAGACATAATTCTATGAAGGAAGAAAGATATGAATATTCTTAAGATCCTAGATACGGGATAGAATAGAATTTTGTGCATTGCAGAGCTATGGTAAAAGGGACTGAGAATTGGGGCAATTTTTCCAATTTTAAGTAGTACTCATGGATGCCTTGAAGTTCTGCTACCTAGAAGATTTATTTAAGCATTCCTTACATGCATTGTCTCCCATGACTATGTACATGCTAATAACTCTCAAATCTCAACCAGAATTCCAAGTCCATATATATTTCCAGTTATCTCTTAGGTTTTTTTGTTTGAATGTCCATCAGACACACAGAAACAAAACTGAACTCCTTGTCTTCACCCCTTCCTCTACTCCTCTAATCTAATCACCTTCTCTCAGTGCATAGTCATTAATCACCAGCCCAGCCAGAAACCTGGAAATTAACCTTGTCTCCCTCCCCCCCACCACTCTGAACAACAATTACCAAGTCTTACCTATATTCTCTTGTAAACACCTCTTAAATCCATTTCTGTTTCCACTTCCACTCTTCTTGTTTATGCTTTCATTGCCTGTCCCGAGGATTGTCACATTCTCTGTACTAGGCAACTTTGCCACATCCACCAATCCATCTCCACGCCATGGTCAGAGTGGTCTTTTTGAGATTCAGATATGTTCAAGATTGTTACTCTGTTTAAAAGTAGTCAATGGTTCTCCAGTGCCCTTGGGATAACTCCACAATGCTGTTATAAGTATTACAAGACTTGGCAGAATCTCGCCCCTACTTACCTGCCTCTCCAGCTTCATCTGTAGATACTTCACTCTCTCACTACTTTCTACCCTCACCCTCAGCAGACAGACACAGTGCTATATAAATTCCAGCTGAGGTGAACTACTTGGTTTCCACAATGCAATTATTTCTCTTGACTCTGGGTCTTTGCCTAAATTCAGCTCATACTAGCATGTACTCACCTCCTCCCTGACCACTTGTTTTGCTGGGTCAGGTTTTGCTGGGCCAAGTTTTGCTTATGCTTTAGAAGTCTGCTTAGTTACAATTTATTCACAGATGTGTTTTCTGTCCTCCATACTTACTCTGTATGATCTTATAACACCTTGTGCTTCCATCAAAGCACTTTCACACTATAATTATTATGTCATATTATTATAATTACTTATTTATCTTTTTGTATCGTGATTTTAGATGTAAGCTCCATGAGGGCAGGAACTGTGTCTGTGTTCACCAGTATATACAGTGCCCACACAGTCCTCAAAAATACATATGGAATGTTCTTTATAATCCCCATCAATAAATAACCACCTGATAGAATACTGAAATATAGCTTATGTAAGCTCTGAGGTTTTCATTATTTTTTTGACTAGCTGTTGATTTTCCACATACGCTAAAAAAGTTCCAGATACTTCATAATATATTCTTAGTATTGAGTATTTGGTGTGCTTGATGTTCTCCTTCCTCTCTTACATTCTATGACTATAACAACTTACACTCACCTATCACAGATTCTCACCAGAATTATATTGGAAGAACATTTTGTCAGAACCTCTTTTCAAAGAAAATTCCTGTCGATTAAAATTTGGCTCATGAAGGTACTAAAAAGCCATCTTTTCTATTTAAAAAAATGGGTGGAGTGTATTTTTCCAAATGTTTTTGGCCTTTTTCTCCAAGAAGAATAAATTGGTTGGAAGAGAGGATTAAAGATTATCCTTTTTGGAAATAACATATAGCAAAAGAGGAGTTTGCCAGATTTCTAAATATTTTCACCATGATGTCTTGGGCTACTTGGTAATCTCTGTAACTTCTAACATATGTAAAGTGTCTTTGTGGAATTACAATATTTAAGAGAACCTTTGGAGGTTAGGCCTTTCTAACAATTTCAATCAGGACATCTGTCTGTTGCCAGTCACCTTTCTAAAACTCAGCATTGACTATAACACTTTTCCTTGCAAAAATCTTTGTTGCTTACTTCAATGGCTACAGGAACAAAATTCAACCTTGTTAGCATGGCTCACAGGACCCTGTGTTACATAATCCTGCCTCTCTTTAAGAATTCATCTTTCCTGAGTTCCTCCATGTATCTTACATTTCAGCCACATTGCTTAACATACCATTCTCCAAACAAACTTTGCCCTTCTAAGCTTCCATATTTTTCCTTCTTCTGCCTTGTACCTAGATTTCCTTCTTCTTCCACCATCTTTTCCTAATGCAATTGTGTTCATCCTTCAGTGCTTAGCTGCTGGAATAGCTAATGGGTACTCATTTATGAAAGGCTCTAAATATCTGACCAAGGCAGTTGAACTTTATCCCAAAATAATGAGGCAGAGGGATTCAGAGTGGATGGATGGTACACACAAAGTTGTGATCACTAAACAAGTTATAACAAACCAATAGTCCCAGGGACCATAAAACATTGATATTCATATAGTCAATTTTAAAGAAAAGTCATCACTTTCAAGTTTCCTGGACATGTTTCTGGGAGATGTTCCAAGTTTCCTGAAGAAGGATTCTTGCCCCAGGACTGATACTCACTACGCACAACATGGTGTTATGCTTTCCACACTACTGGCTGCCTGTAAACTTCTATTGGAAACACCAATACAGACAAATAGGAAGGAGTGTCCTTTACATGATCAGGACCTTCTTGTGTCAGCTTTGATTTCTCAGGTTGCTACATTCATGACATCTACCAAGATTTCCCAATCAGCCATCTGCAAACCACCTTCATGCTGAAGACAAAAATCAGAATGAGGGCATGTTTACGCAATGCCACAGCATCTTTTCTTTAAAAAAATCAAGCAATCTTTCTAGTTCAGTTATGTTATCTTAGAGTTCTGTAAATGACAAAATAGAAAAATTGAAAGGTAAAGTAAAATTACTTGAAAAAGTCCATCTTAAACTTGAAAATCCCTTGTGCTTGCAGTGATAGATGTTACACTGTGAGAAACAAACCAGTAATTTCTGGTGACAATGTAATCAAAAACTACTCAATGAGAAAAACATGATATAGGTATATGTATTTTAAATGGATATAGGATCCATGATTTGGTGATGATACAAAATCCATTTAAATTTAAACATGGATCTTTATAAAAGAAAAATAAAAACACTTTTTATCTATATTTTATTTAATCTTTATTGTATTTTTCTGTTACCCTTTAGTCCCCTTACAACCTCCTTTCCCCAGCAATCACCACACTGTTGTCCATGAGTCTTTTTCCTTAGAGTTAAAAAAATTTTAATTAAGAGAACTGCTTTCAAGAGATCTAAATTGTTTTAGAGTTCAAGTAAATGTCTCCAAAAATAAATTCTTCCTAAATGGATGCATTTTGCTCATGCTGTGTGATTTGTGATCACTTCAGAATTCTCCATCATTCTTGGCCTGTCTTTTCTTTGCACATATCAGAGCTATCTGTCATAAGGCAAAAGATGCTTGTCTTCAAGAGCTAAGAACTTTTTGTCTTTTTACTTCAATTGCCTCCACCTGGGAAAGAAATAATTAAACTTTTGTGTTAGCTTCCTTGGGATGTTAAGTACAATCTTTTTTAAAGTTAAGAGAGAGAAAGACAATGCTTAAATTTAGTCTAACAGTCATACAGTTACTGACTTCCCCACATACCAATATTCCCCAAATAATGAGTGGTTCAGTTGAATCTAGTTGCAGTTTTTAGAAACTGGTTTTTGTATATGGACCATGCATGAGAAGACTTTCTGAGATTGTGATTTTTTTTAACTGGTTTACAATTTAAATCATACTTCACCACCCCTCGTGCCTAGTCCCCACAAAGATTAGCAGGTGTGTCTGCACATTTATTTTTTGATTTTTTGAGGAATTGCATTTGTATTTTGTTTTTATTTTTAAATGTTATAATTTCATGTGTTTTTTATTATCACAAGCCACCCCAGTGTTATCAGTAAGTTATTGTACATGTTGGAATGTTGAAATATAGTAGCCTTTCACTCAGCAACCTCCTAGAAGATTTCCAAATAAAGATTCTTGGCTCTTTCTAGGGCTTGTAGGTGATATAGCTTGAGTGGTTTCAGGTGAATACCATAAGATTTCCTGCTTATTCATTCCTGGCCCTGCTAGGGCTTACATGAGTCCACCAGTGGTTAAAAAACAACTTTCTGCAAATATTCAAATAAGATCTAAATAGGTTAACACCCACCACTTGAAAGGAGAAGTCCAGAAAGAAGGAGGTCAGGGAAGAGAGGAGGCGTGTCTTTGAGAACCTGGTCTGACTGTTGGCAGGGAGCTTCCTGCTGCTGAGGGAGTCACGACCTGGGCTCTGCTTCATGTTAATGAATCATGGCCAAAGTTTGTCAAAACAAAGCCACACACAGCACCCTAATGCCAAATGGGCAGAAGCTGTGGCCTGCTGCAAATTAAATCATTAGGAATTCCTTCGGAGAAAGAATTACAGCCCTTGAGCTTTCTGTGGCTAAGCAAATGCAGATGTCTAAGTGTGCATGTTGTTTTCTCTCTGAGGCACAGCTTGGAGTATGGGCTTTCCTTTGCAAAACGCTTTAAGGCTGCCACCCTCCTAGAACAAAGTCTTAAATCTTCAACGTCCCTTTTAAATCTTTCCCCAATTTTGTTCTATGTATTTTTCCAATCTCAAATCACTATATCCCAAATGTGCCAGACATCCTAGCAGCTATGAGGCTTTGTTCAAGCAGAGATCCCTCTTGGAGTTCACCTCCCTCCCCCTAGATAACCTCCAGTGGAAGACCACTTTTTCTTCAAGGTCCAGCTCAATGCCAGGTTTTCCCCTTTTATAATTGGTCTCTTTCCCTCACTCTGTTTGAATTCTGTTATAGAATGTTCGGTTCATTTTCAATGACAGTTGAAAATCCAGACTCGTACATCAAATGCATCTGGGTTCTTCTCCCAGCTCTGTAGCTTACTGTAATGCTAATCTTCCCTAAATCTCAATTTCCTCCTTTGATAGATGGAAATTATTCTAAAATAAGGTACTTATGAGGATTAAATGAGAAAATATCGGGGAAAAGCAGAATGGTACCTGGCACTGCATACAAGTTTGCTATTACTTTTTGTTTCTCTCAATAGACTGCACTATTATGGCCATACCTTACATGACATGTATTCTTAAAAGCACTGTGCTTTCCACTTAGTAGGTGCTGAATAACTTTTTATTGAATTAAGATATTTATTGAGCAGATTCATATTATGAAATCAGAACACTAACATCAAACCAAGCAAATGTATGAGGTCTCTGTGGGGAGACACCTCCTAAATTGGGTTTGGTTCAAGCCCATTGTTCCAGGCCTTGCTCCTTCTTTTGCCTGAAAAGTAGGCAAACACCAGCTTACTTGCTGTCACAAACAAGAAAAAAAGAATTAACAAAACCCAAATAGCCCCCTAAAGATAATTATATTATTTTATTCCCTAAAGCTTAATAGGAAAAGAGTTATAGAGAGGATCTAGAGCAGTAGTTCTCAAATTTTTAGTCTTGAGATCTCCTTACATCCTTAAAGTTATTGAGGATCTCCAAAAGCTCTTGTTTATGTAGATTATATATAGCTATATTTTATTATATTAAAAATCTAAAGCAGAGAATTTTAAAATGTTTATTAATTGTCTAAAATGCTAATGAACACTATGCATTAACATAAATAATATATAGTTTAAAATAACTCCATTTTCTAAAACAGATCATGTTAGTGAAGCACAGCTATTATTTTTTTTAATTTTTAAAATCTCTTTAATGTCTGGTTTCTTAGAGAAAGTTGGATTCCTATATCTGGTTTTACATTCAATTGGTTGTGAAATTTTATTTTGGTTAAAGTATAGCAAAGAAATTTGGCCTCACATTGAAAAAGACAGGACTCAACAAGGGGTAGTTTCTTAAAGCTTAGTTGCAGTGTGGAATCTTAACCATATCAATGAAATTTTCCTACCCTGTTATATTAAAATTCATTGGTCAGTCTTGCATTTTAAATGGATATTTTATCACTTAAATATAAGTTGTGATACCATAAAAAATCCTAACAGAAAATATAGGCAGTAAACTTTCAGATATCTCACATAGCAATATTTTTGCCAATAAAACTCCTAAAGCAAGGGAAATAAAGGAAAAAATAAACAAATGGGACTACAACAAATTGAACAGCTTTTACACAGCTAAAGAAAATATCATCAACATGAAAAGGAAACTGCCTGTATGGGAGAACATATTTGCCAATGATATATTAGACAAGGGTTTAATCTCCAAAATATGTAAAGAACTCATACAACTCAACATCTGGTAGACAAAAAGTCCAATTAAAAATTTGGCAAAGGACCTGAATAGACACTTCTCCAAGGAGGACATACAGAGGGCCCATAGACACATGAAAAGATGCTCAACATCACTAGCCATCAGAGAGATGCAAATTAAAAGCACAATGAGCCCTGGCTGGTGTAGTTTAGTGGATTAAGCACGGGCCTGTGAACCAAGAGATCACGGTTCAATTCCCAGTCAGGGAACATGCCTGGGTTGCAGGCCAGTTCCCAGCAGGGAATGCACAGGAAGCAACCATACATTGATATTTCTCTCCCTCTCTCCTTCCCTTCCCCTCTGAAGATGAATAAATAAAATCTTTTAAAAAAATAAAAGCACAATGAGATACCACTTCACACCTGCCCAAAAGACTATGATTAACAAATCAGCAAACAACAAGTGCTGGCAAGATGTGGAGAAGAGGGAACCCTAGTTCACTGTTAGGGGGAATGTGGACTGGGGTAGCCACTGTGGAAAACAGTATGGAATTTCCTCAAAAAATTAAAAATAGAACTACTTTTTGACCCAGCTATTTCACTGCTGGGAATACATTCTAAGAATCCCAAAACACCAATTCAAAAGAACTTATGCACCCCTCTGTTCATAGCAGCACTATTTATAATAATAGCCAAGAGTTGGAGACAACCTAAGTACCCATCAGTAGATGAGTGAACTAGAAAACTGTGATACATTTATACAATGGAATACTATGCAGCAGAAAAAATGAGTTCTTACCTTTTGGGACAGCATGGATGGAACTGGAGACTTATGCTAAGTGAAATAAGCCAGTTGTTGAAAGACAAATACCATATGATCTCACTTATAAGAGGAATCTAAGGAACAAAATAAACTAATGGTCAAAATAGAATCAGAGGCATAGAATCATGGAACAGACTGACAACTATAAGAGAAAAGGGAGGAGGTAGGGACTTTGAAAGAAGGTGATGGGATTAGTCAAAGAACATATATGAAAGACACACAGACATGGACATGTTTTGGGGATTGACTGTGAAAGTGGGAGGTGGGCTGAGTGGAGGGGGGGTGACGGGAGAAAATTGAGACAATTGTAATGGCATAAACAATAATAAAAAAATAAATGAATCTTTTATCGTATGATTACTTAACATCATACCTTGATCATTTGGAAAATACTGGTTCACTGAGTTTTCAGACCTTTAACACATTAATACATTTCAATATACAACATGTAAAACTTTCATTTGTTAATGTCAGCACCAACTCATCAGAAAAGTCTTTAAAGATTGGGAAGCTGTCAAGCTCATGGTGAATGATAGGAGTTTCTAATTTTTGCTTGAAAGTTCAAAATTTTATCATTGGTAATGTGTGCTATTAATTGTTTTTCTTGAAATGAGAAACTCATTTAGTTTATTTTGAGAAAATACCCGTCTGAATGACCATATAGTTTGTCTATCTGTCATTCTTCCAGTGAAAATGGTATTTTGTGAAAAAAAATGCCAGTTTTGTTCATTCTGCAAGTAATTATACAAGTGCTTTATCTTGAGACAACTATTATATTCTGGTGTATAACAGAATTCCTTTATGTTTGTATTTTTACAACACAGAATAATAAGAGATAATCAAGGGTTAAATTATTTTAATCACTTTTACTGCTTCATCAAGGTCATTCTTAAGTTAAACTGGCATTTTCTTTTCACTGTGAGTGCACAGCAATAAAGAGCACAATGACTCCAGTATAGTGCCGATGATGTGCAGTAGATGTGAGAGCCAGAAACTAGGGAAGGCAGCCATAATTGAAAATATATTTTAAAGCCACATTCATAAGAAAAAGAAATCTCTTTCTGCTATACTGGACATCTCTTTATTACCCATCTTTCCTGAATTTCTTCCTAAGAGGACATGTTCTGTTCCTTTAGGGCAGAATTCAGACAAAGGTGACAGTTTCAGGTTTTCCTATAGAGCACTTCAGGGCCTGTGCCTCCTGATATTTCCCTTTAAATTTGGTCACTACACAAGAAACATGGGCTGGGCATCAGAATGCATACTTACTCCGGAAGCAAGATCATTAAAACTTTTAAATAAATTCCAGAAGATTGCGTGTGACAGCTCTAACACTCCTTTTCAATCAAAATATTGAAAACACAAGATTATAGTATTTAATTTACTAATTCAATTAATAAAATCTTTTTCCTTATTAATTTGTTGTTTGCAATATGTGAATTATCAAGTAACAAGGGGCTTGTTAGAGATGGTGATAAATCTGATGAGCTTGTGAAGGGGTTTCTCTAGCAAGAAATCAAAGGTTTCTGTTCAAAAAGACCAAAGACCCAGACGGTGGTTTTCTTGGGCAATTTATTAGCCTTTGGCCTTTTTCAGCTCACCATCAATGTTCCTGGGACACAGGTTCACAGGACTCATCAGCACACTGGAAAAGTATGTTGAACCAGATCATCTAAAGTAATGCAGAAAGGCAACTTACTCCAAGTCAGCTGGGATTGGACAGACTCCTAAGTCATGCTTACTTGAAACATTGGAAGGACTCTTGAAGAAATAATATATGAATAAAATGGTAAATAGATAATCTAAGTAAATTTATCCTGATCATACAAATTTTTCTATTTTAGAGGAGCCTAAGTCATCAGATCTAATCATTTTGTTGTAAGTTAAAAAGAGATACATTGATTACTAATAGGAAGCAGTACATTTTCTTCTATACATGCAGGCCAAATAACATTTGCCATATATTTTACCCTTGAGCAACAAAAGAAGTCCCGTAGTCTATTCTTTTTCTGTGAAAATACCTAAATCAGGAGACAGGGTGGGTGCATTTTTTTACTTAAACATTCCTGGGTGTGACCTGGGGCAAGTTGCTCTGTTCTTTCAAGTGTGAAGTGATCACCAGATTGTTCAACTCCCCCAGTTTATAAGTATAGCTTAACGGTTTGATTCTTATGCATCCCAGAGAATTAGAGTTCATCTGAGTAAAGTCAATGGTCCTTAAACTCCCTAAATGAATAAAAATGCCTTGAACATGCCCCACCTGCTTCCAGTTTAAGGCCTGTCTGAGTTCTTGGGGAGCCTCGGGTTCTCCTGGCAGCTCTGCCGTTTTGTCCCCCACTGTCTCTCATCTTGCTACCTGATGGGAATCTTTGCTTTGCATACCCACCACACACACACACCACCTACCTTCCTATTAGATATTTCAGAGTTTGTAAAATCTTCAGGTTCTAGGGCTAGGCATTTCTTTGACTTGACACCAAAAGCATGACCCACAAGAAAATTTTGAAAAATCTAATTTCATCAAAATTAAAACATTTTTCTGCAAAATATCCTGTTAAGATGAAAAGACAAGCTATAGTGGGAGGAAAACACTTGCAAAACATATAACTAACAAAGACCAAGTATCTAGAATAAAGAATTCTCAAAACTAAAAGGTGGAAAAAATGAATAATCCAATTAGATAATAGTTGAAAGACATTTCACTGAAGAGTGTATATGAATGGCAAATAAGCACATGAAAAGATATTCAACTTTATTAGCCATCAGGGAAATGCAAATTAAATGTAGACTCAGCTGTCTTAACACCACTGAATAAGCTATATTTTACCCACTGGTTTTTGAGATTATCATCTTCATCATTCAAAAAATTCTTACGTTTACTTGTACTACCTATATCTGGTCTTGCATAACTGTCAATTTTATCTTTTTATTTTTTTCCTGTGCCTGAGAATTGATCATCATAAAATATTTAAGGACCAGAAAATGTTCACAGTGGGAATTACCTACCTTTGCTATCCATGCACTCATTATCTGGGTAAACTTCAGCAAGTAAAATTCTTTGAATTTCAGTTTCTCTGTAAAATGGAACTAAAATACCATTCTGTGTTATACAGGGTCTGGCACAAATAACACCCCATTTTTATGAGCTGATAATCTGTACCAAAGCTTTTATTACAACATCATAAGCATGTAATTCATTAACATAACAATATCATACTCAAGCACAGCATATGAAATTTTAGGTGACATTTTCAAATTGCTGTCCATCTCATGCAAGACATTAACATACTCTACCAATCAAACTCAATGGTGTTACTTCTGCTGAACCCTTCGTATTAGCATGCCAAGATGCTCCCCCTTCAAAATCCTATTGAGGCAGGATTTTGTAAGAAGTTCTGCTAACTTGGCCTAGCCTTTTGTGCACTGGAATATTGTTTACGTCTTTTTACAAACTATTTTTTTTTTAATTTTGAGATAGTTTTAGAGTTACAGATTTGCAAAAATGGTACAGAGTTCCCATATATACTTGACTCAGCTCCTTTTTACCTTAACATTTTATGCAACCATAGTAAAATTATTAAAACTAAGTAATTAACCATGTTACAATACTACCAAACTACAGACTTTATTAAGATTTCACCATTTTTTTCCCATTTAGGTCCATTTCCAGTTCCATGTTCCAATAAAGGAGGAATTCATATTCCATTTAGTTGTCATGTCTCCTGAGTCTTCTCCAATCTATGACAGTCCTTCAGTCTTTTCTAGTCTTTTATTACCTTGACACTACTGAAGAGTTCTGCTCAATCATTTTGATGTTTTTTCTCTCAAAATAAGATTATTTTTCTTTTAAACCAGTAGCACAGCATTGTTTTTCATTTTCTCAAAGGGTGACTGGTCAACACATCAAATTAAAAAGCACCCTTTGACATTGGTTTTTCTGACTAGAGAAGATGGGATTTCAGAGTCCCAACTCTTATTATTTGTGCACTTTGTTTCCTAACTGCCAAAGTGAAAGGCCGGTAAAAAGCCTTAAGTTGTTTCCTAAAATTAAAAAGAAAAGGAGAAGAAGGAAAATGATGTAACCCTCTGCCCCATCCCCTCAAATGAAAGGGTTAGCCTATCTTAGAACCGTGAAAGTTAGAGTGAAATCTCCACACTTTCCTTAATTTTACACATTATGCGGTTACTGTTAGCACATGTGCTTCCAATCACGTCCTGTCTTAAGAACAGTGCAAATGTGGGTGCTAAGAGAATTGAACCTGCCAAACGTATTTGACATCACAATGCCCTTGAAAGTGCTATCAGTTAAACCCAGATATATATGTACATCTCAGCAGTTCTATTTTATTAAACTCACAACATTTCCACCCAATTTAAACTCACTGTGATAGCATACATTGTGACGGATTTGAGTGGTGGTTTCCTTTCCAGTTGGCTTCAAAAATATCATATGAATCCAGACCACAATCACATGCCAAGTCTATGACTAGCTTTCCCTTTTCACTTGGGTCTCTTTTATTTTTTGAGCAGATATGCAGTGCTGGATATAACTATGTAGGGATGGGGTGAGAATAGGACCTGTTAAAAAGAATGTGACAATGGCTGTGAAAATCCATTTTAAGAGCAGCAATTCTTGTTACTTTAAATGTTAGCTATGATTTTCCAGCTAAGGGCTGTATTTCTGTAATAGCAATTGCAACCGGTGGCCCCTAGGCGAAATATGGTTCACAGATGTGTTTTATTTGGTCAGTTCAATGTTATAAAAGCATCTCAATTTGTGGCCAACATTTATGTATTAAGATATTCTACACAAAATCTGGATTTCTGGATTCTCATGAAAAACCTGAGGTGGCCACATTGAGCCTACTTCTCAACAGGGCAACAATTGGCTGGGGCTGGAGAGCAGCTGGCTCTTTGAGACTGGGTATGCACCATCTGGTTAGCATAATCTCTGTCCAGCTCACTTCTCCTGTTTAAGTAACTTGCCTCATTTCTGTGTGTTTGGATTTTCAACACTGGCTTATAATCAAGGATAAGAGAACTATGATTATTTAGGCTTCTGCTTTTACCATGGTGAGAAAAACTATAATGAGAAAAGATGACCTGTGTGTTAGTATGTTAGACCTTGAGATAAGGATAAGTGTAATTTATTGAAGAGGTGATTCAAAGAAATATTGGCAGAAGAATGGGAAAGTGAGTTGGAGAAGAGAAGGCAACCAGTAAAAAATGCATTATTAATTAATTAATTGCTGTGGTCAAGTCAAGCTTAATCCTCCTGGGGAGTTCTGGAAGATAGCATAATACTCATATATGAGCCTCAGAGTTACCCCAACCAAGGGGCAAAAGAGCAGTTATTCCCTCAGTTGCTGATTGATGGTTGTTCCCAGAAGCAGCCAGTCCTCAGCATTTCCAGTCTGCCATTCCTAAGGGCAAATCATGCCTACAGGTCAGAGAAAGACTTCAGGTGAACAGAGGTAGATGCTAAACATTGGAAATCAGAGCCGTGCGAATCCCAAGAGGCCATGTGCATGGCACCAGCAGCATCAGCAGTTCTGTGTTCCTGAGGCAAAGGTTAAATGATGATTTTGTCTCACAAAATAGAGGGGGCTGACCAACAACACAAAGTTTTTCCCCCTCATGAGCACTGCTCATCCTTTGAACCAACTCCAAAAGTTCTTCAAATTGATTTTCACTTTCTGCTGCTCATCCTTACTCCAGGGGTAAAGGTTTGCATTTGTCAAACCACCCAAAACAGAGAGTTGTGAGGACACTAGGAGAGTGTCTTTTGAAGTTGTCATGGGCTTTGGTATCCTAATTCTCAGTTTATACTTATCCACTCCAAAGCAAGTATAGTTAAGCACTTTCCTTAGTTAGCCCATGATCAGAATCCAGATGGGAGGAGGCCACTTCTTATTTTTATTGCTATCAGTAGTGAACAGTATGAAAATGGTTGTAACTCAAACATGAGCCCGGTGCATGTGAAGGTTTTAGTCAGATTGATGTTTCATTTGGTAGGAATCCTCATAATGTCTAAGCATCATGATGTGTTTATAAAGACCTAGAATTAGAGAGCACAAAATTACAAACTGTGTAACTATTTACATTGAGTTTCAATCATTAATTGATTCAATCCTGCTGGTATGATGGCTGGTGACCCTCAGTTATCCAATGAAAACTGACCTGTGATCTAAAAGGCAAGGGCAACATTGGTCAGCACTTGGGCAGAATCTACCTGCACATAGTAAGTGTTTGCTGAGTCCCATGACTCAATCTTTGTTGCTTGGCACATGCTAAATACTCAAAAACTGCATGTTCTTGCCACTTTTCCCTTCTTTCCTTCCTTCCTTCCTTCCTTCCTTCCTTCCTTCCTTCCTTCCTTCCTTCCTTCCTTCCTTCTCTCCTTCCTTCCTACTCTCCTTCCTTCCTTCTCTCCTTCCTTCCTTTTCTCCTTTCTTACTTCCTCCCTTCTTTCTTCCTTCCTTCCTTCATTTTTCCCTTCTTCTCTCCCTCCCACCCTTTCCTCCCCTCTCTCTTTGCCTTAGCTCATCAATCAGAAATAGGATGGGGCTGATTAAAAGATATTCTACACATAATAAGATGTATAAGCAGGTAAAATGGAATGGGAAAGAGCTAATTCTTTGAACATTAGGTGCCTGAGAAGACATATTTAATTTAATTTATTAGAATGATGCTGATTAATAAAATTATATAGGTTTCAGATATACAACTCTATAATGCATCATATGTATATTGTATTATGTGTTTGCCACCCCAAGTTGAATCTCCTTCCATCACCATTTAACCTTCCTATATCTTCTTCTACCTCATCACATTCCCCTTTCCTTCTGGCAATCACCATACTGTTGCCTGTGTATTTTATATTTAGATCCAGTATGTTTTCCTGAGTCAGGAGAAGGCTGTTAATAGCTAGGCTGGACATAATTCTAGTTTAAGCCCTGTGTAACCATAATGTTGGATATTGACTCTAAGCTCCTGAAGGGTTTTACTAAATTGATTTTCTCTATGTGGAATATTTTTAATATGATTTTAAGTGGAAGGAAACTACGTAGTACAGAAAATTATTAAATATATAATAAATTCAGACTCAATAACTCATCAGGAACCCTTAAAAAGTCAATCCATATTGATATCATTGTTCATCATTAATTTGGGTAATCACTCAGGAAGAGTATGCACATTCAGAAACAGATCATACAAAACAACTAGAACAGTGATTACAGAGTGGGTATTTTCATTACCACTGTTAATCACACCTCACTCTTACTAATCTTCCTCATAGGCTTCCTGCTTTATGAATTTCTCTCTCTCTCTCTCCCTCTAAAATTCTCACTCTCTTTCACATGCACACATATACACATATTCACATACATATCAGCACTATTTTTTCTGCTGCTGTCTTCCTAGATAAATCCAACATCTTTGGTTAAGCCCCACTTTCCTCTGAAACATATGAGGTATAAAATTCCCCTTGGACAGAAGCCAGGCTCTTCATATCCTCGAGGGAGAAGCTGTGACTCTCATTGAGAGTTTATTGGAGAGAGAGCAGCACAGACATGGGCCCTTCATTTAGTATGCCCAAGGGATTCAGGGGAAAGAAGGGTTGTTACAAAATTAGTGATCATTTGAAAGGCCACAAATCTGAAATATCCCAAATTCACAATAGGAGCAATTCCATTACAATGATAATTCTCATTTAATGATTATCGTAAAGCTCTGAGGACTAGAAGTTATTTTTTTCTTACAACTTTTAAAATGTACACTATGTGGTGGCCTCTAGGCACACAGCTTTCAATAAGCCTGAACAGACACTCCTCCAGGCTTTCTGATGCATATGTAAGTGCGCATGCGTGTGTGCGTGCTTGTGCGTGTGTGTGTGTGTGTGTGTGTGTAAAGAGAGAGAGTACAGGACTTCTTGCTGTGATCGGACAGCCGTCAGGAAGTCTAGAGTTAACATTTCTACTGTCAGCAGTCGCATAAGAGAGTGTAGCCTCAGTCTCAGCATTCTTGGGTTGTCATCAGTATGCCTCAGGATTTCATGTGCCTTAGTGTCTGTTTTGTATTTAACTCTGCCCTGCATATAACACCACAGGAGACCTGTGGCGGTTTTGCTGTAGAGGATGGTTAATATCTGAAGAGGGTGAGTGCCCTACCAACCACCCCCAGGGAAGTATGGAACTGGGAAGATAACGATCGGTTTCATGGAGAAGTCCACACAGACACAAACACCAGAAACTGATATTTAAACCCCAAACTCATAAGGGACCCCACGTTTTCACATTAGCAAGCCTGGTCTGTTTCCCCTCATCAGCAAACATATATTCTTCATGAAGGCAGCTGAGCCCATATAAACCAGTTACTATTTCTGTAAGAAGTGGGAGGGAGAGGAGAAAGAGGGGAAATTTCACAGTACAGTCCTGTGTGGAGCTATAAATATGAGAAAGCCATGGTTCTCATTTGCATGAATGATACCATAAAGGCCACCAGAACCCAGCTGAGCTGATGCACCTCTTACTCTGCACTCAGTATGCTGCAGAGGTGCTAGGCTGGGCACTCAGAGCAGGGAGACCTGGTTTGAATCCCAGTTCTGCAACATAATATTCTGTGACCTTGAGAAACATAATTTGGTTCCATTTTCCAATTTCAACTACCCCACTCTGACCATTATCTTCTACCTTTCTAATTCCCTGTCTCCATCAGCACTTGAACTCCATCAACACTTCAATCCCATCAGGACATCAAGACCTTCAGTCCATTCATCTATAAATGTAGACCCCTCACCACTTCCATGGCCTCTTTTCACTCATAGCCATTTTAAAATTCCAGAGTCTTTCAGTTAGTTATTCCCTTGCATATGTCCCTAATTTCCCTCACCTCTCTCTCACTTTGGCATGCTTGTTTGGCTAAACCACAAACCCCATTAAGTTAGACCCATTCTTTGCCTTCTTTCACTTTCCTAACCACCTCATGCTTTTCCCATTCTTTTCAAACCTCCTCCCCCATACTTCTCAGTTACTGGCCTTGCTTCCTACTTTCCTAAGAAAAATGAGCCAGATGAGAGGACTGCTACAGGCTCCCACAATCCATTCATCTTCTTGCATCTCCTTTCTGTTACTGTGGATGAACCTTTCTCTGCTTTCAGCAAATCTTGCCACTTATTTCTTTTCTGCAGCATCAATTCCTTCTCTATTTGAACCATTCCCATCCTAGAGTGCTGTTATACTATTTTACTAAAGACCCTCTTTTGATATCCCACTTTCCTTTGTAACTATAGCTCTATTTCTCTTTCCTTTCATAGCAAAACTCTTTACAAGAGCAGTTTATACAACAGTCACTACCTCCAAATAATTTTTTTCTTGCATCCACTCCAATCAAGGTTTTGCTCCAATGAAAGCATTCTTATTAAGACCACCAATAATTTCCAAGTTTCTAAATGCAATGGTACTCAGTATATATTTATTGAATAAATTAATGAAACATTCTAAACCTTATTTTCTTCATATATAAAATGAAGTAATCATACCTACTTCTCAGGTTTATTGTGAAGATTAATCAATACACTATAGGCAAAGGGTTTAGCAGAATAAGTGCTAAATTATATTTTGAGCATAGGAATTGTGCTACATTTTGAAAGGAACTATTTAACTGGAAAGCCTATGAAGCTTCCCTCAATGCTGAACCTAAAAAGGAAGGTATTGATCATATCAGGTAACTACCCTGTTCCTTTATGGAAAGGTTTCTTCCAATTCCTGCAAAAAGGAGGAATTTCATTTTTCTAAATTGGGTATTGAACATTTCTCTTCATTGATACACTGAAAGATCAGAATTTATATTGTTTGTTAATGAGATTGTGGGGCTTCTTTTTAGAAAGGGCAAGGAGTAGGCATCTGGGTAGAAGAGATATCAGTACATTAAGTTTGTTAATGAAATACATCTCAAAAAATGTGTGAAGCCATTTGAAAATAATTGGATTCAGAGGGAGAGAGTCAGAGAGAAACCCAAAGAGAGGTGGCCAAGAACTAAACACTGTGCCTAGCTAAAGATATTGAAAAGATGGTCTGGCAAAGCCAAATTCACAGGCATGTAGTTGAGACAGGGGAAGGATTCAAAGTTTGTCCACTAGACCCCCATCATTCCTTGCTGGAGAGATGAGAGTAGGGATCAGGGTAAAGCAATTGTGCCCAGTGTGAATTAGAGAGTGGCTGGAGGAATGATATGTAATTCTTTATACTCTGAGAAAAAGACATGTGAGACATTCCACCTAGAGTGACATGTTTGTCATTTAGCTTGTGACATAGATCGAATTATTATTAATCACTGGATGTAAAACCATCTCCTTCTAGCAGGCTTTCCCTGGTACAATTCAGATATAGGTCAGGAAGAGATAGGTTAGAACTGTCTAGCTATGTTTTGGTTCTGAATAACATCAGAATCAAAATAGTTTCAGTGATGAGTCAGAGATCCCCACAAACATTCCACCGGTAGGTCAATCTCCAGGGAGGCCGTGATTCTGCACACTCAGCCTTGCCCTGCATATAAACCATGGACACTGAGGGCCATGGCAAGTGGGGCTGGATGGGATTCTCTAAACCTGCTCCCTGAATGGTCATATGTGGTTATCTCTCCTCACAAGAGTGCAATTATGTCCAATTCTGTTCTCTTTGCAATTTGACCTTTAGGCAAGTGACTTCAGCAGAAGTGGGTGCTTGGTTTGGAGAAGGCAGACTGCAGTGTGAATGTCAAAATCAGTCCTTTCTCTGTGCCATGCAGTTCAGTGGAATAAGGATAATTCCCCCAAGTAATAATGCTGTATACACTTTATGGATGTATGTGGATAGCAGTGCACCTGGGAAACTGTACCAGTGTTTTCAGGAAAAATAGGTTGATTTTTGGACCTCCAGTATTATTACTGATACTCACAGAATGTGTCCCCTCTGATAAGAACAAGGGCCACCCAACATGAAGTCTGCCGTGCAACCTGAGAGGTTAGCCAGTCACCAGGTGCACCCACCTCTCCAGGGTGCTGCTCTAGAAATAAAGATTCCTTTTCCTCCAGAATAGTTTCTTCTTCCTCTTAGTTTTATGCCCTCTGAATTCTGCCTGTCTCAGGACCTTTAAACTTGCTATTCTCTTTGCTTGAACTCTTCCTTTACAGACATCCATATGGCACACCTACTTTCCCTAGGTAGCTGTCCACTTGTCTGCTTTCTATTAGGTCATGTGGAATGGGAAACCCAATTCTAAAATAGCAACCTTCCGAACTTGTGCAATTTTTTATTGCTTCGTGTCATGTACACACAGACCCTAAAAACACATCACAATGACTCAGAAACTGGAATTTTATACCTTTCTCTACTTTGCTCAGAAAACCAGTCATAGGAAGTACTTTTGTGCATAACAAAGTTCACTCAAGTTTGAGAGGAGATGGATGAGGTAGTTTGCATCACAACACAGCAAACAACTTCAGACATCACACAATATTTTGACCCCAAAACAGGAAGTGCTGTTCTTGCTTAAATAATATCCTACTTTTGCCTCACTTCTTGGATACTATGCTTTTGCTGAGTCTTCCCTCTGTATTTGCACTTTAGATTGTTCCCTCTCTGCCTATCTCACTGTAAGGGAGACCCAGATTCTTGTTCCTCAGTGCTCTTTGTTTGACTATCCTGAAATAATATTCAGGCTATACCCATTCTATCCCAAGAAAAGACATGATTATTGTATATTTAGTTTTACCCAAGTGTTGCATAAAAGAAAGAACACAAAATTGAGAGTCAAAAAAATCTGGATTCAAACCCCACCTCTGCCACATCCATAGCAGCATACCTTAGGTGGATTCCAGAACTCCTGTGAATGTGCTAATTAAGATAGTTGACAGTGAGCAATAGGAACCCACTTTTGTGCAAGAAGAGAATTCATGGAAAGGGCACAAATAGCTCACAGAATCAAATAAATGGTCAAGCAACCTGGACATGGGAAGGACAGGAAGCAAGACCCCTCTGGGATCTCAGTAGCAATAACTTACAAAGAGTTCCTTCAGGGTTGGCCAATAGTTCACCTTTTCTGTTTTGTGATATCCAGGTGGCATCTAATCTCCAGGAGATTGCTTGCCTTGGGTCAGGTGCCCATGTTCCTTGATATCCCACTGGCTGACATCACACCAAAACACCATGGCATGAGGAAGGAACATTTTTCCCAAGGAAAAGCAGAACACTGTTACAATGTGAGAAGGAAGGGAATCTGGACAAGCATGAACAGCCAGTGCCCTCTACCCTCAGACTCAGCTGCACATGAAAAGGGAAGGAATGTTATGTGGGAATATTATGCCTTCACAAAAGATTGCTGGTTTAAGGATCACATCAACTGTGAATAAATCTTCTAACTATAAGGTAATAGAGAATGTAAAGGTTATTTTTTATATATTAAAATTGGAGCTAGAATTTAAGGGATTTCTATCTTTAATTATTAGAGTAAAGGACACTTTATTTCTTTCCCCTCTCTGAAGTCAATTAAAGACTACAAGAAAAATGAAATGTGAAGAAGAAAACACTATCTTCAACAAAACCTGAAGCAAAATTTCTTATTAGTCTTCAAAGAAAAACTTTTTTTAATCCTCACCAAAGGACATGTTCACTGATTTTAAAGACAGAGGAAAAGAGAGAGACAGAGAGAGAGAGAGACAGAGAGAAAGAGAAATATTCAATACCAATAGAGATGAAAAAATCCAAATATAATTACTCAACAAAATGAGAAAAACTTAGACAAGTATTTTCCATTGGCATCAACTAAATAAATATAGGCATCAAGTAAATAAATTGGTATCAACTAAATAAATATAAGCTCTTGAATAAACAGCTAAAGAAAGAGGTAAAAGAAGAGAATAAGAGATTATGGGACAACTTTCAGCCAAGATGGAGGTGTAGGTAGATATACTTTGCCTCCTCTCACAACCAAAAGAAAGACAACAACAAATTTAAAAACAAAAAACAACCAGAACTGCCAGAAAATTAAACTGTATGGGAAGTCCAACAACCAAGGAGTTAAAAAAGAAACATTCCTGCAGACTTGTAGGAGGGGTGGAGATAGGCAGCTGGGGCAGAAAAGACTCATGGCAAGGTGTGGCTGGTGGGCCAAGCAATCCAACATTTGCATGTTGATAAACCGGGAGGAACAACTGGGGAGTGAGACAGGCCGCACAAGCCAGGGTTCCAGCTTGGGGAAATAAAGCCTCAAAATCTCTGACTAAAAAAACCTGTAGGGGCTGTGGCAGCAGGAGAAACTCCCAGCCTTACAGGAGAACTTGGAGAGACCCACAGGGTCCTACAACATACACAAACCCACCCACCTGGGAATCAGCACCAGAAGGGCCCAATTTGCTGGTGAGTAGCTTCAGAAGTGACTGAAAGCTGGCAGACAGCTGAACAAGCATCATTGTTCCCTCTAAAACCCCTCCCCCACATACAGCACCACAGCAGCAAACTGGGTTGCCTCACTGTAGCAAATACCTAAGACTCTGCCCCTTACTACGTAACAGGCCTGCTGAAACAAAAAAAAAAAAAAAAAAGGCTCAAATGAAAGAACAGATTAAAGCTCCAGAAAAAATACAACTAAGCCTCAAAGAGGCAAACAACATATCAGATGCACAATTCAAAACACTGGTAACCAGGATGCTCACAGAAATGGTTGAGTATGGTTGCAAAATAGAGGAAAAAGTGAAGGCTATGAAAAGTGAAATAAAGGAAAATGTACAGTGATGGGAAGGAAATTGGGACTCAAAACAACAATCTGGAGCAGAAGGGAGAAATAAACATTCAACCAGAACAGAATGAAGAAACAAGAATTCAAAAAAATTAGGAGAGGTTTAGGAACTTCTGGGACAACTTTAAATATTCCAACATCTGAATCACAGAGGTGCCAGAAGGATAAGAGGAAGACCAAGAAATTGAAAACTTATTTGAAAAATAATGAAAGAGAACTTCACCAGTCTAGCAATGGAAATAGACATATAAGTCCAGGAAGCTCAGAGAGTCCCACAGAAGTTGGAACCAAGAAGGAACACACCAAGGCACATCATAATTACATTACCTAAGATTAAAAATAAGGAGAGAATCTTAAAAGCAGCAAGAGAAGAGAGTTACCTACAAAGGAGTTCCCATCAGACTGTCAGCTGATTTCTCAAAAGAAACCTTTCAGGCCAGAAGGGACTGGAAAGAAGTATTCCAAGTCATGAAAAGCAAGGACCTACATCCAAGATTACTTTATCCAGCAAAGCTATCATTTAGAATGGTAGGGCAGATAAAGTGCTTCCCCAGATAAGGTCAAGTTAAAGGAGTTCATCATCACCAAACCCTTATTATATGAAATGTTAAAGGGACTTTTCTAAGAAAAAGGAGAAGATAAAAACTATGAACAGTAAAATGACAACAAACTCACAACTATCAATAACCGAACCTAAAAAATACAAAACAACCTAAGTAAACAACTAGAAAAGGAACAGAATCACAGAAATTGAGATCACATGGAGGGTTATCAGTGGGGCAGGGGAATGAGGGAAAAGGTACAGGGAATAAATAGCATAAATGGTAGGTAGAAAATAGACAAGAGAGGATTAAGAATAGTATAGGAAATGTAGAAGCCAGAGAACTTATATGTATGACCCATGGACATGAACTAAGGGTGGGGGAAATACAGGTGGGAAAGGGTATGCAGGGTAGAAGGGAATAAAGGGGGGAAAATGGGACAACTGTATTAGCATAATAAATAAAATATATTTAAAAAATAAACACGACATTATAGGCTTTGAATGTAAAGTTAGTTTTCACCTCAGAATAAATTGATATATGCTTTGCTATTTTTGTACAAGGAATAATACATTTTAAGAAATTATATGAAAACAATTATTAATGATTTCATATTACAATATAAAAAAGAGATTGTGGGCAAAAGAATTAGTTGATACTGAGCAGGAAAATTTTCAAAAAAAGGTTTAAGAGGGAAATAAAGCTATCAAAAATTAAATTCCAGGTTCAAGATAGCAAAATATTAAAATATGCATCTATTGAAAAACATAAAGGACAAATTTGAAACAAAAATATACAAATCAAAGAATATTAACAAATCATGAGTTAAAAGCAATGAATTGCTGGTATGCCAGTAGAAGAAAGACTAACAAAGAGATCAAGTTTTTTTTTTTATTTTTTTATTTTAGATTATTCAGTACAGTTTCAATCTTTTATTCCTATTCCAGCCCACCCACCCATCCCTTCCCACCTCCCTTCTATTTCCAAGCCCCGTAGTTTTGTCCATGTGTCCTCTATATTTGTTCCTGTAAACCCTTCCCTTCTCCCCTGAAATTCCCTCCCCTCTCCCCTCTGGTCACTGACATCCCGTCCTCCATTTCAGTGTCCGAGATCAAGTTTTTGAAGTGGTAGTGTTAGCAAAAAACATGAGCCAAACAACAAGAAGAAAAAAAGTCCAAAAACACCTAAAAATAAAATTTTTGTACAGTAAAAGAAATTGAGAATCTGATATGAATTAAAATGCATCTTAGGAGAAAAAATACAGATAACCAAATTTAAGACACAACCTAATAAAGTTATCAGACTCCAAAGATAAAGAAAGAATTCAAAGAAGGTCAGCATTCATGACTCTCGCACCCCCAAAACATCACCCATATTGGAAAAGTAAAGGTTCTTCAATATTCACTGTTGAAAAATAGTAAGTAACTCAATTTTTCTTTCAAGTGTAAAGACATCAGATAGAATATTTCAACTATGTAAGAGATCATGGAATAAAGCACCCATGCATCCTTCTTTTTAAACTAAGTATAACAATGTGGTGACTCAAAAATATATATATAATATAGAAAAGTCAACATATAAAATAATGAGAAAAATACAGAAGAAAAGATTTCATTCATAATTTCTTTTTAAAAGATAAAATATGTTGAAACAAAGTTAAATGTGCAAGACATATGAAGAAAACCTACAGAAAGAAAACTGCTCAAAACAAAAAGAAGCTTGAAATAAGTGGAAAGCCACATTTTCTATAGAAATGCATAATATTTTAAGGAAAATAATGCTTCCTAAATTAATGTATAAATGCAATTTAATCACAATAAAAGTACTAATAGATATTTTTTTGAAACCTGCAAACTGATTCTTAACATTGATAAAGAAAAACAAAGCGGGGAAATAGCCAGAACACCCATTAAAATGCACGATAAATTTGGAAAAATGGCTCTAAATTATTGAAATAGCTCATGTAATTTAGATAATCAGATCAGTGGACAGAATAAAGAATTTAGAATCAGACACAGACACATTTATGAAGGGAGCATGTTCATGGCATTGAGATGACTGCTAGCTATTGGGAAATGTAAAGCTAAATTCTTACTTCACTTCATCTGCCAAAAATAAGCCTCTGATTGGTCAAAGATTTACGTTTAGGGAAATAACTGGGGGAAATGTAGAATTTAAAAATTATAGTCCTGAGTAATGACATTCTAAGTAGGACATAAAAGCCAGAATCCATGAATTTAACTTGATATGAAACTTAAAACTTCTATATGAACAAAACCCTAACAGAGTCAGAAGAAAAAGAACAATTAGAGGAACACTTTACAACTGATGGATTTTTTTGACAAAGGATGCATTTTCTTGCAGAGCTTTACATATTACCAAGAAAAAACACCAACAACTCAATAGGAAAATGAAGAATATGAACAGGTAGTTCATACATATAAAAAGTGAAAAAAACACCCACCTTAAAACATGAGAGGAAAATTATGTTACAGTTGAAGAAATGAAATTTTAATTACAATGAGATAATCATTTTCACCTCTCAGATTGGGAAAGATAAAAGTATCAAATAACACCTAATGTTTGAAAGGCTATAAATAGCACACTTGGTATGCTACGTGGAAATGTGAGAGGGCAATTCAGCAATAATAACAGTAGAAAATTACAGACGTAAAAATGTTCTCTGCCACATTCTATTTTATGGCAAAATTTTGTCAGCAACCTAAATGTGCATTAAAAAGAGATCTGTTAAATTTTGATGATCTCTAACAGAAGAGTTTTATATGGCTATTAAAAAATAAGGTGCTAATATGCAAATATTTCCTAAAATGGTTGTTAGGTTTAAAAAAGAATTGTAGAACAGCATGTATAAAATGAGTTCATTTGTGCGAGATAAAAAAATATATACCTACTTTTATATTTAAATGCTTGTACATGCACAGAAGTTTCTGGAGGACCACACAAGAAGCTGTTGCTAGTTTTCATCTTTGGTGAGTGGGCTGGGGACTGATTGGGAGGACTCACTTTTTCATGGATAAGTGTCTGCACTTCAAAAAAGAACCATGTTTAACTGTCAATCTTATAATTTAAATGACTACTAAAATAAAAAGAAATAGAGAGGAAGTTGATTTTTATAGAGGAAAACAATGTTTTTATGTACATTCCTGCTGGCACATACACTAGCAGCCCACATGCTATCCAGAGGAACAGTGGCACCGTGAGTGTTCATCCCAGGAGACTCACTTGCTGGCAGCAGACATTTAGGACACTGATGAGAAGACGCTGGAGGAGGCCACACAGAGGAGAAGAAGTGAGAAACCTTGAGTTTTTCTTCATAAAAAATGAATGGGGAAGCATATTCATAAATAGCATTAGGATTAAATCATTGAGGTTGCCAAAAAGGAAGAGACCAATTTGAATGTGCTTCCATCCTGAGCCAAATTATGCTAGGTCCTAGGGCTGTGAGAAGATAAGACCTTTTCGTTCTCTGCACGCAACACTAAAGCCGGTAGGGGAGGCAGATAGGGGAGGCAGACAAGTGAACAAATAATTCAAAAATGATTCAGTAGGTGGTATGAAAGCTGATCTCTTTTCAAAGAGTGAAACAGGGTGCAAGGTAGAATAAGGGCTCCTTAGATCATCGTGTGGGTCTGGGCAAGGCATTCTCCCTCACACACCAACATTCCTTTCAGAAGCTAAAAGAAGGGGAGAGTGAGGCCCAACACTATTTTACCTAATAACCATGACCCCTCTCCATATAATTTCTTTTTTGTTAAATTTTTATTTTAGTTTATTCAGTACAGTTTCTATCCTTTATTCCCATTCCAGCCCACCCACCCATTCCTCCCCTCCTCCTTCCCTAGCTTTGTCCATCTGTCCTCTATATTTGTTCCTGTAAACCCTTCCCTTCTCCCCTGAAATTCCATCCCCTCTCCCCTCTGGGCCCTGACAACCTGTCCTCTATTTCAGCGTCTTTTGGTATATTTTACTTGTTTCTTTGTTTTGTTGTTTAGGCTCCTATTAAAGGGGAGGTCATATGGTATTTGTCTTTCAATGCCTGGCTTATTTCACTTAGCATAATGCTTTCCAGCTCCATACATGATGTTGCAAAGGATATGAGCTCCTTCTTTCTTTCTGCTGCATAGAATTCCATTGTGTAAATGTACCAAACTTTTTGATCCATTCATTTATTGATGGGCACCTAGGTTGTTTCCAGCACTTAGCTATTGTAAATTGTGCTGCTATGAACATTGGGTGCACAGTTTCTTTTGGAACGAAGTTACAGGGTTCTTAGGATATAGTCCCAGCAGTAGAATTGCTGGGTCAAAAGACAGACCCATTTTTAGTTTTCTGAGGAAGTTCCATACTGTTTTCCACAGTGGTTGTACCAGTCTGCAATCCCACCAACAGTGCACTAGGGTCCCTTTTACTCCACAACCTCTCCAACACTTGTTGTCTGTTGTTTTATTTATGATGGCCATTCTGACTGGTGTGACGTGGTATCTCACTGTGGTTTTAATTTGCATCTCTCTGATAGCTAGTGATATTGAGCATCTTTTCATGTGTTTCTGTCACTGTTTGCAGATGACATGATAGTGTACATAGAAAATC
>CM052543.1:70489698-70510068 GCA_028533065.1 Trachops cirrhosus
AAGGGTTTAATCTCCAAGATATATAAAGAACTTACATGACTCCACTCTAAGAAGACAAGCAACCCAATTCAAAAATGGGCAAAGGACTTGAATAGGCATTTCTCCAAGGAGGACATGCAGAGGATCCAGAAACACATGAAAAGACCCTCTCCATAGAATTTCTTTCCAAGCACAGTATGTTCCATGAAAATAATAATAAATAAACCTTAGTAATTTCTTTTCCAAGAGGAGAATTTTTTTCTATATCATTCATGACAAATTTTAGAAGAAGATTCTGCCTGCACTAGAGCTCTTCAAATCAAAGCACACCAGCACCCAACACACTAGAATCAAGGGTACTTACCTAATTGAATGACTTAGGGGCAATATATTTTTTTAATCTGCCATTGATTGACAGGCCAAGAGAAATCCTTTCCCCTAAATAACGAGAGTTTAAGTTTGAAGAACACTCCCATATATGACATACTATTTGATCCACACAAAACCTATAAGCTGAGTGTTGCTAGTATTCTCCATCTCATAGTGTAGCATTGAAAGACCCACATTATTTCATTTGAACCTCAAAAAACTCTATAAGGTGGTACTATTAACTATTTTCTTTCATTGTTAAGAATATTTGTCAATAGTGTTGGTTAAAGACAAGCCTGGAATTAAATGACCTAGATTTGATTCCCAGTTTTGCCACTTACTGACTGTGACCTTGGCAAACTGATTAATCTCTCTATGCCTTACTTTCTGCACCTATAAAAATGAAATGATAATATTTCCTTCATGGGGTTATTGTAAAAATTAAATGAGTTAATATGTGTGAAACACTTGGTACAGAGGAAATGTTAAATTGTTAATTCTTACTCTGAATCAGAAGATTTGAGTTCTCAATTATAGTTCTTTTTGCAGTACTGTGGATTCCTAGTAACATCATGGAATGTTATTAAGCTTTAAGTGGAAAAAATTAAAGGGGGATGGGATCCTATTGTCATAACTTTGGGAAGTACTGCAATAGGTAAAGTAGTATAACTCTCTTCTCTGCAGTACTTTCCAGAATATTTAACATACTCATGTCAACTATAAATCTCTTCAGAGAGTTTCTTACCCAAATATTGGGTCTGGACCTTTACTTCCTCACTACCTTTGCCCCTCTGGCTACTAAGGCTGGGTTTGGGAATGGAGGACTTGACCTTTGAAAGGTGAAGGACATTTACAAAAGTCAGTTTCACTCAGACTTAGCCATGTCTGGCACCCTGGCTGGCCTTCAGCTCTTGGTGATGCACATGCTAAATACAGACAACTCTAGCCGGAAGGCCCCCACCTCTCAAAGATAAGGCCAACATTCCATAAATAAGGTCAAAAGCCAGCATAGCTCCTCCACCTAGTGAAATGTGATACTCCCTACATGTGTAATGAATGATCAACATTTCACATGGTAGCTGAGCACCCGAGCCTCTTCCTAAAAGGGACTATCAATAGTACTGAGCCCCGTCCTCTGGCCTGGTATGCAAGTGATGGGGAGAAGGTGGCTAAAGGTCTTGGTCTTTGTCTAGTCTCTATACAGTTCAGGGGACCTGAGGAGTTGTAAATTTCACTTGAGATGAAGTAGGGGAAAGAACATTTGAGTTTTATATGAACACAGAGGAGGCCTTGGTATGTGGGCAGCGGGTTAGCTTGAGATAATCAAAATTTGAAAATATGTAATGAACATTTGCAAAATTCAATTATCAAAGCACTTAGATGTGCATTATCTCCTTTGTGTCTCTGGACATTGCTACAAGTTACATGCTTATCATGTCCACCCTATAAATGAGAAAATGAAGGCATAGTGGGATAAGAGCTCTCTCTAAAGTCAGTCAGCTAGTATTTGGCAGGACTGGGATCCTACCCAGGTCCAGCCATTCTGGCATCACCACTCTTTGCCCACGGTATGCTGCAGGCTTGGGTGCTCAAGGCCCATGAAGAAGAAGAGGAAGAAGTAGAAGCAGATGAGGAAATAGGAAATGAAAGTGGAAAGGCAGCTTCTGCACAGTGTTGCCTTAGGACAGGCTCTGAGTAGGGCTGCCAACCCTGCATGTCTGATAAGATAAAACCTGACAAGAGTGAAAATCCACCCCACTGAGAATTTTAAAAAATAATTTTAAGATGGAAATTGCATTTTATCTTTCTATCACCTTAAATTCAAAATTAACTCCCACAGTAGCATTGACTTGAAAAAAATGATTCCAGCATCACAATTCAATATACAATGTGTCAGAAGTCCCTATGTATCCATGCTGAAAATGGTCAATTGCACTAGCATGCCTTGGCAAATAAGACAGGATACAGCACATCTATCAGGCAGTGGGGCCTGTTTTCATCATTCATTACTATGGAGAAGAAATAGATTTGTGCTCATGTGCAGACAGTGGAGAATACTGATTGCTTGGAAAGATCCAGAGACTGGGAGACTTTTTATGTCTAGTTTCCTGGGAAATAGATTTTCTAAATATATTAGGAAAATATAGATATGACTACTAAGAAGTTTTCTTCACCCAGAGAGCTGCAAATAAAAATCAGAAAAGACAGTAAATTACATTAAAAGAGAACATTGGCTTTGGATCAGTCAGATTGGGTTTAAGCCCTACCTGTCCCACTCTAAGCTGCGTGACCTTTATAAACTTATTTCTCCTCCATGATCTTTGGTTTGTACACTTCCTAGGTTGTATTGTGAGGATCAAACAAAATAACCTATATGTTCAATAGTGGCATGAACTGATACTGTGCTCAGTCAGCTATTTTCACTGTAATCAAACTCATCCTAATTCAGTAGGATAAGAGATTTTGGGGGTTCAGAAACAGCTTAAAGCAGAAGCTGGTGAACAGAAAGGAGCATGAGTTGGATAGGGAACGCTGTTTGTTCTGCTTTTCTATTAGCCCCAGAAAGATAGACTGGGAGCCAGGGTGGGGGCGGGGCCAGTGAAAAGGGCAGGCCTCTGATTCACAGAGTAAACTGGTCAAGGAGACAGGCCACAGGATACTCTTCTTCTCCTGGGGCCTGTCAGAAATATGTCCTAGAATCCTGGAAGGCTGAGGGCTCAGAATGCCTAGGAGGATCCTGTTGCCAGGGATGTGAAAACTAGAAGCAAAACAAAGAAGCAGCTTGGGAATGGGTTGTTGTGGAGTGGAGAAATCACTTCTTTTAACCTCATCAAGGGCCAGTCCAAGAAAAAGAGGTTACTGAGCACTAGAACTTAAGAGAAAAGCACCTTTCCTGCTGCATGAGGAATATCAAACTATCAGGATCATTAAGTCATCATCGATATTATCAAACACCTGTGTAACCAACCAGAGTTAGCTGTGTGGGAATAAGTGGAGGGGTCCATCATCTATTTACATTAAGTTAGCTCCCTGGACAGCTGGACTTTGTAGCCTGGCTCCTCACAAAAATGATTTCCCTGAGTTATGGTCTAATATTAACTTCACTGCTCTTAATTGAGAGTCTAAGAAATAACCCCTGAAAGTTAGTTTCCTACACTCTTCGTTATGTTATTCAATATTCTCTTTTAAAAAAGGAAGAAAGAAAATTCCATTTGGAAAATTCCTTTTTGAGTTGACAGGTACAGTAGAAAGGTCATGGACTTTTTGATTAAAGAGACCTGGATTGGAATTCTGGCTCTTCCACACTCTAGTGACACTTTGACTAATGATATAACTTCATTTCTTAAACAGCAATAGTAACACCTTCCTGGAGGGTTGTTACAGGAATTATAGGTGCTGTTTATTGGATGTTTACAATGTGCAAAGACTCTACTAGAGCCTTACAAGCACCTTACTGAATTCCCACAGCACACTCTGAGTCAGGGATGTTCATCCCCCCAGGTCACAGGTTAGAGGTTACCTGCCTGAGATATTGGGTAAATTGCCTGCTGTCTCCCAGCTAGTGGGTGGCAAAGGAGATGTACATGAAAGCTCTTATCAGTTATTGAGTAAGTGCCAAACAAATGTCAGCTGCCTTACTTCTCTAAAAGACCTGAAATATTCCCCTTTTAGTAAGGAAAGGACTAAGTTCCAGGTTTCCATGATTTCCTCTGCCTTTCAAGCAATTCAACTGCATGTTCAAAAATAGTAACTGTTCTGTATTTTATTTCCTCAACTTGTTCATGGTTTTGAATTTCCTATCTTAAAAGCTCTGTTATAGGCATGTTTATTATACCATTTTATGTTCTTTTGGAAGCAGCCAGGTTACAAATCTAGGGCCCCTAGTTGGGTGACTAGCTGTAGGATGGCCAGCCTTGATAATAAAATAGGTTATTTTTTTAAAAAAAATCAAACATATTGGAACATCTGAATCTAAATAAGGGATTCCTTTAATAGGGAAACCTCCAGAGGATAAAGGCACAAGTCAATGACAAATTATTTAAAAGACTCAAATGACTCCTCCTTGGGAATTACCTTTAATATCTATGGCATAATTTTTCCACTCTGAAAATGATAGCAAATGCATATTGTGAATCAAGTGTTTAATTTTTAGGAAAACAAAGTTATTCAGAACTATACCTGTTGACCAAGAGGAGTGATTAAACTGGGTTTTGGTCTATAGTCAGATGCTGATGCAAAATATAAGACTGATTCATTTTCTCACGTAGTTTCTGAATAGGCTATAAAGATTTTTTCAAATCCTAATCAGCATACACTTTGGAGGAAGTTGCCTAGAAAGCCTCTGAAAAAAGGAAGTTACTTTGGAAGGAGGGGACTGTCCTCCTGGTAGGCATGACAATTGGAGGTAGGAGGGTCACAGTGAGGGAGGCCAAGAGTGCTCACATGATGGCTATGAGAATATGGGCCTAATGTGGCCAGCGAGTGTTTGAATTAGGCTTCTTAGAAGCAAAAGAGTATGGAGAGGATGATGTTAAAAGTCATAGGACTCTTGCTCCCTCATTTAGTACAGATCAGATCACCATGAAGAAAAACATCAGGAACTCTCACTTAAAGGGCCAAGCTTGAAGGAGACATGAAAGGGGAAATCACAACATAGTGACAGCAAATGAAAATAACAGAAGAGGAAATTAAAGTTTTCTCCTCCGAGGTCAACACTTGATAGTCATTGGTACATGAGCTAATTATCATAGCATCTTCATGTATCATGATTCCAAGACACTCAATGTATAGTGCCCAGATATAGTTGAGTATAATTTTCATTGTTCAAAGAACTTTTACCTTCTTGTTTCAGTAAATCCTCCTCAAATCCTCATGAAGTGAATGGGATAGGTTATATTACAAAACCCATTTGATAGTAAGAAGACTAAGACTCAAATAAATTCGTTATAAAATTGCTCAAAGTCATTCAACTTATTAGTGACTAAACTATCAGTAGAACTTTGATTTGCTGTTCTCAACTTCTGAATGTAACTATCTACTTTTACATTCTCTTTATCAACAAAGAGATATAAATTCCACTATTTTCTACAAGAAAATGAACACAGTAAACTTATCAGTCTTTACTAAAATCTTAGAAGTAATATAAAATAGCATTGAAAATTTCAGAAGCATTGAAAATTACTGATAACTTGTATCTGAAAACCTAAGAAGACAGGCACACTTTGTTATATTTCACACACATTAAATTGCCTGCCACCCTCTTTCTCTTGAACCAAGTGAAGGGGCACAAATTATGTTCCTGGTGATTTTAAGCTGCACCTCCTTTTGACAAATGCAATCTTCACTGACCATCCAGCTATGCTTCCTAAAACATCCACAATGGCAGAGACTCCATGAGTCATATTTGTCAGCCCAACCTTGCTAATTACCTGCAAGACAGATGCAGAGCAGCAGGCTACTTTCAAGCTCTCTGACTCACCTCACTGCTCACCTCTTAGCAGGCCAAATGGAGGCCCAGCAATATTTGAGCACTTGGTGCCTTGAAACCCAAACCAAATCATTTGCTCCTAAATCTGAGTTTGATACAAATCCCTAAAGCATTCAAGGACAGGCTACGTGTATATGCTTCAAGGATGGAAACTCTCATTGATTTCTTTTTCTTCAGCACTGGTGTTATATTTACAACATAGGTGGTATTTAGGAAGTTGAAGTGGGTGAAGGACAGAAAAGGGAAAAGATGGAAGGGAGGGAGAAAAAGAGGGAGGACAGAAGGGAGGGAAAAAGAGAGGGAGAAGGAGTGGAATGGAAGGGAAGGAAGTGGGAGGGAAGGGGAGCAGAGGAAAAGGGGGGGAAATAGGAAGGAGGGTGAAAAAGAGAAAAGATAGTAGGAGGGAGCCAGGTCCTCAGTCCCTGTCCCTGGACTTTCTGGCAAAGCAAAGAAGTTAGATCTCTCAGCAGTAATGTCAGCTTCAGCCTGCTTTCTTATTTTCAGCCCTCAATGATTTTAATGAAGAACAGTTATAAAAGTATGTGGTTTATGCTCATAAAAAAAACTGCCAGAAAACAGAGCAAAATGAAGACAGGGAGTTGATTCTACCCAGAGGCATTTTCACCACTAATTTTTGGCTTGCTTTCTCTCTGTGAGCTATGCCCACCTCAGGAGATTTCATCTGGATTAAAAAAAAGAAGAAGAAGAAAAGAGTCCTACTAAGACTCATGGAATCTGATTATTAGTTGAACTCTGTCTTCTGGGGAAGACATGTTTACTGTCTTCTGGGGAATATGTTTACTAAGGAGATGGTGGAGGTAACAATCTCCCCAGGAACAGGCCCATCTTCTCTGAAACTTCTGCCAGTCTGCCCTACAACTATGCTCACATGACTATCTGTGGCCAGCTAGCTCCCAGCCAGGATCTTCCATGCTATGGCTTATGTAGGTCTGGCCTCATGCATTCATTCTGCAAGTATTTCTTGATTGTCTACCAGGTGTCAGGCACTGTGCATTACATCCCATCCCTCCCTGCCCAGCAGTATCATGGAAGAAAGTAGAAGTTTGTGGCCAAGGGTGATGCCTCCCAAGCCTTGTGCTCATTTAGAACCCCCTAGACTTCTTCCCAGGCACCTTCGGAAGGGCAATAGAAGTCTTGAACCCATTGAGGGACCAGAACCTCATTTACTAAAAATAAGGTTTAGACTCTTTTGCCTGGTTTTCAAGAATTTCCTTCTTCAGCTGCACCAGGCCAGCTTCTCCCTGGTTGTACAAGTATGCCCACCTCCAACACCTTCTTTCACATCACAGCCACCATATGGTGACTTTGTACAAATTAGAAACAAGAGACTCTCCTTCTATTTAATAGATGATTGTTCAAAATATGTTAATTTTGTTAAAACAAGATACTTTACTCTTAGCCTCCAGAAAGGAGTAATAGGCTAGAAAGCAATAGGGGTACTTCTTAAGATAGGGTGGTTAGGAAAGGTCACTCTGAAGAGCTAACATTTGAAGGTCTCAGAGTTGTCCATGCAAGATTACTGGGATAAAAATTGCAGTTAGAAGGAACAAGGACAGAGGCTAATAGGCAGGACTGTGTTTGGCATGTGCAGGTACCAGGAAGGATGAACCCCTACAGGAGAGTGGGTAGGAAATAAAGTCAAAGAAGTAGGCAGGGTCTAGAGCATGTGAAATTTTGTAGCAATGCTAAGGAGTTTAGATTTTATTCTAGAATTTTAAACAAAACTTAAAACAAGTAAATTACATTATTTGTTTTAACTTTTTAAGAAATTCCTCATATGTGCTGTAGACAATGAATTGTAGGAGCTAGAATGGATTAGGAACACTAGCTGAGTATGGGACAGTTAGACAGTCTATCTAATGTCTTAGGATTCCTTCCAATTTTGACATTCCATAATCCTGCTTCACCAACAGTCCCCACCATGCATATGGTTCTGTGTTCCTAGTTGCAAATGGCAGGTTCCATTTTAAGCAGAAAAGGGATTAGTTTGAGATTTTAGGTAATTCTCAGAATTTAGGAAGAGCCTATGGAAACTGCCTTGAGAACAAGCTTCCAGGAGGACTGCCCAAACCATGTGACAAAACCAGCTTCATAGGGGTACAGCTGTTCTTCTGAGCTCTAAATGCTAGACAGCCTCTGGCAGTGAGGTACCTCCTGTGTGAAGACAGTTCCTGGGATCTTCCTGCTTTTGCTGCTTCTACCCCACCACCAGGAGCCCAGTCGTGTGAAGTGGGGATTGGGCCCCAACACCACCTAAGTTGAAGCAGGAAGCTTCTTCCCAAAACTTTATAAGGTCCTGGGGCCAGAGGTGGGAGATGCAGCTGGAGACTGTGTCAGAAAGTAGGAACACAAACACTGTGGTGATCAAGGCAGGATGCCAAGATCAAAGGAACCAGAGATCTAGAACAAGTCTTCGGACAAAGCCTTAAGGCTGGGAAGATGAGATCAAACTGATAGAAAGCTAGGAACCTGAGAATGTCCAGAAGTAATTTTACATTTATTTACATAATAATTTAATCAATGCCTATCTCTCCTACTAGAATATAAGCTCTACAAAGACAGAGACTGTGCTATATTCATTTTCTCACCATGGAATAGCTTCAGAATGCAGCACTACAATCTTCATGTTTATTCAGAGTCAGTATAGAAAACAGCCTCATAGCATTTCTGTGATTTCTCAAGCAGGGCTGCTGAAAGCACCATCAGTGAGTTTCCTTGATATAAGAAGCTACCTGAAAAATCCTCTTAAAATTTAGTGCCAGTTGATGGCATTTTATTCCTTGATCTGTGCTTGTTTCAGGGGTGTATTTGCTTGTGAAAATTTGTTGCATTTAAGACATGATGTGGGCTTATGAGCCAAGGGATCCTGCAATGCTAGTTGCTGTGGTATGTAAGGATGGTGTTGGAGCCTCTGGCACACCCCAGGAGGAGAATCATAGAATCCTAGGGTTCTGGAGCAAGCCCATTCTTCAGAGAGCTAGCAGAGTCTGCCAGGCTACAGGCCCCTAGTGTACTCGGAGCTACTCATCATGATCTGGGTTTTATGAGATCCTCCATGTCATAAAGTTGAGTAAACACAGAAGTGATATATCACACACTGGAAATGGTAAACTCAGGACTGGGCCTGGCCAGGTCCAAGGAGCACAAGTAAACATCTTGAGCAAGTAGGCCCACAGTTTCATGTCACCTACCTTTGTGCAATTCACACCTATGTTTTCACGGGAGGTTCCCTTTGACCAACCAACTGAGGAGGAAAAATACTCAGCATGATTTGCACCTGAGCAAGCTCATTACATTGCTGTTAGCGCAAAGTGAACTGCTGCTGCATTTCACCTACAGTCAAGGGTGACTCTCATGGACAGTAACAAAGAGGAATCCCATCAATGAGTGGAAGTTGCAAGCAGTGAAGCTGATTATTTTCTTTGCATGGAGGAAGAAGTGGCCTGAGATCATGACCTATAGTAAATGACTTCCTTGGTTTATTAGAGTCTGAAAGAAACAGGATTGAAATATGAGAGACAAGAAATCTGGGGAAGGGCATATAAATGGACCAAAGGAAGTGAGCACAAAGCATGTAGATCTTTGTTCCCTGACATTAATGCCCACCAGGGAGAAGGCACTCAACAAGCAGGAGAGTAGAATGGCTCAGCCCATGGATGTGAGCTACCACAGAGCTTGCGCATGGCCATTTATAGAAGGAGGCTGTGCCCCACAGCACTGACTCCATCTTACCAAAGCTGAGTGCCCAGAATGCCAGCAGTAGCAGCAGAGACTACACTAAACCCTCAACTGGCATAACCCCTGAAGAAACCAGTCACTTTCATGAAACTAATAATACTATTCTGGGTGTGAGTTCACACCGTCAGCCCTCAGAACCTTTGTCAGCACCACACCTGAAGACTTACAGGACACCATATTTACCCGCATAGGATTTTACACAAGATTACTTCATATCAGACTTTTTTTTTTTTTACCTACAAGGCTAAACGTTGGGTACATGATCACAGGATTCTTTGGGTTTACCAAGAAACTCATCACCTGGATTCAGCAATCTGAAATGATGATTTCATTATGGATCTATTATAAACCTATTAATGGCTTAACTAAGGCACTGGCTCTGGAATAACTACACACAATATTTGGGTGCTATCTTCCAAGATGCAGTATGTGTATTGAACCACCAGTTAACATATGGAGCTGTGTACCCAATAGCTAGAACACACAATGTACATGTCACAGAGTAAAAGAATGAATACAAAACCTACCACTTTCAACATCAGTCCAAGAGACCCCCTAATGGAATTTCTACTTCCTATCCCCACATGATTCTGCCAATTAGATGTCCTAGTTATTTGAATGAGGGTGGGGTGGGAAGAGACATTTCCACTAAAAGATGCTTAAGGATCAAAGTTATGACTCCCTTCTCTTTAGGTTCATCGTACTGCTGGAACAAAAGGCAAAGAAGCGAGTATTGGTAAAGATCATTGGCCCTGATTACCTTGAGAAGCTGAGTTCCACTGCACAATGGGGACATGAAACTCAAGAATTTCTTTATGGTGAATCTATGTCCAATGGTCCATAAACATTGTTAATGGGAAATGGATTCTTGCAGCCCCCCAAATGCCAGAATGGCAAGGCAACTTAAGGACTTGGACATTTTGGGGGTAAGGTCTGAGTTGCACCCTGCTGCCAGCAATGAAACCCCAGTAACTGAACTAGGACATAGGGCAAAGGTGGGCATAGAGAAAACACTGCAATACAGTGCTGGAAACTGTTGCAGAGGCACAGACTGCATCTTACTCCACTTACCCAACTCTATTATTTTTAATTAATCCCTATCCAAAGATATCTTCATTGATTTTAGAGAAAGAGGGAGGGAAAGGGAGAGAGAAAAACATTGATATATGAGAGATATATCATAAGCATCCCAAATGGGGATAGAATTCACAATCTACATATGTGCCCTGACTCAGTATCAAACCCAGAACATTTTGGTGTACTGGATAATGCTCCAAACAACTGAGCCACCTGGTTAGAGTCCACATCTATTAAGTTTTTTAGAGATTGTGGGTATCCATCAATGGACTGGGCTTAATGAGAGCCATAGGAGATGTGAATGCTTGATGGTGCAAAGTGTTGACTTTAATCAGTTCCCTTTGGTTCACTATCTGAACATGCTCTCGGCCTTAGCTTTGATTCTAGACACAGGTATGACAGTTCCATGCAGGCTTTGACCCAGTGCCTCTCCTCACATACATACCATGGGCTTCTTTGAGGGATGCCTGAGGAAACACTATGGGATTCATTCACACACAACCTAGAAATAGAGACCAGTTGATATTCCAAGAAGCAACTCTCAACAAATGGGGAGTTGTAGCTACTTGATAAATTCTTTTCCCTTTGGTCTTCCAGATAGACTATTTTGAGATACACCATATACACTCCTTCGAAGATCCCAGCAAAATCAAGCACCACAGTAATAACTAATTTGCTAACATACTCTTTTCTTTATTTCCCTCCTTTCCTGTTCACTCTCCCCAGTCACTCACTCTTATTTCTTAGGACTGCACAAAACAAGCCAAAAATAAACTGTCTAAATAGAAACTCTGGTTTCAGGCACTAATTTCCAGGACAAGCACAGGCTAAAACACTCCACAGCCAAATTTTAGACTGGAATGCCTCTCCTTTATAGTTTTACCTCCAGTGACACAGAGTTCTTACTCTCTTAATTTTAATACAATACTTTACAGCTTCCCTGGTACCTTCTACCTTAACATCACTCCTTTCTATCACTTCCTTTCCTATCCATCACAGACCCATAGTCCACCACTTGAATCATTTCTTTATCCTTTTCTTTGAAACCCTCACCACTACATCATTCCTTCAAGCATCCTCACATTGAAAAAATCTCAAAGAAAGATGTGTTGTTTTTACTGCCTAGTGTCTATCTATATACCTTTCTCCAAATAACAGTTCCCCAACTTTCCTCTAAGCAGCTTCTGCTTCCACCACTTGGTCCATGATGCCATAGTTAGAGTATGTGACTCAAATTCAACTCAGTGAGTGTATTTTATTCTGTCTGGCCCAGTGATAAGTTCAGGAATAGACACTTGTCTTAAGACAATCAAGCCCAATCAGAGTGGATGTCAGGTCTTTTGTTGAATGACCAGGAAGACTGTGAAGTTTCTGCTGGAGTAACTATTTCAGAATGAAGCCAACCTGTAAGAAGCAGGGCCAAGATACATCATATTCTAGTGAAATCATCTCAGCCCTTGTACCAAATTTTATTGCATACATCCCTGTATTTTTCACTTCTTTAGATCAGGGGTCACCAACACCCGAGGCCTCAGACTGGTACTGGTCCCTGGCCTGTTAGGAGCCAGGCCAAATAGCAGGAGATGAGCAGTGGGCCATGGAGGGAGTGAAGCTGCACTCCAGTTACCTCCTGAGCTCCACCTTCTGTCTCTCCCAGGCCCCACCCCCAACTGTGGAAAAATTGTCTTCCACGAAACCAGTCCCTGGTGCCAAAAAGGTTAGGGACAGCTGCTTTAGATAATCCATGTCCTGTTTAAGCCAGATTGGGCTGAGTTTTCTGTCACTTGCAACCAGAATCCTAATTAATTCTCTTGGACCACCCTTACCATCTCTCTGCTTCTGGTACAGTTAATGAAAATCTTCCTCCAAATTTATAGTCTCCAGTGATCTCCTCAACACTACCTCACAGTCATTTCCCTTTCCAACTTTCACTACTCTTTTCAAGCATTCTCTCCTCTTTATATGCAGCAAATGACTCACCTGCTAACTCGTTAACCAAATTAAAGTCAACTTTCTTTTCCCAGTCCTTCCACTTCCAATGGGTACCAGAGATTAGTAACAGTTGTAGTGGTACTTTTAAAATGCTATTTAAAGAAGACTTGCTTTCTCCCTTTTATCTTAGATTCTTTTTCTTATCTAGATATAATTCACCTCGAAGTAGATTTATATGTGCAGATATCATATATGTATATATTTATATGTATGCATACATATATTGATAGAGATCTGATCAGATCACTAGGAAGGAGTAGGACAGGGCCATAGGAGGAGGTTGCCCAATGCAATGGTAAACAGCCAAGGACAGGATTGGCTGAGAAGCTGAATGCCTCCAGAGTGGATGGAATTATGGACAAAAAGATTTGAAATAAAAGAAGCACTCTTAGGCTCTCAGAGGGGTGCTGGCTCTCTCTGGCTTTTGGGTTCTCTTCCTTGAGGATGTCTGGATGATCATGCTGCAGCTTCCTGCACAACAGATGGTATTTTGGATAAGAAGGAACTCCAGGCACAGCTTACAATCAGGCTGGCCTGGCAAAGGGTGGCAGGGTTATTCTTTGAGTGTTCTAGAGGGAATAAGCTGTAGAGGCAGAAGCCTGCCATTCTTCCAAAATTGTTTAGGTTTTGTATCTTATGTTGTTTTAGTTTGTAAACTAACCCTGTAGAAATAAGATAATTAAAAACTAACAGGAGGAATGATAGGAGAATTCAGGTGTTAAGAGTTTAGCCTTAATTGATAGGCTTAAGTGAGTAATGCATTTGGAAAGCTGTTATTCCAAAATTGTGAGGCTTTTGAATAAAGACTCCTTTCCTTTATCACCAAAACTTTGCCTCTGGAATTTTGCCTACAGGGTTGCAGCAGGCAGCAGGACCTCAATTGCTTTTCAGTAACAATATAAACATATATATGCAAGTTTTTCATTAAATTTTATCAAACACTTTCACATATAGATAAGTAAAGAAATATATATGAAAGCATTTATCTCCCCCTCCAATTATACAGTGGAATACTGACCATGGAGAGGGTTTTTAACAGACAATCTCTCTCTACACCTTTTGCCTTCTCCTGATGCCTCCTAATCTCCAGCTGAGAGCACATGCTAGAGACTACTACCCACATTTAAGAAAAAAGATAAATGCCACAGTAAATAGTCAATAATGAGAGATCCACCAACCTTTCCAACTTTGGAAAACACTTAGAAACACAATAGCTGCTTAGAGCTATCCAGAATCACAGGATTCATCTACCCCAGCTCCACTGACAGGTGAGTAAACCAATGTTTAGGGAAGTTAGGTGACATTTTTTAGGTCTCCTGGCATAGCTGGGACTAGAGCACATTCTACTCCATAGCTTTTCCAGTGACATTACTACTTCCTTCATAATGAACTAATATCCAGTGTGTTCTTATGGGCATAGACAGTTTGCTAACCTCTTCCCTAAGTCATTTGCCCACTCAGATCACTTCAGTAAGGACATGGGGACCTCAGAAAAATGATGTTTGCTGTGATCCTGTCTATAAAAGCCCTTCATTGTGTGGGGGCGCTCTGCCCACAGAGCTCTCCCAGGCTGCCATGGATGAGAACAATTCTACCAAGAGGTGATCTGCTAGGGGAGGAAAGATGGCCAATCTCTCAAAGAAAAGCCATGAGCCTATTTCTCAGTGGGCTTATTGGGTTTACTTTGCACAGGAATACAGGGTGTATACATAAGGCTCATGAGTCATTGTCAGGCAGTAATGATCAGGGAATAGATAACATTCAAAGAACTATAAGGCCTTATTCTGAGTCAGGGTCAGATAGATATAGTAATGTCAAAGGGCCATAAAACTTTAGGAAACAAACTCACTTTATGCCTGGACCCTTATTTAAATTGAGGGCATTCTTAGTAAAGCAGGTTTCACAGGATTTTATGCATTCTTTCTTAAGCCTGATCGCCCCCAGGGAACCGCCCTTTCCAACACAGGGCTATACCACCCTCCTCAGGTAGGGTATGTGGACAGCCAAGAGATTAGGAGACTTTTTACAGATAGAATGAGGACTCAGGCTATGACAATGCCAAGGGGTGAGGTTCCATCACCCCTTTTCTATAGTCCCCTAAGTCCTTCCTGGATGGCCCCTTTGTGACTGTGCCTGTCTTAGGTTGTTCCTTCCTTGAGGAATCTTACCCATCATTGACTATGCAGCCATCCTCTAGGGGCCAAGCAGGGTGAAGTAAAGGGGGCAGAGGCTGCACCCCTGCTGGGAGGATAAGTTTTGTCTCCTTAGTGGCTTATGGTCCCAAGGTATTTTTACTCAGCCTTAGCCATGGGGGGTTACAGCTTCTGAAACCAGGCAGGGAAGTTCCCAACATCATTGTGCTACAACCACTAGGCTATTAAAGGTTAAAACTAGGAGAGTAATTAGAAGGACCAGTGATGAAGAGCTCAGTTGATTAATGAAGTTCATCTCTCCTGCCCCATCACTCTGTTTTTATGCCACCACTGACTTCCACCTCTAGGTGACAAATCAAAAAGAAAAGAAAGGTTTGCTTCAGTCAATGGCCCAATTAATGTATTAAGGTAAAAATTTGGAATACCTGTCTAACTAGGAAGCAGAACTGTCTCAGCCTATACTTAAGAAAAACCAGAGAGGTATTGGGAATACTTCAAAACTTCAAAATATTTATGTGTTGATGGTTTAATGAAAAAGAAATGTTCTTTGAAACTGAAATAAAGATTTTTAAAAAACTGATTCAGAAACAGGAAGAACAAGTAATATGCAAACACCATTTGGTGACACTATTTCCAAGCATATCTTAGAAACAACTTTCCATGTAATAATATTTATTGTGTCTACTACCTGCTAAGTTGGAACCTAGGGTCTCAACAAACTCCTACAGTGACTCCACATTTTCCTTCCTATACCTAGGTCTCAAAGTCAATAACCACTTCATCCTCTGTTCCCTCTTGTATCCTGTTATATTTCCATTTAAGTATCAACTTATATTTCTTATTTGGGCAACTTGAATCTGCTTTTCTTACCAGGGTAAGGAGCTCTTTTGTCTTGATTCAAGTTTACAAAAACTGTATGTTCTTTTCCCTTGTATATTATTACCTGTGTCATTCTATTTACTCCCCAAACATTTCTCTGGCTCTCCATCTGACTTCCTCTAATTATGACCACTTTCTCCTAAATCCAACTGCTCTCCAATGTCAGACTTCACCCTTTTTTTCTCTTTCCTGCTACCTTCATGAACCTAATTCATTTGCAGCTCCAGCTCTTTCCTTTTGTGCTACCAAAGTTTAGGATTAGTGCATATTCTACATCCTCCCAACTTCTTTTCTCTTGCTTCTCTTTCTCTGCAGTCAGGCAAATGAAGGAATGCTCACCACCTGAATCTGATAGAGCTACCTGGCCCTTTCCCTTGCCAAACTACAATTGATTTGAAAAATAAATACCTCCAAACAAAAGCAGACCTTGAGGGCACAGGACTCAGCCAAGGAGGAGCACCCATTCATCAGTCCTGCTCCTAACAGTAGGCATGTAACTCAGGGGACACAGCCTCTCCTTTCCTCTGTTGTATCATCTGTGTTCCCCCAGTCCATGCCAACCTGTGGCTACAGTGAGATTGTAGCAACAAAACAATTTTGTAGGATATGCTTACATCTGATCTTTGAGATAGACAAGGACCTTGAAATTCTGTCCACACAGCTCTGGGAGGCACAAGCTGGTGATTCAGCTGCCACACACCTGCCCCTACCCTTCTTCACTTTTCCCTCTGCTCTGAACCATGGTAATTATGATTACTGTTGCTGCCAGTGATAAAGGAGCAGATGTGCTGAGGTTTCTGCCAGCCCGGTGAAGGCCACTGCAATGGCTGCCAATTGTTTAAGGCTGGTCTTTGTACCAAAGGCCCTGTGCTCTGTCTTTGACAATGGGAAGGTGCCACTGATGTAAGCAGAGAGAGCTGATTCTCATCCATGTCCCATTGCATCTGCTAACCATCCCCCCTCACAAATATATTCACACCACTGCAGGGACACTAATGTCAGCAATGAGGATGCTGTCTCTGTTTCTTCTGAAACTGGTCTGTAGACCCATTGGTCTCTCAGTAGCCCATGGAGATCTTAGCAAACAAACTGATGTAATTTTTTTTATTACAGCTCCTTAAACCTTGGACTCAGATATGAATTGCAGTTATTGGGTCATTTGGCAGCTGAGCAATAAACACTTGAATTTGGAGCCACTCTTCTCCTCCACACTTACCGAGCATGTCCCTTAGCTAAATCTTTGTTGCTCAGTCAGTTCTCCCTTTTACATGAGGGAGTTCTACCTCATGTAAACAGACTTCTGGCAGACCTGTCCTGCCAGTCCTCCCAGCATTTCTAAATGAAATACAGAAAGCCCGCTAAAATATGCAGGAGAAAACCTTGTTGTGAACACGTGACCAAAAGTCAGAAAACATCAGTTCAAAAAAAGAAATGCCCTGACAACACCTTCCATGGACATATGACTAAACACAGTGGTTCTCAACTGATGAGTGGCTGCGGAAGAAAATAAATTAGAAAAGTCACTAATGAGAATCCTGTTTATTCCTTCAACCATTTGTTACTTCTGAATAGGAGCATTATCCCTTAATTATAGCTCTTAGTGCCTGTCAGTGACTGACAATTTATTATTGCACAATTTCTTAGAATTCACTCTCATGATTGTAAACTGCCAATATTTCCACAGAATCAAAGTTCTCACTGTTGTTTAAGGCTTGTTTTAAATTAATAACTGAGCTTCATAACATGCCACAAGCTCAACTATACAAATCTACCTCTGCATTCCCATTTTTGTATTTGCAGGAGGAGCAAACCCATGTGTTATGTAAAATCTTTAAGACTTTTGTGATTCTTTAAAGGTGCTTAGCCATGTTCATTCAAATACTGCATTTTCTCCTTCCTAGGAAAATTTAATTTCTCCTAAAGATTTTCTCAAAGTCTATATTTCTTTCTTTCATGGAGCCCTGTTGCTTATGTAAACCATTCAAACTTTTCTTTGGTCAAGTCATGGTAAAGCAGGAAATGTCTGTTTCTAATTGTTTTCTTGTTCTTGGCTTTGAACTTCACACGCTTTCAGCTGATACACACCTTAAATCTTTTCTTGCCCTGAGAGTGTAGCATTACTAATGCAAAGCATGGTCAGCCCCTTGGGCCAGGTTTTATCTGTACAGGAATGTCTTGATTGGAGATTGTAGTTCTTATATCCTGCTTGTGTGACTATGGACATTATTTGATTTGACTATATTAGATCAAGTTCATGATAGACTGTCTTCTTTTTCTATGCTACACTAATTTTATTGTGCTTTTTATGTGCCCGCGGTTCTCAACACCACCACACTTAACCTGTCCCCTGAGAACATCCCTCTAGTAATTTATCATAAAATTGCACACTGAACTTGGCTGTCTTCAGTCTATTTTCTCTTTAGCACAACTGCTGCCCCCGTCTGCAGATGTCTGAGTCAAGAAGACAAACAGGAAGGGGGAAAAGCACAAAGATAAGAATTAAGATTCTTTTATAAATATTGGTTTTGTGGAAGAATTCAGGATAAATTCAATTTTCCTAAAATTTTTATTTGACTGTATTATGTGTGAGAACTTATGAAGTTTCATGTTTCAACCACTTAATTAGTTATGTCTTTGAGCAGGCTCTTAATTTTTCTGTTCTTCAGCTTTCTTCTGTTTAAAATCAGAATGAGACTGTCTGCCCTTTGATTTCATAAGAGTTAGAATCATATGAAATGATTACATGAGTTGATTTCGAAATATTTAGAACACCACTCCTATAATTTAATAATATTTTATGTAGAAGGGTAGAAATAACCTCTGTAGAAAAAGTAACTTTCTCATTAAATGATTTCTCCTTAACTCTCATTATTTTCCTTTTGATAAACAGAATAGACAGTTCCTGTGTGGTGAAATTCCGAGATACTCGAAAAGCATCTTTGACCCGAAGGATGCTTTTGCCACCTGCTCACTGATATTTGAAGTGCAATCAATCACCTAGGACATATTTGTCAGGGATAAGACTGACAAAGAGAAATGACTGACACAGTCATGTTAACTTTTCTAAAGGAGAAAAGGTGACATGGAATCAAAACTTTGATGTAAATTAAAAACTGGCTCTTCAGTCTGTCCCCAGCACAGGTTTACGTGTTAGGGAGTGGGGTGATCCTTGCTTGGTATACCCATCTTCTGATAAATATCCTGGCTTTCTCCAAGCAGCTTCTCACCTCTTGGCCCATTGTTTCATTATAAAAATGGTACCAAAAGGTGGTAAAACAGCAACTACTTTCCGTGATCTCAGTTGACCACTGGCCATGGTGAATGACTCTACCCTATGTAGGGGACTGTTGGCAGACTCTATAGATCAACAAGCTGAGCTGAGATGGCCAAAGTCCTCTTACTGAAATTGTTCTGAATCACAGAATGTCAGAAATAGAAGATCATTTGAGACACTTTAATCACAGGCTCAGTAACTCAAATATCCACAGTGGTTAGCTAGGTAACATGAATGTGTGAATCACGTGGTATGAAACAATAAGGAGGACTTCCAGCCAAGATGGAGGTGTAGGTAGACACATTGTGCCTCCTTGCACAACCAAGACAGGGACAACGACAATTTATAAACAGAATAACAACCAGAACTGACAGAAAATTGAACTGTATGGAAGTCGGACCACCAAGGAGTTAAAGTAGACACATTCATCCAGACCATTAGGAGGGGCGGAGTCGGGCAGCTGGGCAGAGAGGGGTGGAGGCATAAAGAGTAGTGGGACTGGGAGCTTAAGGCATCCCAGGTACGGAAGACCCCAGCAGGCAGACCTTGGGTGTGCAGGTGGTGGCTGGCAGACCCCAGGGCCCAGGGTGGCAACTGGCAGACCCAGCAAGGCAGCGATTATGAAGCAAGGCACTGCGTGCAACCCAGGGTCCCAGCGCCGAGAAATAGAGCCTCAGGGCACTGAGTGAAAACACCTGTGGGGGTTGAGGAACAGGGATAGATTCCCAGCCTCACAGGAGAGTTAGTTGGAGAGACTCTTGGGGTCCTAAAATGTGCACAAGCCCACCCACATGGGAATTAGCACCAGAAAGGCCCAGTTTGCTTGGGGGAGGCAGTGGAAAGGACTGATATCCAACAGAGAGCAAAGCAAGTGCCATTGTTCCCTCTCAGAATCTGCACCCAAATACAGCATCACAACCCAGTGACTGGGTTGACCCACCCTGGTGAACACCTAAGGCTCTGCCCCTCACTATGTAACAGGCATGACAAGACAAAAAAAAAAAAAAAAGGCCCAAACGGAAGAACAGATCAAAGCTCCAGAGAAAATACAACTAAGTGACAAAGAGATAGCCAACCCATCAGATGCACAGTTCAAAGCACTGGTGATCAAGAATTGGTTGAATTTGGTCACAAATTAGATGAAAAAATTAAGGCCACACGAAGTGAAATAAAGGAAAATGCACAGGGAACCAATAGTGATAGGAAGGAAACTGGGACTCAAATCAATGGAGTGGACCAGAAGGAAGAAAGAAACAACCAAACAGAAAAGAATGAAGAAACAAGAATTAAAAAAAAATGAAGAGAGGCTTAGGAACATCCAGGACATCTTTAAATGTTCCAACATCCAAATTATAGGGGTACCAGAAGAGGAAGAGCAACAAGTGGAAAAGTTATTTGAA
>CM052543.1:70510568-70521313 GCA_028533065.1 Trachops cirrhosus
CACTATAGTAATAGAATTCAGGAAACTGAGAAGTTGGCTAAGGTCTGGGAGGGATGTTGCGTATTATTTACAATTGTATGGAATAGCTGTTATTTACAGTAATATTAGAGCTACAATCATATGACAGTATCTACTAGATCTAGATAATAAGAATAGGAAGTATGGAGCCTTGAGAAGTGTACTAATGGAACGCAAATGAAGGACAGTTAATTAGCTATACACTATGAATGAGATAACAGGGGAAACCTATTAAATGATATATTATAACTAGCCAAGCAAAGAAGACTATACCGAAAGAAGAGTCTAAAATACTATTTCAATTAAAAGTGTAAAAAAAATGAAATAACAATACAGATATGTTATTATTTGCAGGTTCAAAAAAAATGAAGGAAATAAGCAGGAGATGGAATGAAGAGATAAATTTGGAAAGAAAGGGAGAAGGATCAACACTACAAAGAAATAGAAACATAAGGAATTGAACAAAATAACAAGAATAAGAATTAAAAAATAAAAAGTTACTTAATAAAAAAAATCAAGCAAAAAAAGAAAACAACAAGAAAAAAACAAAAACTAAAAAAACCCTTTGTTGGTTTCAAACTGGCCAAACCAGTTTTCCTGGTTTTGCTGGCTACAGCAGACTTAGGAGCCAATGCCATGGCTTTTTTCCTCTTCCTGTTCAGAGCTCCATCAGCCTCTGGCGCCCTGTCCCCAGGTCCAGCCCTGCGGGCCCAACGCCCCAGGACGTGCCCTGGGCACTGGATCTGCGAACTTCCAAGCACTCCCTCCAGAGCCCACTGTAGCACACGCACCAGCACGTGCACACTCCTTCCAGGTTCAAGTATGTGTACTCTGTGTATTCTGAGGGGCTCAAACTTCCCCTGAATTCACAGCCTGGGCACCAGGGATCCCGCAGAATGCCCATGCTTTTTCCGTGCTCACAGCTGTAGACACCAAGCCATTTACCCAAAAAATAACTCTCTCTGGGTTGCCAACGGAAGACCCAGCGGTCACCGGACCCATTGGCTGGGCCAATCTCTCCAAAGCTGTTCAGGCGCCTCTCACCAGGGTGTGGGCTCTGGGTGCTCTTCAGCACTCCCTCTGAAACCTCACTGGGGAGTGCTCACGCCCTATTCTGGGTTCATTAGTGTGAACTCTATGGATTCTGAGGGGCCTGCAATTTCCCCGAATTCATGGCCTGGGCACTGGTGATCCCGCAGAACCCCTGCACCTCTTCTGTGCCCACGGCTGTGGACTCTGGGCCTTCCACCAAAAAACACTCTCTCCCAGTTGGGGCACCGATGCAAGGCCTGGCCATCTTTGGCTCCACTGGCTGGGCCGTGATCTTCCCCAAAGCCCGCTCCGTGGTCCCCTGGATCAGCGCTGCTCAGTCCTTGTTTGGCCAGGGAGGGAGCGGTTGACCCAGCTCCCCCACCCCGAGAGCCCTGCGGCAGCCCCCGGAGCTCTGGGGCTGGGGCTGCAACCTCCCTGCTCCCCAAGCTGATCCCTGGGCCGTTATTATCCTGCAGTAGTCTCCTTACCGTCTGGTCTTTCAATGTCCGCTACAATTTTTGATTTCCTATTTTCATGTATGCTGCGATGATCCTCAGTAGGATTTGTTCTAGTCCTCCGTAGTGTGACTAGGTTTTCCTGCCATTTGAAGAGGGATGTGGCATGTGCTCCCTCCTACCACACCGCTATCTTCCCTCCTAAAATATATATATTTAAAAAACAGAGAATGTGACATGTGAACAATTCAAAGCCACGGAGTACTTAGTGGCATAATCGGGTTGGATCCTGCTGATTCCCAATTGTAAATCAGTATTAGGAAATGCAGTAAACTTGATATGGCTATGGATAGAAATATAAATACAAAAGTAAACACAGGTATTTAAAATATCTTAAAGTAGTATTGTTGTTATTAGTTATTATTACCTTCTATTTCAAAATAGTTTGACTCACAAAAAGTTGCAGAAACAGTACAGAAAATTTCCACGTACCCTTATCCTAGCTTCCTCCAAAGATATCTTCCATAAGCATAGGATGTTATAGACACAAGTGTTTAAGATACTGTCCAGTGTTCTTCTTCTGTTCTTTGAGACATTTCTTTGTGGTTGAGTATTTCTCATCTGTTTTGTCCCTGCATATAAGTTTGCCAAAACAGAATAAAACCTCCTTCACCACCAATACCACAAACTAAACCCTGCTTGAAATTTCTGAGTTCATCTCAGATGATCATAAAATATAAATTTTGTCACCCCTTGCCCAACCTCTTTGGAATGGCCCTCAGGAAAGCACAGTCCTATAGTCAGATGCACAGCCTTGCCTGAGGAGACCAAGACAAGAAAGTCTCCAGAGCCCACAACTGACATTTGAGCTGTGCTCACCAACAGAGGCAAGGGGAGAGAGAGCAAGTGTGAATGAGGGTGTGAAAAGCTGCACTTAAACATTCATCCCCAGAGTGGGAAGTGAGAAATGAGGCTGATGAAACATCAAGTGAGGAAATAGTAAGTCTATTTCCTTACAATGGATGGGCTTTGGCAGCCAAACCAGACTTGGGAGCAAGCAGGGACAGAATGCAACCCTCAAATGGCTGAAGGCAAACATGAAAAAAATTAAAAAGCACCGGCTCAGTGTCAAGGGAAATATCCAAGCAGTTCTAACTGCAAAGCAAAATGCACAAAATGCAAGGAAACATTGAGTCACTCAAGTTGATTTGAATAGGAGAATACAAAATATGAGTGGCTTCCTCAAAGGGTTCTTTTGCCAAGATCTACTGGAGCCCCTGCCTAGCCAGCATTTTGTAGATGCCTTTAAAGTTCAGCTTAAACTCAGCCAACTTAGTATAGTAGTTAAACAAGGCTTTAAAGTCAAATTAACATGTGACCATTCTATTCCAGCTATATAATCTTGAGCTAATTACTTTCCAGCTGTGAACCTCAGTTTCCTCATCTGTAAAATGAAAATACTGGTAATAACAGCACCTACCAGACAAAGTGATTACAAAGACCTATGAGAATAAGCATAGAGAGCACTCAGCATAGTACTAGCTAAACAATGTACCTAATAAATAATTCATGTGAGTATTGCTTTTCAGTGAAGAACCATGGCTTTGGAAGATCTCAGTTCCTCCAGCTGAGGATACCCAATATCTTCCATGGACTCATCCTGATTGCTCGTTTACAGTGTCATTGAGACAAGAAGAATGGACTAGGCTTAGCAGCTTTCACTTCTCCATTGATCTGGTCCCCATCCATTTCTGAACTACAAATGGCAGTTTAAGAAATTGTTAAAGGCATTTGCAAGTGTCATCTCAACAACAGCTAGATTCGGACTGCTGGGAACCAGAAAGAACAGATACCTCTTCTCCTTCCCTTCTCCCCCAACCTTTTGAAAGTATCCACTAGGAAAGGGCTGGAACTGTTTAAATAGGATGCAGCAGAGATGACATTTAAAGTGGCCACAGGAAAGAGATTCTTGAAAATAACTCTGAGAAGTGCAGAGATTCAACTTCAAACAGAAAGAGCACAGAGGCTTGACTTTCCATTATATTGTCCTGAATCCCTCTCTGCCATTTCCCCATTTTTGTGCTCCCTTACAAGAAAGAAAGAAAAAAAAGAAAGAAAGAGAGAGAGGAAGGAAGGGAGGAAGAGAGGAAGGAAGGGAGGAAGAGAGGAAGGAAGGGAAAAAGAAAGAAAGAAACTCACTCTTCCGTTATGTTTACATGAAATACCCATAAGGGATAAATCCATAGAGACAGAAATACCTTGGTGTTTGCTTGGGGGATGGAGAGTGCGGACAATAGGGGAAAACTCCTTAATAGGTCTGGGTTTATTCTGAGGTGATGAAAATATTTTTAAAGTAGCTAGAGGTGATGCTTGCACAATATTGTAGATGTACTAAGTACCACTGAATTGTTTCCTCTAAAATGGTTAATTTTATGTTATATAAGTTATACCTCAATAAATATATTTTTTAAACTCCCTGAACAGAGTTGTCTACTTGTGCTCTAATTGTCTCCCACTTCCTCTGGGCCTCATGCCAATCAGGCTTTCACCTCCACCAGTTCACCCACACTGCTTTGGTTAAGGTTACTGTGACCTCTGGGTTGCTAAGGGAAGCTTGGAAATGTCTTAATTCCAGGCAACTGTATTTCAACTAAAATCAGTCTTTCTATTACTCAAAAAGAAGAGGGAAATGAATAATAAGGGGTAACTAGCCATCTCTGCTGGTCTCTAAGGGTAAAACATTTATACACTGGAAACAAAATATATAGCCTCCAAATTGGAGGGGTGGTGTGGGGAAGGGTATTTAAAAGAAGAAAATTAAATTAATTCAATAGACAATAGAAAAGGAAAAAAACAAAGAAAAATCTTGTAAACAACAAAAAAACAGGACAGAAATGATTCAAATATATAAAGGATTACAATAACTATGAATAAATAAAATAAACACAACCATTAAAGCACAAAAATTCTTTTGGGTAATTGGTGCACTTTATCTGTTACCAAATTTGTGGGCAAAGAGCAGCTCATAAGAGCTTTTATTATAATTTTAATGTCTAAGGGATCAATAGTGGTGATCTCTTTCATTTCTGATATGAGTAATTTGTTTCTTTTCCTTTTCTTAATTGGTCTGGCTAAAAGTTTATTGATTTTATTGTTTTTTTAAAAAACAATAGCTTTTGATTTCATTTGTTTTATTTTACTGTTTTCCATTTTATTGGTTTCTGCTCTGATTTTTGTTATTTCTTTTTGTCTGCCTACTGTGGATTTAATTTTTTCTTTTTTCTAGTTTTGTAAAATGGAAGCTGCTTAGATGATTGATTTCTAAATGTTTCTTCTTTTCTTTTTTTTAAGATTTTATTTTATTTTTTTAGAGAAAGGGGAAGGGAGGGAGAAAGAAAAAGAGAAGAACATCAATGTGTGGTTGCCTCTCAAGCACTCCTTACTGGAAACCTGGCCTGCAACCTTTGCGTGTGCCCTGACTGGGAAACGAACCAACAACCTTTTGGTTTGCTGGTACTCAATCCACTGAGCCACTCCAGCCATGGCTGTTCTTTACTAACATATGAATTCAATGCTATAAATTTCCCTCTAGGTACTGCTTTGGCTACATCCTACAAATTTTGAAAAATATTTTCATTTAATTAAAAATATTTTTTAATTTCTGAGTTTTTTTTAATACATGTGTTATTTAGATGACTGTTGTGTAGTCTGCCAGCTATCTTTCTGTTATTGATTTCTAGTTTACTCTCATTGTGGTCTGAGATGATACTTTATATGATTTCTATTCTTTTAAATTTGTTACAGTATGTGTTTATAGCTCAAATTTTAGTCTAACTTGGTAAGTGCTCTATGTAAACATAAGAATGTATATTCTGCTGTTGTTGAATGAAGTAATCTATAAATGTCAATTAAATCCAGTTGGTTGATAGTGGTGTTTATTTTAATTATACCCTTATTGATTTTCTGACTTCATATTACAGTTGTAATATGAATAAATAATACAAGAATAAATGAATAAATAATACAAGAATACACTCATGTACTCACAACTGTAAATCTATTGTACTTTTGGCCACCCCTATATGTATTACTGTTAGAGTGTTACTGATGTCTTTTTTGCAATTGTATATTGCAAAAGTATATAATTGCATATTGCAAAAAGTATATTGTAAAAGTATATAATTGTATATTGCAAAAGCATCAAGTATATTGATGTTCTGTTGTTAGGTAGTTTTACCCAGTTTAAAACACATTAAGGACTGTATATCTTTTTGGAAAATTTAACCCTGTGTCAATATACACTGTATTTTGCCGTGTATGATGTGTACCCATGTTTTTGGCCCAAACTTCCAGGAAAAAATTCTTTCACTCTAATTTTTTAATTCAAGTATTTATTTATTTATATTTAGAAACAAAACCAATCATCATATTACAGGGTATAATTTTGAATACATATATTGTTATGTCTTGCTAGAGTTACACTTTTAATGTGTAAGCATAAAAAAAATTAAAAACATTTATGTAGATACAGAATTAGCACTACCCATGTATAATGCCATCCTTATTTTTCCCTCATAAATGAGGACAAAAAAAAGGGTACATTATACATGGCAAAATATGGTAATGCTCCTCTTTATCCCTGATAATTTTCCTTGCTTTGAAGTCAGCTTTAGACATGGGTTCTTATATTAGATACAAAATCAAAATTCCTTACTCTTTACAAAAGAATAAACTAAGAAAAACTTTACACAGAAAGGTTGAAAACAAAAGGATGATAAAAACTCAAAACAAACCAAATATATATGGTGTAGTCATACAAATATCAGGCAAAACAGAATTTAAAGTAGAATTAAGTGGAATTAACACAATTAGTGACTTTAATTAACAAAATAGAATTTAATTCAAATAAGGAGGGATGCTATACAATAATTAATATACTATAACATATATATGTTTCTTTAACTATCAACCTTAAAATACATAAACCAAAAGTTGACCTAATTACAAGGAGAAATTAATAGTATTATTAATGTTTTTTCAAGAAGACCTAAATCAGTTCCAAAAATGACTAGCATTAGTAATAGTTTTCCTGTAAAGAAGTACTAGACTCTAGAATACTGGTTCTATGATCTACAATGTATGCTCTTGAATAAGTAGCCTCATTCCAGGAGCTCAAGTGGAGAGAGATAAACCAAAATCAAACATCCAAGGCTATTCTTCAGAAAAGGTATTAATCTTTTCTGAAGAATCAGCATAATTTAGAACATTTTCTCTGATAGTACAATTAAACAAGAAACAACCAAAGTGTTTTTAAGTAAAAAAATACCATGCAAATCATACAGGTTTTCTCACCATTCTCAGGAAATAAGTCTTCAAGTCACTTTCATTCACAAGAACAGTCATAATTTAAATATCCATTCTTGAGTCATGATTTTATATTCTCACCCGGTTAAAAACTTTCACCCTTCTTGACCTAGCTGGTGTAGCTCAGTAGACTGAGCACAGGCTGCTTACCAAAGGGTTACCACTGGTTCGATTCCCAGTCAGGGCACATACCTGGGTTGTGGGCCAGGTCCCCAGTGGGGGCCATGTGAGAAGGAACCACACATTGATATGTCTCTCCCTCTTTTTCTCCCTCCCTTCTCTTCTCTCTAAAAATAAATAAATAAATAAAATAAAAACACAAACCTTTTTCCCTTCTCTAGCTCCAGCTGCTTCAGCCAAGAAATTGCTAGAGGTGTGGAGGAGAGCTGACTTTTCTCTCCTTTTGCACATGGCTCTCCTCTTTCCCTGCCTCCCTCCTAGGCTGACCTGGACCTATACAGTTGGGAATTGAATGGAAAGATGCAGGAGGAGGAGAGATCAGGGACAGGAAACCTCCTCTTGCCTGCATAGATCTAACCAGGAGATGGCAGATGCCCTGCTAACTACTTCTCCCTTAGGACATTTATGGCTTCCTCAGAGACTGTCCCATTGGGGTCCTTGGATTGTAACTACCCTGACACAAAAATTGAGGCTCGCCGCAGGTAACTACTCATCTCAGCTGAACATTGCAATTACTGCTTCCTGGACATCAGCTGACCCTGTTGGTATTACATGGCTCTTCAGGCTGACATCCTAGATGAGACTCAAAAGGGCTCAATGTTTATCAACTTCCATATGAGTTAAACCTATTCCTAAGAAGCAAGCCCTCTGCTGAGTGGAAGGATTCGCAGTGCAGCTCTTCCTATCAATTGGGTAGCCTCAGCCTGACTGAACCACAGCTTTCACTCCAGCCCAGCTCCCCAGTTCTAGCAGGCATATTTTAAGGTGCTTGAGTTCTCTTGAAGCATCTCTCTGGCTTAAGAAGAGATGGAGAAGAATCACTCTCCTTCACTCCCAGAAGTGGGATGGGAAGGTATAATACACAGCTCTCCGACATCTCTACACAGCTGTTTTCCATTGCCAGGGTCTCTAACTTGATCCCTATAAAGAGATGATGGACTAAGTGTAAGCAAATGAATTTTGTGCCACTATCTTTGAAAGTCTTACATAGGTGATTTAAACACTCTGTTTTCACACAAGGACAAAACCAAGTGAGGGTGGGGTTGTGGGGGAGTGGTGGGGAGAAAATGGAGACAATTGTACTTGAACAACAACAAAAAAACAACTGTCTCAAATACTACTTCTATGTCATATGTCATATAAGATGGCTCAGTGATTTATTGATTAGATCATCAAATATGTTCAATAAATATTTCTATACAAGAAATAAAAAAATAAAATAAAATAAAATAAAGGCAAGAAAAAAATACTCTGTTTTCAAATATGAAGGTAGTTAGTTGGCTTTTTGTTCAGGGCCTTTGAAGCCAGAAAGAGGACCATTTAAATAATCTCTTATATGACCATCATTGTTATTAAGTAATGGGGCAAATAAATCTAGAAGATTTTGGCCTTCATGAGTTTCCGCGTATAGAAACATACATTACCCATTTAAACAGTATTCTCAGGTTTACTCATCTTAACCCCAAGGAACTAGTGTCATGCAAATGCCAGAGAGCCATGGCAGCAGGGAGGGAGGTCATGTAGAAGCAAGAGAAGCAGTTAGCTTTCCTCATATAGAAGCTCATAATTTTGAACAATTGGTTAGTATTGTGAATTTACAAACTATTTACTTCTCTTTTTTTCCACCTCATACTAATGGTGACCCCTATGAGTCTGTGTCATTTCCCAGTTTCTTTCTAAAGAGCAATATATTGGAACAGAAAACTTGATTTCTGTTTAAGGTTATGCAGCTGTGCTTTATAGCACAGAGGAACTCCTACTCTCTCTCCAGGGCACCAAACTCTAGACTGTCTGCATATGAGGCTCACAGAGTTTTAGCTTCTTCTTATCAACAAGTTAAGATGTAGTAGATTTTCAAAAGCATTTCAAAACAAGCAGTCTGAATATTCCTGCTAGTCAGCCCTGTCATCCAAATTAAGAAGTTCCACTAAGTAATCACATATCTATTTGGAACTGTGTATAGCAGAGTCTCTGAGATATATGGTTTTCTGGGAATGCATTTGTCATGTTTAGTGTTCTAGCTTGTTTCTGAGATTGGAGATAAATCTCAGAAAATATTGGTCTAATAAGGAAGAAACACTAAGCAAAAGGCATCAGATAGTGTGCTCCAAGTCATGTTAGGCATCAACTTTGTTTAGCTTGTGATTTATCATGTTTAATTTTCAAAAAAAATTAAAATATTTTCCCTAAATTTTGTGGCCCCAAAGTCTATGGCTACTTACTGACTAGAGCAGTGGGAAGAAGTAAGTACCCTCTCATAAGTGAGGGAGGGAAGACAGGATGGTATCAATAATGTGGAATGAGGCCACTTGGCTCCCAGATGTGTCCCTAATAAGTGGATTTGGTCAGACAACCCGTCAACACAAGGTGTATGGCAGGCTTCAGGGCTATCGCTAGTAGTACATTAAGCCTGGATCTACTAGTGTCACCAGCCCAAATCAGAAGAGTGACAACCAGGGATCCTTAGCTAAAACAACAGAGCTTTTAGATATTTTATCATAATGGTACTAGTTGTATTTTATCAGAAAGGAAATCAATTCTGCCTATCTAATTTAATTCCAATTAGAGGACAGGAACTCTATGAACATATGTGGGAAACTACAGAGTGGGGCATGAGTGGATTTATAGTTATTCATATGGAAAACAATACAATGATTAATAAATAATAATATAAGAATAAAATGTGTTTTAAGGACTCACAACTGTGTAAACTCACTTTTGCCCCACCCTGTATTTCTAAAAGTTTTAGCTGCCATGAAATGAAATCATCTTAAAAATGCCTTCAGGTAAAAGTAAATTAGGGAGGAGTTTGATCCCACAGGTGCTCAGGGAGCTGATTCAGGCCCAGGACACATAAGATGGAAACAATTGACTAAACTGCTGAGGAAAGGGAGTTTTGGGCACTGAGCATCACAGCAACATACTGAGCTTAAGCAGAGTCAACTGGGGCTACACAAAGCCCAGGAGCCTTTCTCTCCAAGTCTCAGTCATCTGGTCTACAAAATGGAGGTACCATGCAGATCTAAAACACAGAAATCAATCATTGTTTCACAAGTTGTACTCAGAAGTTTACATTTATGATTACATGACATTCTGTCCATGAAATTCTTGGTAGTGAATTGAAGGAGAGAAAGGGGAAGGTATCTGTGACTTGCAGGAGTCAGTGGCACAGTAGGGAGTAGCTTTTGGGAAGGACTGCCTGGGTATGAATCTTGGTGCATTGACTTTCTGACCCTGTGCTGTGGGCAGGAAGATCATGTACCCTCCTCTGTTTCTCAGTTACAGAATCTTCAGAACCTTATAAGATTGTTGTAAAGATCAAATGAGTTGAACATATTTTTTTGTATTTAAAATATATTTTATTGATTATACTATTACAGTTGTCCCATTTTCCCCCTTCACTCCCCTCCACCCTTCATACCCTCTCCCACCCACATTTCCCCCCTTTAGTTCATGTCCATGGGTCGTACATATAAGTTCTTTGGCTTCTACATTTCACTTACTATTCTTACCCTCCCCCTGTCTATTTTCTATCTACCATCTATGCTACTTATTCTCTGTACCTTTTCCCCCTCTCTCCTCCTCCCACTCCCCTGCTGCTAACCCTCCATGTGATCTCCATTTCTGTGATTCTGTTCATGTTCTAGTTGTTTTCTTAATTTGCTTTTGTTTTTGTTTTAGGAGTGGTTGTTAATA
>CM052543.1:70521413-70533286 GCA_028533065.1 Trachops cirrhosus
TGCCTTTCATGACTTGGAATACTTCTTTCCAGCCCCTTCTTGCCTGCAAGGTCTCTTTTGAGAAATCAGCTGACAGTCTGATGGGAACTCCTTTGTAGGTGACTGTCTCCTTGTCTATTGCTGCTTCTAGGATTTTCTCCTTCATTTTTACCTTGGCTAATGTAATTATGATGTGCCTTGCTGTGTTCCTCCTTGGGCCCAACTTCTTTGGGACTCTCTGAGCTTCCTGGACTTCCTGGAAGTCTATTTCCTTTGCCAGATTGGGAAAGTTCTCCTTTATTATTTGTTCAAATAACTTTTCCACTTGTTGCTCTTCCTCTTCTGGTACCCCTATAATTTGGATGTTGGAACATTTAAAGATGTCCTGGATGTTCCTAAGCCTCTCCTCATTTTTCTGAATTCTTGTTTCTTCATTCTTTTCAGGTTGGATGTTTCTTTCTTCCTTCTGATTTGATTTGAGTCCCAGTTTCCTTCCCATCACTATTGGTTCCCTGTACATTTTCCTTTATTTCACTTAGTGTGGCCTTCATTTTTTAATCTAATTTGCAACCAAATTCAACCAATTCTGTGAGCATCCTGATTACCAGTGTTTGAACTGTGCATCTGATAGGTTGCTTAAGTGCATTTTTCTGGAGCTTTGATTTGTTCTTTTATTTGGGCCATTTTTTTTTGTCTTGTCATGCCTGTTACGTAGTGAGGGGCGGAGCCTTAGGTGTTCACCATGGTGGGTCAACCCAGTCACTGGGTTGTGATGCTATATGTAAGGCAGGGGTCAGAGAGGGAACAATGGGGCTTGCTCCTCTCTCTGCTGGCTTTCAGTCACTTCCCTGCTTCCCCCAATTAAATTGGGCCCTTCTGGTGCTGATTCCCATGTGGGTGGATTTGTGTACATTCTAGGACCCAGTGGGTCTCCAACAAACTCTCCTATGAGACTGGGAGTTTCTCCTGGCACCTCAGCCCCTACAGGTGTTTTCAATTGGTGTTTTGAGGCTTTATTTCCCTGTGCTGGAACCCTGGGTTATGTGGTCTGTCTCACTCCCCAGTTTTACCTCGTTTATCTGAGCACGAATGTGGGACTGCCCGCCACCTTGCTCACCGCCCTGTGCTCCACAATCCGCTGTCTTGCTAGGTCTGCCAGCCACCACTTTGCTGTGAGTCCTCTCCACCCTGGTTGCCCAATGCCACCCCTCCTACCGGTCTGGATAAATGTGTCTTCTTTAACTCCTTGGTTGTTGGACTTCCATATAGTTCAATTTTCCATCAGCACTGGCTGTTTTTTGTTTTTAAATTGTTGTTGTCCTTCTTTTGGTTGTATGAGGAGGCACAGTGTGTCTACCTACACCTCCATCTTGACCAGAAGTCTCGAGTTGCACATATTAAGTGTTAGGACAGACTGTGACACATGGTAAGTACTGAGCAAGTATTAGTTATCATTATTCTCCTTTTTCATATATACAGGTGTACATGTTAGACCTAATGTGAGGGAATATATTCAAGGTGGAGCAGAAGAAAAGGGCCATGCAGAATAGTGTTATCTGGACTATAAAAGCGAATTTTGCTTATATCTAAGTATTCAGAGTAGCAATAATCAGTATTTAACACCTTGTGATATACAGATACTGTGCTGGGAAACTTATGTGCATTATCTTTGATGATCTCAACAATCCTTCAAGGTACATAGTAAGATATTATTTCTCTGCTTGTTTTGCTGATCGAGAAAGTGAAGTTAGAATAAGTTGTCCAAATTCATGTGATGACAAAACCCAATTCCATCTAAGCTTCAAATATCTGAGGTTATCATTTAAATGGGTTATGTGGAGAGGCACCCGACTGCTCTCCTCTGCAGCCTGCACTGGGCCAGGTGCTCTGCTGGACACTCTCCTTTCTCCAGTGTCCCTCAACCTCACTGCCTGGCACAACAGGCATTATATTATCACCTCCGCTTCTTTTCTCAGGGAGCCCAGCCAAGTCTCCCTCTGCTTCCCACCACATAGTGCTTTATGGAACAGTGCAGTGGGAAGCATCTGAAATTTTTGGGAATAGGAATTGAGATGACATTGCTGACAAGACTTGGGTTTATTTATTTCCACCCATGCCAGCTGGCACTCTGGCACCTCATTTTGAATAATGAGCCTTATTCTAGCTGGAAGAATGACTCATTGCCTGTCAGTGCTAACTAGTGAGGCTCTCTGCCTGCAGCCTAAAGCACCTGGAGACAGTCCAGGGGCCCTCTCATTAGTGCCAGCGGGACACCTACCTTTCTCTCCCTGCATGAATGCATCTCAGGGCTGAACCCTCACCACGAGTTCTAACCACCACCCTGCCCTGCCTGAGGAGGCAATGCCCAGGAGAGATGCAGGCAGGGCCTAATTACCCTAACTAATGACCTGTCACAGCAAAAGAGACTGTGAAATCTTTACCTAGGTGTGGGTGCCCAGGCTTGCATATTTATTTTTAAATACAACATCTCATGAAGTTACAAGGAATTGGAATTTGCTTTGCTGTGACATTTAGGAATCCCAAATTGCATTGTATTTTGTTTATTTTGGGAAAGTCTTCTCATTAGGTATGCTCCCCAGTGGGCTGACCATTTGTGGTCATCACACATCTCATGTTTGCTTGGCTGCAGCAAGAGCAGCTGGGTGCAATCACTGGTCATTTAAATCTGTTTGGAAGATTAGAAAGGAAAGCGTGTTATCACAGAAAGAAAGTTTACTCATATAAGATGAGCGTGCAGAGCTGTACTCTGCAATCAACCTGCTTTAGAGACTGTATGGTGCCTCTACTTCGCTGGCCTTCATGTCTCAAAATCAACTTTTAAATTATGGCTAATATAGGTGATTTCAAAGGATTTTGAGGTAATATAATCTATCCTCTGACTCAAGAAATATCCACACTTGAGCCTTGCCAAGGGAAAGCTATTCTGTTTAAAATCCTGCAGAGAAAAATATTTCTCAGCCTCACCCTTCCTGGCTTCCTGTGGCAAGACATTCCTGGAGTTGACAAGCTTTCTCATAATCAAGGTGCTTTCTTGAACATTCTCCTCTTAGCACCTTTCCACAACATTATCTGTAGTTTTCATAAAGTCCAAGTGTATTTATTATCATAAATCTGTCTCTCTGAGCTTTCTTATAGTCTAATTCTCCTGACTTTTTAGCCTTCTCCTTAGCCTATAGTCAGTTTCATTATAAAAGTGTTCTCTTTGATCCAGAAGATTCTTAGGCCTTGTTTTTTATGATACTGCCCTGGGCTGAATTAAATGGAACATTTAACAAAGAGTGTTCCATGGAACACTGGTTACCATGGATATGAAGTAAGTGCTCCAAGAAAGAGCTCCATGACCAAATATTTTTGGAAGTACTGAGCTAAATAGAAGTGAAGAAGCATCTTTATTAAAAGTCATGATCTCTCTTGTTACCTATTAGAGCTGCTGCGAGTGTGGAATCAGGAAACCAGGAGCAGATGAATTGTTACCTAACCTTACAGGCAGGAGAGGAAAGTGAGGAAGATACCTTTCTCCATCCCCACTCCCAGGTACACCCCACCCCATGCAGGTGACATGATGGAGGAGTGAACAAGAGCAAAGATTTCAGAAATATACAGACCACAAAGGTTCAATTTCTAACCCTATACTTTCTACTTGTGTGATAGTAGGTGAATTCTCTCCACAAGCTCTGTATTCTTATCAATGGAATAAGGATAAAAATATCTGGCTTTTAGGTTTGTTGTAAAGAAAAACTGAGAAAAAGACAAAGAGCCTATGAACACTCTGACTATTCCAAACATAGTAGTTCTGCTTATCTGTGGTTTCACATTCCACAGTTTCAGATACCCATGGATAGCCATGGTCCAAAAATATTAAATGAAAAATTCCAGAAATAAACAATTCATAAATTTTTAGTTGTGCACTACTATAAGTAGTGTGATGAAAACTCTTCCATCTCACTCCCTCCCATCCGGTAGGTGAATCATCCCTTTGTCCAGTGCTGAAAACACTCCCTGTTAGTCACTTAGCAGCTGCCTCAGTTATTAGATTGACAGTCACAGCATCACAGTGCTTGTGTTCAAGTAACCCTTATTTTACTTAATAATGGCCCCAAAGCCATTCGCATAACTTTTATTACAGTATATATTATAATTGCTTTACTTTATTAATAGTTGTTAACCTCTTACTGTGCCTAATTTACAAATTAAACCTTATCATAGGAATGTACATGTAGGAAAAACCTAGTATATATAGGGTTTAGTACTATTCAAAGTTTCAGGCATCCACTGGAGATCTTAGCATGTATCCACCATGGATAAAGGGGAGTACTGTACTATCAGCACCAAAATCAATGTCTCCTGATTACCAACCAGGTCCCTTTTCCCCATTTAAAAATGGGGTTGACCCCTCCCTTCTAGTCAGAGTCCCTCTGTCTTCACTTCCTCCTCAGAAGTGGTATTGTCCAGACTCCCAGACAGACATGCCTGCTTGAGAGATGCTAAGACTGACTCTGAATAATATTAATAGTCAACCCTTAACATAGGCAGGAAATTCTGTGGCTAGGCAGCTTATCCATGGAGACTCTGGAAATGGAAGATTGCAGTGTGCTCTGAAGAATGGAAAGGGGGGTGCCTTATTCCTAATGTTGGCAGAAAGACCTGCAGGGGCCATCCTGGCTCTGGGAGAAGTGGGGTGTCATCTGAGACCAGTCAACAATCATTTATCCCTTCCGGTCTCTAAATGAAATGGAAACTGTCAGCCCTCAGACATGTTTCACTTGGCCCACATAATGGTTTTGAAAATTCATATTAGTTGCCAAAATTTAAAAATTCAGAGAGTACACATAAAAATTCAGATTTACAGCTTCTTTTCTTCTTAAAATCTAAATTTCCTTGCATGGGAGTAATTGCCCAGGGTAGAATAGATGCAGCGCCTTTGGGAAGGGCTAGGAACTCTGTTCCGCAATCTCCACCTTTCCCTATTGTTATACCTCATCTTCTTAATGTGTTACTCAATGGATCTTCCATGTTCCTGACCTTGAACCTGATTCATTTTACAAATTTTGTGCCAGCTACCATGCTAGGTACTAGATGCACAAAACAGATTACTGAGGGAGAAAGAAATGCAAACATGGTGATAACACCTAGGAGCTCCAGCAGACATGGACAAAGGACTGTGGGAACCCAGAAGTGGGAAGGGCTAATTGCCTAACAATAATAACACATATAATTTATTGAGTACCTACAGTGTGCTAAGCATTTGTCAGGCATCAGGGTTGGCATCTCAGAAAGGTTTCTCTTTAAGAATAAGAAAATTGTCAACTAGTGAAGGACATTTCAGACAGAACCATATATTCAAAGGCTGGTGAACAAGCCAAGAGTGTTCAGTGAATTACAAGAAAATTATGGCTGCAGACTGAGTTGCAGAAGGTTGGGACAACAGAAGGGGATATCAGCTTAGTTTGGAGCTAAAGGTAACCTAAACTCTATCCTGCAGTCAATCGGAAAGCATCTGCATTTGAACTACCTCCTTCACAGCCATTCCTGGCTTAGATAGAGAGGTTAAGGGTCCAGAGTCCTGAAAATGAGGAGAAACAAAGGGATGGAGCCATTGCTCTGTCTGGGCATTTGGGAAGAGACACCATTATGAATTTGCCAAGGCTGGTTACTACTATCTGTCACCTAACCCTTCTGAATGACATGTTGAGAGAATTCAAAGTTGCAGATAGATTAATCCAAGTCCAACATATTAGGAAGGTATAGCTGGTGTCAAACATACCAACAATGCATTTGAAACCAAAGGGTGATTCATTTTCCTCTTTCTGGGGTTGATCATATTCCTCCCTTATTAGAACATAGGTTTGTTTCTTTGCAAATGTTTGTGAATGTACATCTTTCCCCTCAAAGCTATGTCCAAAATACCTTTCATAAATATGTGTCCTCATCATTGTTCCTTCCAATAACTTCTTTATTTTTGTTAAATCTTTTTTCTTTGTGATCACTTATTTTTGGACAATACCCATTTACACTAATTTGCAAAGAGGTCATGGGGTAGGTCTGGGGCCACTTTGCCATGCATATTATTTAGGAGAAGCAACATGAGAGCCTTTTGGGAAATTCTCTCATGTAACTAAATCAGAAACTAATATCCTGTTTTGTCTGCACTCTGCACTAGTCCTCATGTGTCCTGTAGAGGACTCCTGGGGTTTCTCCTCGATGGCTGGCTGAAAGATAAACAAAGCACTGGCTCCAAGCCCTACCCTAGAGCCTTACTGAAGAATTACACTGAAAACAAATTGTCATCAAAACTGAACCAAAAACATGGAAATGAAACTGTAAAGGTCTTACTAGCTTAGAGTTTTGAAGCAGAAATTTCAATTTTTGTTGAAGAACAAGCCTTTATATCAAGAGTATTTGGCTTACAAACTTTTCATTTATAAGGGTCCCCTTTTTGACTTTACTTTCAAGAACTCCAGATTACTGACCATCAGTGTCAAGCAGTTAAGTAAAATATGACAAAAATCCACTAACAATTCAGTAAGAGTTTTTAAAGGAATTTTAATTCTATTAATCATAACAGTATGTTCATCTGCCCATTGAAAAACTGCAACACATATATGTTGATGTATCTCTCTTTTGTTTATCTGAATGGTTGTCAGCAATTACTTGGAAGGCATGCTGATCATGGAGGTCTTTGCAAAAATTTTTATTCCCACACTCCATCCTCAACAGGAGTCCTCCACTCTAAGATTGAAAATCACTGTGACTCAGAAGAAACAGCAAGGGTGCAGTGTTTTGTGTTTCTTTTAGGTCTATTTTTGTTTTGTCAAAGAACAGAATTCACTGTGATATCTGCAGAAAACTATTGCGATTTTTGGTGGAAGTTGTGTACCACTGTGCTCTCTGTTCTCTTCCTCCTTTTTGAATTATCCAATTTCCTCAAAGGGCAGGCCTTTTGAAGGTCTCCTTTTGTCATTGATTTAATCATCAAATAATCTATTTTTTCATGGTCTGCAGCAGTACTGTAGTTTCTCCTCCTGGAGGTAATATTTCAGTAAAGGAATTATCTAGACTTAAAAAAGAAAAAAAACATAGTAATAAAGTTAGAAAGGGCATCCCAGGTCAACAAGATCTCAAAGTTTCCAAAAGAACTTAGCAATAAACTGCATTCATTATTTTATCATGTATTGATGTGTGCCATGTGTCAGGTAATGTGAGCCAAAAATAAAAACACTGGCCTCGAGGTGATGAGAGACACAAGGTGGAGGTGTTTGGAGCTTATTCCTGAACTGTAGAAGCACAGAAACCCAAATCAGAAAAACTCCATGAAAGGCACAGATAAAGTATCATTGGAGTTCACAGAAGGGGAAATGGTCCTGTACCTGGATGAGATCTGGGTAGGCTCACAATGGAAACAGTGTTTGAGCTGGGCCTTGAAAGATGAGAAAATTTGGACAATTCTTTAAATCCTATGCCTATTATGTTCATGGCTTGGTTCCAGAATTTAGATTTTGAGGAAAAATGGTAACTAGGCTTTCACTTAATCATGGAAGGTTTTTCAATAGAGGATGGGTAAAAGAATCTTGGAAGGAAAGTAAAAGGCACACTCTTTTACCAGACAAATTAATGAATAATCTTCGAGACTGTATATGATAGTCACAAAGATTCAAGTTCTAATCCACCTGAGCACACTGACTTTCCCTGGTACAGGTTGATTTGTGTCCCCTCCAAATCATATATTGAAATCCTAACTCCTAACACCTCAGAATGTGAGCTGAAGGCATGAGCAAATAAAGTTAAAAGTGAACTTTATAGGGAGAAAAATCTTGGCATTTGGTTTTCTGCCCTAGATAAAGAAAAGTTGAAAATTTCTGATAAGTTTATATCATTTGACAAGAAAGACTGAAGTTGTGTTTGAAGGAGCTGATACTTAAGATCAAGCTATCAGAATGATGAGCCTAGAAGCAAGTAGAAAACTGAATAGATCTTATTCTTTTTTAAATTTTTTTATTTTAGTTTATTCACTACAGTTTCTATCCTTTATTCCCATTCCAGCCCACCTACCCACCCCTCCCCTCCTCCCTCCCATTTCCAAACCCCCTAGTTTTGTCCATGTGTCCTCTATATTTGTTCCTGTAAACCCTTCCCTTCTCCCCTGAAATTCCCTCCCCTCTACCCTCTGGGCACTGACAACCTGTCCTCTATTTCAGTGTCTTTTGTTATATTTTACTTGTTTCTTTGTTTTGTTGTTTAGGTTCCTGTTAAAGGTGAAATCATATGGAATTAATAAATGATAGTACTAGACACTGTGTTCCAAACACTATGCTAACCATGTAACATGTATTATTTTACTTAATTTTTCATGAGCTCTAGAAGATAAGTACTCTTATTTTCTCCTTAATCTTAAGAGACAAAGATGTCCTCTCTTGAACTCAGAGATAGCATAGCATTGTCTCTCCCTCTCCCGTCCTCCCTTCCTTTCTCTCTTTCTCTCCCTCCTCTTTCTTCTCTTTTCTCTTCCCTCTTCTCTCTCTATCTCTCTTCAAAGCTTAAGCTCTTGCTCACTGCATTATATCCTTCTCTGTAACAAGGCAAAATACAGGTTCACAGAATATGTCTTGTGCATACAAAGTATATGCTATATATACCCACCACCAAAAAACCTGCATGCTCAGTACAACTATTTAATAGCACTTATGGCCCTTGGCCAAGCCATTTATTCTCCTTTGTCTTAATCTCCATTCTGACTCATGGTCTGTAATCATTTATTAGGATGAATGTAATTTAAACCTCAATGATACATTAACTCAAACTCTTGGAGTTCTTCAATATGGATCACCAGCTTGTCTAACCTTAAAAACTGTATCTTCCAAAAGAATAGCCAAACCCCATTACCACAAATATCTTGTAGTCTAAAGCCATTATTGATTAATTCTGGAAAATATTTAAGAAATTAAAACCAAGATTCTCTATAAAAACAATGAATCAATGCTGTGTCTCTTAAGGGTTTCATAAATTTTAATGTGGTATGTTTCAATATTGCATTCTCACTTGATGCCTTACCAAATAAAAAGTTCCAGATGAGTTTCCAGGTGTCATCTAAGGAAAGGTTTTAGGAAACCTGAAGTTTTTTCCCCTCAGTATTACACATTTTTACATGTAATAGACAATGTTGAATAAACTTCATTTTTACTGCAGAGTTTTTTGCATCGTTAATTATAATTTCTCTGCAAGTATTAAGTTCTAGAATTTAGATAGAGAATTGTTTAATTTTAAAGAGACAAATGGCAAATAATAAGTGAAATCAGTTGTTTTCAGTTTTTTCTAACCAATTTCTCTTTGCTGACTACCAGCAATCAAAGAGTTTGAAGTTTCATATCCTGTCACTTTCCCAAATAAATTAATTCCTGGTCTAAAAGCTGCTAGGTAATAAAATGTTCTTAATGAGGTACATGTTTTGGAAATCCACAGCCTAGTTAACTAAACCACTCAGAGAAAGACAAATACCATGTGATCTCACTTATATATGGAATCTAATGAGAAAAATAAACTGATGAACAAAATAGAACCAGAGGCATGGATACATGAAACAAACTGACAGCTGTCAGAGGGGATGGGAGAGGATGTCCTAGATGAAAGAAGGTGAAGGGATTAGCCAAAGAATATACATGCATGACTCATGGACACAGACAACAGTGTGGTGACATGGTTGTAAGGTTTTCTTAGGCTCCGCCAAGGAAGAAATGCCAATCAGTCACAAAATCAGGCAGTATAGAGCTTTATTGGGGTTTGCACACCCAGGCGAGGTTCTACAGTCCACACAGTGGGGCCGAGGAAGTCGCCCCAAACAGGGAGTGTGGTGGGGTTTTATACACCAAATCTGGGTGGTTCTCTTCACGGGAGCGGGGGATTGGTCCCTTTGAACCAAATGACAGTATATCATTGGTGGTTCTCTTCAGGTTCAGGTTGCCATGCGAATATCCATTTTGGCAAAGCCTGCCGTTTTGGCTCTCTCATTTGACGTCAGCCGTCTTTCCCAGGTTGTAGTTCGGCTGCCATTTTGTCCTACCATGCCCACCCTGACAATGGTGACAGCCAGAGGTAAGGGGGGCAGGGTTTGGGTGGAGGTGGGCAAAGGGGGGGTGGATATGGGGGGTATCTATAATAGTGTCAACAATAAAAAATTTAAAAATGAAGAAAGAAATCTATAGCTTAGCTATTCTGAAAGGGCTAAGATTGAACCTTACAAATCAAATAAATTTCTCTAGAAATTTTTGAGTGTAAGAGAGCAATGATTAATGTTAAAGTAGCATAAAATTAACACTGTCATTTCTGCCTAGATTAATTCTTTCTTAAACACATTGTTGTATAAGATCCAGGAAACTGCCTGTCCAGTCAGTATCCACGAGCAGCTATAGCCTGAGGCTGGATCTCTGCATACAATTACTTGCTCTCTTTCCCAACACTGCAGGGAGGCAGGGCCTGAACTGTGAAACAGAGGCTGCCCAGCCAAGCAGAGCCTGGGGTGGTGTGTCCACAATGAAGGCACTGGAGAGATATGGAAACTGATGCCCTGCCAAAAGGTTGATGACCCCAGACAGTTTCATGGATACTGGTAGAAGACCCTGACCATCTTTTCATTTCTCTTCTTTCCTTACGAAATCCTTTTGTCTGACTGTTACTGTTCATCCATTCGGGGGATGGGGGAGGGGGGAGGACAAGATGCACAAAATTAAGAAATGGGGAAAAGTACAAACATCCTAGAAATGTTATAAAGTTCCTATTTTTAAAATTCTCCAATTCCATTTTGAAAGAATACTCAGTAACCTCTTCCAGGCTATCTTAAATATTAGCCTGTAGATTTTAAAACTATACATATACCACAACTATACATATTAGGCACATAATTTTTGGTAGACAATTTTCCATGGGGCTATTGCATTGTCTGCACATCTTGCAGGCAGAGGCATTGACTACCCTTACTTCTAGACTATCATTTCAAGGGTATACGTATAGCCAATAACCTGTGGAAAAGTCACTCTTCAAAGGGCAGGAATGCTTACTGCTAATTGTTAAGGAAAATTATAACTATGTATGGTGACAAGATTTATTATGGTGATCATTTTGCAATTTATACAAATATCAAACCATTATATTGTACACCTGAAACTAATATAATATTGCATGTCAATTTTAACCTCAATTTTTTTAAAAAAATGTGAAAAAACTAAATCCTCTAGGAGACTGGTTGAGAAAAGCTCTTCAGAAGAAACTTCCACATGATCCTAGTGAAGGGCAGGCCAGGGAGAGTGGTAACATAGGCGAGGAGGCTTTCTTATGAGCCTGTACTTTGCAAATGTTAGTCACATGCCATATCTTTAACTCATTTCTCCTATTTAAAACAAGATACAGGTTCCCTTAGGTCCAGGTTACTTTCCTATAATGAAACATTGCGCACCTATAGGTATCTGTTTGGTCCCATCTGCCCTGCCCACCATGGGACTGGAGCCAAGGAAACTGATGCAAATATGGAGATGCTCATGCTGTTACAGGGTGCAGCCAAGAGGTGGGGCTCCAAATAGGGATTTGAAATGGGGTCCAGAACTCAGGGTATCCAGGAAATATTAAAGATGTCCTCACCCCCACCCCCCACAGGTGTGAGCTGGTGTGAGCTGACACATGGGAAGGGACACATGGAACAGGGCCATTGAGAGCTGTTTTGCATAGCAAGTTGCAGCTAACCTCTGGTGTGGTCATTTAACATATCTATAACCTTTTTTTTTAAAGATTTTATTTATTTATTTTTAGAGAGGGGAAGGGAGGGGGAAGGAGAAAGAGAGAAACATCAATGTGTGGTTGCCTCTCATGTGGTCCCAACTGGGGACATG
>CM052543.1:70533786-70557635 GCA_028533065.1 Trachops cirrhosus
TGTAGCTCAGTGGATTGAGCGCGGGCTGGGAACCAAAGCATCGCAGGTTCGATTCCCAGTCAGTGCACATGACTGGGTTGTGGATCATGTCCCCAGTTGGGACCACATGAGAGGCAACCACACATTGATGTTTCTCTCTTTCTCCTTCCCCCTCCCTTCCCCTCTCTAAAAATAAATAAATAAAATCTTTAAAAAAAAAAAGGTTATAGATATGTTAAATGACCACACCAGAGGTTAGCTGCAACTGTTGCTATGCAAAACAGCTCTCAATGGCCCTGTTCCATGTGTCCCTTCCCATGTGTCAGCTCACACCAGCTCACACCTGTGGGGGGTGGGGGTGAGGACATCTTTAATATTTCCTGGACACCCTGAGTTCTGGACCCCATTTCAAATCCCTATGTGGAGCCCCACCCTTGGCTGCACCCTGTAACACCAATGTGCTCCTTTCCTCTTCTTCCTGCTCTGCAGGCTGGTCCTTTTGGTCTTCCCATTTAAGGGAGACATCTGCTTCTTTAGTTCGCAAGTTTCCTCCACTCTGTAGGATTTCTTGCCCTCTTGTAGGTTTTTCAGTCTTACCTTGAGAATTTCTGTGATTATGATTAGTGCTATCCATATCTGGTCCCTGAAGAATCTTTCTTCCAGTTTTCAGATTCTTTGTCCCACAAGCAGCCTATTCTGTCCCCAAGTCCAGGAGGAGGAACATTTCATGTAGCTATACCACCAGAGCCCCACTGTGCCATGATGTAATAAGCATTCCTGTCTGAGACACAGAAGCTCTTCTCCCCAGACTCCAGCTTACATTAAATGCTGCCCCTTCTGTCCCTCCTTTCTTTTCCCTTACTATCATTTGTTTACTAGTAAGTCTTTCTCATTGGCTTATAAACAATTTGAAAACAGAGTATCATATTCCTTTTCACATGCCACTTATAGTTTAGTGTGTTTGTAAATAATATGCAGTGACTAATTAAATTAACTAATTTTACATAATAGTACAGCCATATATAATTATTAATATCTTTACTCTCACAAGAGAAAGGAGAGGGCCATTTTGTCACATAGGCCATTTCCTCTTTCTTGCCCCTCCTAGCCATCACTGTTTCTGTTTTTAAATACCCTATTGCAAATGCTACTTCGGTATGAACTAGAAAAGATGACTTCATGACCTTGGTGCTATTCTGAAGATGACTCAGGCAGGTGTGAAGTCATTAAATGAAAGGGCCTTGGAGATCTGAATGACACTGGAAGAAGTGCATTGTCATTAGAGGAAGGAGTTAATCAAGGTCATCTAGGAGCCCTCAGTGAGGAGCTTGAAAAAACAACACTCCTGGGAACACAGACAGCAGGACAAGATTTCAATAACAGGGAAGGTTCTAGGGTCATGTTAAATTTCTATAGGACATAGACAATAGGCATGGCCTGACTGCAGAAAAAGGCAGGCCTCAATTAATTTAGCTCTTAGAAACTTTTCTAGGTTGTTGCCCTTGAGGCAGGCAGAAAGATGATCCTGGAATGGAAGGGTCCTTTGGTAAACCCAAACACCCTCCAATGTACTCTCACCCTTTCCCCACTCTTTGCCTTCACAATGAAAGGTTCTCCAGGCCCATCAAGTCCAAAACCTGCTATTTCAGCCTTTCTCATTAACAGGGTTTCAGTCTGCAGGAGAAAAGAAATACGGTCTTGGGAGAACAGCTGTTCCTTTCCACATGCTGGAGATGAAGACACAGGGTGGGCATAGCATCTTCATTTTATTTTCTGATGTGCCTGGCACAAATGCCAAGGACAGCTACAAGTAATTGCTCTCCAAGCTCCACTGAACTAGAATATCTTCATTTAAGCCATGCATAGCTTAGGATTTTTTTTTTTAAGGAGAGAAGGATGACTTTATGTGGTAGTTGCTAGGCAGCCAGGCTCTCCAGGAGCTCCACCATATATGCAGCATTGCAGAGTCTCAGCAGGAAGCCACATTGTCCTCTTTAAAAAGCTCTCCTTATGCAACCCTTATAGTCTTGTACAGCATCCAAAAATGTAAGCTTCTCTTATTTGTTTTTAACTACCCCGCATTCCCACAACCCGTTAACCAGTGATAAACCAGGAGATGATTTGTGTTACCAAATCTCCTGCCTTGTTGAGGGTCTAGAGGCAGTCTAATCTTTGGGCAGAGCTCCAATGAACATAGTGCAAGAAATGAAATTTTAAAGCTTTTCATTTATTGCTTTACATGTATGTAGAGAAATTTTGGAAAATACAGAGAAGTATAAGGCAATTAATAAAAATATAGCAATCCTACTACTCAGAACAATCAATGGCAGTTATGGTGCTATTTCCTTCTATAAAGATATATAACAAAATTGGGATCACTATGTACTCATAGTCAACATTTAACACAATGCCTAACAAATAGTAGGCACTTATACTCTCAATAAACAATTTTAATGAGTAAATGAGCATATTGCATTTTGTAAATTTTTTCAATGACTTGCATATGAGTAGTTTCACATTATTAAAAATGTTTTAATGTTTAATACTTCATCATACATATATTATTAATCATTTGTCAATTTTTATCTAATGTACTACTATTAGATATTTAATTTTTTCCTAATAGTTTAAATAATGCGGTCATATACAACCTTTACATAATTCCATGCCCAATTCTTGGATTTCTTTAGAATAGATTTCTAAAAGTAGAATTATTTGACCAAAAGGTAAGAATTCTATTAAATTTCTTAGTAGTTATTAGCAAAGTGCTTTTAAAAATATTGGTAATGATTTATATTTCCATCATAGATCATAATTCCCATCTCACTACACCTTAATTAACATGGTATCTTCTCATATTCTTATATTCTTATTTTTTTGCATTTTGCAACACAGTTGGCATTTTACTTTGCAAAAATATAATTTATTGTTGGAAACTGACATCTTATTTTGATTTTATATTTAATGTATTTTTTTACATTTAGTGACAATTTACATTTATTCCTTTGTGAATTGTGAAATACTGGCCTTTGGATTTTGGATTATTTTTCCTACTAGGGAGGGGACTATACCAAGTCATGGACACTAGGAGACAGGGTCACGGAACCACTTTCTTCAGGCCCATCACAACCAGCTCAAATGAGTTTGAGACTCATTGAGACTTTAGTCTCACCTAGCTTGAGGGTATAAATATATTGAAATTTAAAAGGCCAAAAGTATTCATTTATAGAGAGTTGTCAAAGCATTTTGTGCTCCCTATTCTACCACCTCAATGGAGGGTGCAGGGATGGAAGGGGTTTTCTAACCATTCAGTCAAGTAAGAGTAAGGGTTCCATGATCATGACTCAGAGAGTTTGACCTATGTCCCTTGGAGTTTGAGGAACACCGGTTATGACAACCTGAGCCTACAAGCTGCCTGAGGAGACAAAAGAGAGGGGACCATTCTCATCTTGACTATGCCACCTCCTTCTTAGGAGGGACAGTGTATCTCATTGACCAGATGGGGACTGCTGGGATGGGTCCTGACTCCTCCCCAAGATGATTGCCTGGAGAGGCAATGTGCAACCAATGGAAGGGCAGGCAACCAGGTGCCCATTGTTGGAAGGAAGAATTAGAAGTGTCTTATAAAAGAAAATCACAGCCCATGATAAGAACCTCGTGTCCAAGAGCTCTCTGTGAAAGAAAAAAAGAACACTAGAAATGAAGAATCAGCACCCCGAAGGCATGGTCACTTACCTCTCCTTCATCCCTCTTGTTAAAGGTGAAAGGGCCAGACACATAATGAATGGAAGAGCATAGGAACAAGATCCCTAACAGCCAAGATGCTGATGATCTTCTTTGCCCCATTACTGTAGCTTTTATTTTTTTCTGAGGGAGAAGATACAATTTTAAATGAAACTTAAGAGATTTAATTTCACATTACACCAGACATTATAATCACAAAAATGAGAGTGTTCTTATCATTAAAGTAACCAAAATGAATTTTTAAAAACCCAGTGTAACTGGAAACTTATAAAACTGTCCCATGTTTGCATTCAAACAATGGGAAAGAACTAGCCTACCAACCCAGGAGTCAAGGGTCAATGGTGAGAAAGAATTAGGCTATTTTCTACCTATACTCATCATATTGAACTCAGTAAAAAATATCAGGCAAAAGGATCCTATTTCTCTCCCCATTTTTAAAAAGTTCTTAGCTGTTCTAATCCATTTCTTTTTCTAGACTGACTTTAAATTTCTTAGAAAGTTGTTAATTAGGATTTTTATTAGAGTAGGCCTGAACTTTTAATTTAGAGAGAATTTACTTCTCTACTATATATGTTACCATCTGAAATATGGTACCCCTCTTTTTATTCAATTATTTTTGAATCCCAGAAACATTATAATAGTCATTCTTATTATATCCCACAAAATTATTATTGGCTTTAATCCTGTGAATTATGTTTTATTTTTATTGATGTTTCTGTTTTTGCTACTATAAATGAAATATTTTTTCTTTCATATTTTAAAACTGTCAAGTGAGTTTTAAAACAAATATAGTAATTCTATGTACTTAAACTTTAACCAATTACTTTACTATATTTTTATTAATTTTAAGAATATTTGAGTTGACTCTCTTACCATTAATAGGTTTTTAGTTAAACCATCTGCAAATAATGGTATGTATGACTCCTTACATTATAGCTTTTGTTTCTGCTTTGTATTTTATTGCATTGTGAAAAAATAGAAAAATATTATCAATGATGAAATAGATTGGGTAGGTATTTTTCATTATTTTAACTGGAATTTTTTTCTAGTGTTTTAACCTTAAGAATGATATTGGCTATTATCTTTAGAAAGACATCTATTCTATGTTAAGGAAATAAAATGCTATTCCTACTTTTATAAAAATTTGGTCAAAAATGGGTGTCTAAACCTTTTGGTAAAGACCTACAATTGAAGATATTTGAAGGCTTCTAATGAAAGACATTTCAATACACCAAATAGCAACTCTTTCCAATGTTTAAACAAACTGTTTAAGAATAATTTAAACTTTATATTATAAATTCAGTCAACATGTTTTTGTTTTGCCTGAAATATAGATAGATACAAGGTAGCTCTTATAGATTTTAGAGTCCATATAAAACTAATAAATTGACCAACAGTACTCCTCATCACTAGAGGTGCATATATGTTCAATTTTTCAGAAAAGAAGTAATAGAATTTTTAAATTTCATAATTATAATAATGGCAGTCAACATTTTCAGCACTTGTGACCATTTATAAAAGAATAAGATATCATCAGGAGCATCATATATATGCTCACTAAAAATTACCTATGTCATATTAAACAACCTAATTTTTAATAAAGTTATTAAATTTATAATAGAAGAATTATTATAAATAAGGTAACTAGGTAGACAGAGTAAACCTGGATTTCATGACTTTATTTATCAAGGTTTCTCATGATATCTTTCTAGGTATGATGGTGAATATAGATTGGAGTGTAGATTTACAACTATTTGAAATTAGTATCTGAATAGTAGTAGTTCTGTGATCCTCTGAGGAATTATCAGGAGAGGCTTTTAATTCTTTCTATTAAATATGTTTATCAGTTATTGAGATAAAGGTATAAGAGGCATGCATGCCAAACCCCAAAATATTACAAAGTTACAAAAGAGAAGAGATCAAATGGCAAAAAAAACCCAAATTCTAAATTTCTAAATGACCCTAATAGCTTGAAACATAAAGTAGCTTGGCAGTTGTTCATATCAACACCATCAACAACAAACATTTTCTAAATGCTTTCAAATATGAAACTTCTGGTCAATATAGAGTAGCCTGATATGGTGTCACAGGTTGGCTCCCAGGAAGTAGAGGTGGAGTTTAGAAGACCAAGTGTTTATCAGGAGCGCCCTTGTAACCAACAGCTGTGAAAGGGTGGGGAAGGAAGCAGGGGTAGGCAAAGGCAAAAGTCAAACTGATACAGTCCCATAACTGCCTTGACCAGATGCTTTAGAACTACAATGGCTCTCCAGAAGTGTCCTCAACTGGCCAAAGTGGCCCAGCCTTTATACTCCCACATTAATCAGTCACTGGTTGTGGGGCACCCAGGGAAAGGGGCATGACCTTGGACGAGGCAGCTCTCTGCAGCTGAGGCAATCCCTGAAGGGCTGACAGATGAAGACTATCTACAGACAGAACTGCCAGCAGCTGGGTCAACAAATCCTTCGGTGAAGGAGTTTCTGGGCCACATATCATGGTGTCCACCACAGTGGAAAACCCCAGTGCCTGTTCCAAGCTTGTAGAAATGCTGGGGAGAATATATTTTTTAATGTTTTTGATACATGGTTAAGCATAAAAAAGCAAGTAAGTGTGCCAAAAGTGAAGAAGAAACTGACAGGCAAAGCATAAAGACCAGACATATGTGTTAGGGTAATATGGTTTTAAGCTCATCTAGCAGAAAATTAAAGCTTTAGGCTCTATTCATAGTCATCCAGCAGAAAAGAGAAACTGCAGGCGCATGCCTTCAGTGTGTGGTCCAAATTTGTAATATGCTCAAGGTGAGAGAACACTAAAAGTGACATGTTAACATAAAAAAGGTATGCAATGGTTCTATGCATAGAGCCTCAACTGAGGCAAATTCAGAAACACCCCATTGATGTTCCCACCCTCAGTGCACCTGAGGCTTCTGCAGTGAACAATGCCAGCCACAGGTGAACTCACATGCACAATTAAGATGATACAAGGGAGAACTTTCAAATGCCAGAATCTACAAACTTAGAACAGTCTGAAAGAGACTGCAAGATAGATATGTTTAAATAGTCAGAGAAATAAAAGAAGGAGCAAGATACAAAAAGCAAATCAACTGGGGAAAATAAATAGAAATTCTAGAAGTTAAAAGTACATTGAATTTTTTTAAAAACTTCAGCAGATGACCCACTTAATGAGTGAAAGAGAAAAAGGATTAAATTGGTAAATTGATGTGCAGACATCACCTGGAATGCAGCCCAGAAAAATAAAGAAATATAAAATATGAAAGTGTCTAGCATGTTCAAGGTATCTTGTAAGATGCTAAGAAACCCTTTTTATTCATTAAATAAATATTGACTGTCTGCTATCTACAAGGTATTGTGCTAGACACAGGAACACAATAATAGACAAGAAAGAGTAACATTTACTTGGGAGATTTATGTTAGTTTTGCCAAAACATGGTTCACACTTTCCTAATTCATGATACTTCAAAATTAAGTAAAATAAATAATAAAGACTAAGAAGAGCTATCTGGTAATGTAGTCTTAGGCTATTTAAGCTGATGTGAAAAAAATTGTCCCACTATGCTCTTTACTGGATAACCATATCTGAAATAATATGACTCTTTCTGGACACCACAATTTAAAATTGCATGTTGACAAATTACAGAAATTCTACATTCAGGAAGCAAAAATGTAGAATAACCTAGAACAAATGTCATTTAAGATATTGTTTAAGGGTTCTCTAGCCAGGAAAGATAAATAGGTACAAAACCCTCCAACCCTAACTTTCCGATCTTAAATTATTATGACTCATTTTATGGTGTCCGTGGCAGAAATTAGTTGTTCACCTTTTTCTTGTTTCCAGTTACACAGCTAAACTCTCTTTCCTAGTTTTTCTTCTAGCTAGGTGAGGTCATATGACTGATTCTAGTCAATAGCATGGGGTGGGCCACTTCTAAGCCTGGATCATAAAGAGCCTCAGAAATGCATCTGTATGCTTTTACTCTCTGGGGACTTGGTGCAGAGCACAATGACCTTGAAAACCAATGCTCAAGGTAATAAAGCCATAAAACGGAAGGAGGCTTGATCCCCAAGCCACTACATGTAGGAAAGCTTCCACTATTTAGCTGTATTTATTTTGGACTTTCCATGGTTGAAAACACACTATTATCCTATTTGAGCAATTACACATTTTGCTTTTATTTTGTATAATAGCTGATGCAACTAACATGATTTCTTTAAACAGGGTTCCCTACCAAATTTTCATGCAGGCTTCCTTTATTTGTTATAATGGAATTCTATTTATCACAGTTCCATGGTCTCCGGGGCGACACTCTTGCTCCAGGAGAAAAGCTTTGTCCCTACCTTGAATTCTCTTTGTCACAGAGGTTGGTATATCATCTTGCCACTGATCCAACTCTTCTCAAGGTAAAGACATTTCTTACTTATTCTTCTCTTCCAGAAGTTAATTTAGATATCTGCTTCTCAACCAAACTGAGTTACTTGAAGGCTGGTACTTTTTCATGCTCATGTTTATTTCCTCAAGACCTACCACAGTGCTAGGCATATAGCAGGTAATTGTTGATTGAATCTATAAACAAATAGGAGAGGAGAGTTACAAATGTGAAGTGATGCTTCTGATCTCTTTTGTTCTTAATGAGAAAACCAAACAGAGAAATATTTACCAAAAAAAAAAACCACAGAGAGCTATATAGGCTAGCATGTGAAATTATTCCAGTGAAGGTTACACACATATGTGTATATGTTTGTATACAGAGGAAAACAGGTTGATTTCAAATTATTATAGCTATTTCTGTATATAAAACCAACAGCTTCTTTTTTTGTTCTCTTCACAAGATCAAGGAAACCTGAATGTGTAGCTATTTTTAACATACATGCTGGGCTCCCCCAAGCAAATGGTCTCTCACTAAATTAGTAAATGAGTAATGGCAATGAGATTACTCAGGGAATAGCATATGTCAGAAAATCATAGTGCTCTCTAACACAAAACAAGCAACGAAGCCAGCCAGGAAATCTTACTCTGCTATTGTACAAATACATCTGTCCAGCTCAAGGCCAAATATCTAATAGATCCCTGATTTTTATGAGCAGAGGTAAAAATTTAGACAATGCTCAAGGGCAATGAATTCTTACCTTTCTCTGGGATCTGCACTGGAATCAGAAATAAGAGAGTGAGAAGAAAATGTGTTCTTCCTTATTTTTTTAAGACCAAGAGAAAAAGCCAGTGCTTGCTAAATTAAAAAAAAAAAATCTAATTACAGTGCACTTCAATCAGTGCTCTAGAAACCTAACCCTAGTCCTCCTTGGGCATCCTGCCCTTCTCCTCTTGCCAATATCACATTGTGCAGTAGCTCTGCAGTTCTGTGTCTGCCTTGCCTCCTTACATAAGATTTGTGAAGCTGGAATCATGGTTTACCACACATTTGGTTCCAGGCACCTGGCACAATCTGATGCTTTAGTAAATGTTTACAAAGCACTGTCAAATAATCTTGGATTTTCCTAAAATCATTAAATCAATTGTGATGAATTCTTTCCTGGTCATGAGTAGACTTAGAAAAACAGAGTACAAAAATAGTCACTAGCCATGCACCCTCTTTTCAAACTAGAATGTAAGTTCTGTAAAATCCAGGCCTTTGTCTTATTCATGGAAGTATCTCTGGCATACATGCACTCAATAAACACTTGTTGAATAGATGCATGACCTCCATCATGTAATCCTTTGAGAAAATTCCATTCAATGACATAGCCTTATCATGATGAATCCTTGATATTGTCACTTTCCCAATTCCCTTTGTCTGTTCACAACTTGACCACTGGCTCCTCACATTCATTTTCTATTAATGCTGCAACAATTACTGCAAACTCAGCAGCTTAAAAGAACACTTACTTATTATCTCATAGATCTGTGGGTCATAAGTCAGGTAGGCTCACAGCCTCTGTTGGAATCACTGCCAGCTAGGCTGGGCTGTTGTCTGAAGCTCTGAGAGAGAATCAACTTCTAGACTGTTAGATTATTGGCAGAATTTAGTTCCATGTTGTGATAGGACTAGGTTTTCATTTTCTTGTTGGCCATTGGCCAGGTCTCACATACAAGTTCTAAAGCCACCCACATTCTCTGCCTCATGATCCCCTTTATCTTCAAAGCTAGCAACATTGAACTGAGTACTTCTCCCACTTCGAATTTTGCCACACCTCTGCTTTATTCTTCTGCTTTTAAGAGTTCACATGATTACAGGGGCCTGTCTGGATGACCCAGGATAATCTCCCTGTCTTAGGCTATTTAGACTGCTATAACAAAACCACTGTGGACTGGATGGCTCAAACCACAATTTAGTACTTACAGCTCTGGAGACTGGGAAATTCAAGATCAAGGTGCTGGGGGATTCCATGTCTGGGAAGAACAGGCTTCCTAGTTCATACACAGTGGTCTCCTCATTGTGTCCTCACATGGCAGAAGGAGCAAGAGAGCTCTCAGAGGTACCTGTCACAAGAATCCTGATCCCATTCACAAGGGCTCCACCCTAATGACCTAATTACTTCCCAAAGGCCCTACCTCCTAATAACCATCCCATCAGACATTAGGATTTTAGCACATGAATTTTGGGGGGAACACAGACATTCATTTCGTAACACTCTCTATTTTAAGGTCAGCTGATTAGGAACCTCAATTCCATTTACAAATTCTCTTCAAAGCAGTACCAAGGTTAGTGTTTAGTAAAAAAACTAGGGAATGAGAAATTGGGAGGGCATCCTGAAAACTCTACCACACTCAGAGTGAGCAAACAAAAGAGGGTATCCAAAATCAAAGGTGGTCTTTATGTAATCTCATCTCAGAAGTGACATCTTGTCATAGTACATTCATTAGAAGCAAGTCAATAAGCTCAGCTCACCTTCAAGGGGAAAGAAATACTCAGGCCTTAAATACTAGTAGGCAGGGATCACTGGGGACCATCTTAGAGGTTGCTTACCACAGAAAGGAAAACTAAGTATATTTTATGGTATGGCTCACCTGTTAAGAGCATATATAATTGCAATAATATAAATACTTAACATTGATCTAAGTATAATTATCTAACATTACAGTGAGAGGAAAAGATGACAGAATAGGTATATGTGTTTGGGGGGAGAAGAAGGGAGAAAGAAAGCTAAATCCTCATAGGCGGTTATGGGGAATCAATATAAAATATCTAAAAATGGAGACTCAAGAAGTAGCAATATGTATGTAATTTAGAGACATTAAGGTGTCAGCTAATCAGGTAAAATGTTAAAGTGTTTCTGGAATGGGAAAATGAGGGGCTACTCATGGGCATGGGCATAACAAATCCTACAGACTTTTTTGACCCTTTAAATCATGTATGCATATAACTTTGAGTAATAGAATGGGTAAAAAACAACAAAAAAGGAGCAAACAGAGTTTTTTCCAATAGAAATTATTAAATTATTTGCATCCAAGGAAACAATGTATGCATCTCTAACTGATTTAGAAAAACTTTGGCCCAAGAAATAAAAAACAGAATGCAGAAAATGAAGAGAGACTATCTAGTTCAATGGAATAACAGCTATGTGTTAAGCTGCACATTTAAGCCAACCTGACTCAGCCCTGAGGACTATGACAAGCGGCCAACAAGGCCAGCCCAGAGCCTGACCATCTTTGCAGCCACCTTTGTTTTCTAGTCTGGCTCAGCTACTGGAGTTGTTTCTAGATATCAGCTCAGCTTCTAGACTTTGGGATTATTTTTGACATTAATTTTACAGCTTTCGGTTTTGTGAAAGACACTTGGTTATGTGAAAGTCTGTTCCTAGGCCAAGCTCCTTTCCACTGTAGGGCCTCTCTGTTCTGCAGGAATGCACGGTAGTTGCAACACCCTCCTCTGATGCCTCATTCTTGTCATGTACCTCTCATTCAAATGGCTCCTTCTCAGGGGTTTTACCTGACCACCCACATCTAAAGATTCACTCTTCCACAGCTTCCACCACTGTTTTGCACATCACCCCATCCTGTTTTATTCATACCTTGATCATTTGTTTTTTCCCTTTTTATTTTATTCACAGTGATATCCCTGAAGCCTACTAGTGCCTGGCATATGTTAATTACCCAGTAAATAATTAGCACAACTTCATTCAATCATTTATGGAATGCTTATTGAAGACTGTGAAAAATCAGTTCCTCTGAACACTGTCAGACTGTTCAGAGGGGAGAGGGGAGGGAATTTCAGGGGAAAAGGGGAAGGGTTTACAGGAACAAGTATAAAGGACACATGGACAAAAACTAGGGTCAGGTGGAAATGGGAGGGAGGGAGGAGGGGTGGGTGGGTGGGCTGGGATGGGAGTAAAGATAGAAAATTGTACTTGAACAACAATTAAAATAAAATTTAAAAAATTAAATTAAAATAAAAAAACAGTTCCTGATTGCAAGCAGATTATGGTTTAATCAATACATGTGTAAAATGAGTTAATGACCAGAGAAAGGATTCTGACATAATTCAGAATTTTAAAATAAAAACTATGGGGGTAAATAGGGGAAGGGCCATGAAAGAACATGTATAAAGGACACATGGACAAAGCCAAAGAGGGTAGGTTCAAGGGTGGGAGGCAGGGATGGGGTGGGGTTGGGGGGGGCGGAAATGGAGACAACTGTACTTGAACAACAATAGAAAATAAATTAATTAATTAAAGACCTGGAGCAGGGCCCAGGAATATGCATTTTAACATATTTAGTCAAGTCCCAGTTTGGTTTTACTATAGATGAATCCACGACCAGCTTTCAAGAAGTAGTACAATATAGAGGATCCAGAAAGATCTGATCCAGCCTCCAGGTGAATGATGAAGAGATTGACTGGAGAGCATGACGCTAAGTGAAACAAGCCATGTGGTGAAAGGCAAATACCATGTGATCTCACCTATAGGTGGAACCTATTCAACAAAACAAACAAGCAAGCAAAATAGAATAAGAGACATTAATATAAAGAACAAACTGACAGTAACCAGAGGGAAGGGGGAAGGGCGATAACAGGGGAAAGAAGGGGAAGGGTCGTGAAGGAACATGTATAAAGAACCCATGGACAAAGCCAAATGGGGAAAGGAGTGAGAATGGGAGGTGGGGGAAAGTGGTAGTAGGAAAATGGAGACAACTGTACTTAACAACAATTAAGAAAAGAAGAGGTTGAGATGCTAAAAAAAATAAAAAAGTAAAACTAAAAACTAAAGCATGTATTCATGCAAATGTAACCTTTCCATCTCATCTGATGGTATCAAATGCCATTGCCATTTAATTTTCTAATAAATTACATATACAGTGATTAAATGCAAAGTTTAATGAAGTGAATACACTATAGGCATAAAGCAGTAGAACATAAATTCCATTCTTGCCCTTTACTACTTAATTGAGAGATAAATGTCATTTACCTTGAGATAATATTTCCACAAAAGCTCTTAGAGAGAGGTGTTTCAGCCCTAATATCCCAAAAGGATTGGCCACATTGCCTACCACTACTTTTTATGATAATTACACTAAATTAAAAACATGTATACAGATAAAAACATCTATGTCATTGCTGCTGATAAAATATTTAAGTATGAGTGTCACAGAATGACAAAACCACTCTGGTCCAACCACCTCATTCACGGATGTGAGGAAATGAAGTAAATCACTTTACAAGAAGATGCACAACAAATTAGTGGTAGAGCAGAAATAAATCCCATATCTTCTGATTCTCACTCCAGAGTCATTCCATGGTACCAGCTACTCATAAGGCACTGATTCCTTTCATGAGGGTTTTGGCCTTGTGACCTGACTGTCTCTCCGAGGCCCATCTCCTAATACCAGTGCACGGGTACTGGATTTCAACATGAGAATTTTAAGGAGACACAAATATTCAAACCATCTTACCTCCCAAGAGACCTAGTCCACAGTAATATTGAATGTCTGACATTTCAGACTGCCTTATCCCCCTGATTTCTTTTCCACATATTTAGTATTCCCTGTTACAGTTTTTAGGAAGATCCAGGGGGATTTGTGAATATTTCCTTATACTTCAACTAGCTCCCTCTTGTAATGCCCAAGTAACAAATCTCTCCTTAGCTTGAATTCTAATGCAACTATGATTAAATCTCTTGCTGTTGTGAAATCTGTCTTTATTTCTATATAATTATCACATAACTACACTAGAGTGCTCTTTATTAAGACAAAATAGGAAAAACAAGCCTTCTAAAAAGGCATAATTCAATATGGTATTTAAAACTATCACTGTGATGCCTCTGAGTTCAATAAACATCCCAACCCTTATTGGAAAAGAATGTCCAGGCAAACCTGTTACAACTTGTAGCACCAGTGAAGATGTACACATTTTTGCTTGTACAGTTCATTTTATTTCTGCATTAACTGTTATAATAGGGAAAATTTTTGGCACTTATGAAATGTATGGTATTTGCATACACTTTGCATACATTAACTCATTTAGTCCTTACACAAGCTAGGAGCTAATGTTTATTATCCCCACTGACAGCTCAGGAATCTGACAGGTAGAGGCAAAGCCACTGGCTCAAGCCTCAGAGGCACTGATGACCCACCCCCAGGTATAGGCCTCCAAAAGCCTATTTCCTTAACCATTCAGCTGTCATTCCAGCCCAATAAGTTTCTTTCCCCCATTTCAAATCATCTCAACAAATGTGATTTAAAAGCAACATGCCTGGTCACAATCCATGAAAATGTATTTATAACTCAGGAAGAGGAGGTGTGGGGGGAGGGGGCATTTTCTATTAACCATGGTAAGCAACCTGTTCAGTCCCCAAAGCACAAAGTTTGATTTTCTTTTTATCTGGCCTTTATGTTCAAGGGAATATGTCAGGAATCAAGCATTCCCTCTGGATGGTGGAGTAATAAATAACTTTCATATCATTTTTCACAGATGCTGTGACTAAATTGAGACCAGAAAAGATAGAAACAACTATAGGAACAAACTGATGATGATTCTATTTGTATGAGCAACCATTAAATTAGAAAGATTTGTCAAATTAAAAGCAAAAATTTAGGAGGAAATAAGTTAGGCACCAATTCTAAGAAACTGAAAGATGATTCAGAGCAATCCAATCAGCCCACAAAGGGCAGAGATCATTACTTCCCAGTTTTAAACAAAAATCTGAATGTTGTAAAGCAAAAAGAAAATTTCATACCTTGAAAGACTTAAAATGTTACTGAGAATAGAAGGAAATGTTTCTAAAAAATAAAAACTTCATACTCTAAATCAAATATAATATAAAGAATAATAGTACATCTATCTTTAGGGAAATATGTACCTAAAACCAAGATATGAATATTTATCCCAAATTCATTCAATTATATTAACTTAACAAATATTTTTAACCATTCCAACCCCGAAGTACCACTCCTAGGTATTTATTTATCTTACAGTAAATAATGCAAATATATCAATGACAACAAATATTCAATGAAATATTATTTTGTAATAGTGATATATTGGAAATGGAACCAAAATAAAAGAAACTAATAATTCACTGAGTAACAATTCTTTATCAGGCACTCTTTTAGTACTTTACCTATATTATATTTAACAGTAATAATCTAGATATTCTTTTTCTAATAAGCAAATGAGCTCAAAGATGTTAAGTTACCTTGAAAAATTAAGCATCTGGTTAATGAAAGACCAAAGTATAATCTAAATAACAGTGAATAGAATAGTATTAACTATGTATGTCAATTTAATATTTTTCATATATCCATTAAAACTAACTCTAAAAAACAAGTAGATGCATGAGATTTAATATTTAATTAAATATATATACACATACATACATAATTTCTTCTATGCTATAATTAAATAAATAAAATTATATTTACAAATGGGCAATGAATAGAACATGAGAACAGCTGATATTTGTTAGGATAGTGGCATTGTGAATGACTTTTCTTAATTTAAAAATATCTACTTTTCACTTATTCACTCAAGAAATACTGAAGACCTACATGAATGAATGTAGTGTCCTGTCTTCATGGACACTACATTCTAGAAGGGGAGACAAATAATAAATGTATTACATAACATCAATTAGTAATAAATTCTATGAAAAAAGTGAAGCTAAAGTGATAGTGTGCTCCTTTAAAAGCAATGGTCAAGAAAGTCCTCCTTTATTTTTGTTTTTATTTTTTTAGAGAGAGGGGATGGAAGGGAGAAAGAGAGGTGGAGATCATTAATGTGTGAGACAAACGTTGGTCAGTCACCTCTTGCATGCACTGAGGACCAAACCTGCAGCCCAGGCATGTGTCCTGAATGGAATCAAACTAGTGGTCTTTCACTTTGTGGGATGATGCCCAAACAACTGAGCCACACTGGTCAGGGTAAGGAATTCCTCCTTCATGACATGACATTTTCACAGTGAAGTAAGTGGGAGTAAAACATATGGAGATATGGAAGAGCGTGAAACTTCATGCTTTCGGGACTGAACAGGTTCCTTACTATGGTTGGTAGAGAATGCCCCTTCACACATACCTCCTCTTCCTGATTTATAAATACATTTTCATGGATTGTGGCAGGGGATACAGCATGTGCAAAGGCCCTGAGGCTAAAATGAGATGTCATACAGACATTTTAAATATGCAAAGGAAAATTTATGTAGTAATGTTAAGTAGAAATAGTATAAAAAAGAAAGGCTACAACATTATGCAAATAACCTAACAATTTTGTTAAAAAGGACGTTACAGTAAAAAGGACAATAATAGGTTGATAGTGAGTTATCTTGGTGTAAATGTGTATTTTAAAAGAAGGGCTCTCAAACCAGACTGCCTAGGTTCAAGTCTCAGGTTTGTGACCTCAGGGAATTTACATAGCTTTTCTTTGCCTTATCTGTAAAGACAGGGTAATAATAATAGTACCACACATACCACAGTTTTGTTGAAAGTTATGGTAGACAGAAAACATCTCCCTAACATTCATGTTCTAATCCCTACAAACTGTACGTAACCTAACATAGCAAAGGGACATTAAGTTGCAGATGGAATTAAGGTTGCCAGTTGGCTGACCTTAAAATAGGAAGAGCCTGTGGATTTTCTGGGCCCAACGTAATCACAAGGGTTCTTACCAATGGGGGAAGGAGGTAGAAGAAGGGAGCCAAAGAAAGATATGTGACAATGAATGCAGTGTCAGAGACATGCTGTGGTACTGCCTTTTAAAATGGAGGAAGGGGCCATGAGCCAAGGACTGTGGGCTGCTTCCAGGAGATGGGAAAGGAAAGGAAGTATTCTTTCCTAGAGCCTCCAGAAAAAAAACACAGCCCTGCTGACAAATTCACTTCAGTTCAGTGAGACTATGTTGGACTTTTAAATTACAGAACTATAAAATAACACTAAAGTTGTGTTGTTTAAATCTGCTCAGTTTTAGCAGATTTGTGGTAATTTGTTACAGCAGCAATAGAAAACTAATACAATAGGAAAAAGTGAGTTTTTATAAATAAAATATTTAGAACAATAGTTGGCATATGGTGAGCACTCTATAAGTTGTTATATAATTTTGGGTGGTGTTTTCTACCATGCTTTCCAATAAACAATAAATATGTACAGAATTCCCCCTTTCATGCATGGTTTCACTTTCCACAGTTTCAGTTATCCACAGTCAATCATCATGGCTCAGTGATCCAGGATCAGCCAAAACAGATAATCTTCCTTCTGACTATGTTTAGAAGGTCAATAGTAACTACATCAAAATGCCTACATCATTCACCTCACTGCATCTCATCACGTAGGCATTGTGTCATCTCACATTATCACAAGAAGAAGGCTGAGGACAGTACAAGTACAAGATATTTTGAGAGAGAGACCACATTCACATAACTTTTATTACAGTATATTATAGTTTTTCTGTTATATCATTAGATATTATTGTTCATATTTTATTGTGCTTAATTTATAAATTAAACTTTATCATAGGTAGGTATGTATAAGATAAAACATTGTATATATAGAGTTTGGTACTATCCGTGGTTTTGGGCATCCACTAAGGAGTGTTGAAACCTATCCCTCATGGATAAGGGGACTACTATATTGGGTTAAATATTCATCAAAAAATAGGTGGAAGTTCTGGGCAAGAAGGAGGCTCAGGTAGAAATGCTTCACTTCCTTGCACAACCAAAACAAGGATAACAACCTATTTAAAAACAATAAACAAGCAGCAGTGCCAGAAAATCAAGCTGCATGGAACTCCAACAACCAAGTAGTTAAAGAAACATTCACCCAGACTGGTAGAAGGGCAGAGATGGGCAGCTGAGAGGAGAAGACGTGTAGCAAGGTGTCAGATTATGTGGGTGAGGCATGGCTGGCTAAACAAGAAACTAAAGAATCAAAACCTCTAGCTGTAAAACACTGAGGGGGCTACAACAGTGGGAGAAACTCCCAGTCTCACAGGAGAGTTCATTGGAAAGTGGGGCTAGAGTGGAACAAACGGTATTGTTCCTTCTCTGACCCTTCCCCCACAGACAGCTCCACAAGGCAGCAAAGAGGATTGCCCCACCCTGGCAAATACTAAGACTCCACCCCCTTACAACATAACAGATGCACCAAGACAAAGAAATATGGCCAAAATGAAAGAACAGATCGAAACTCCAGAAAAAAAGAGCTAATTGATGAGGAGGAGACAACCTATCTGATGGAGAGTTCAAAACACTGGTAATCAGGATGCTCACAGAACAGATTGATCATGGTTGCAGAATGAAGGAAGAACTGAAGGCTACACAAAATGAAATAAAGCAAAATATACAGGGAACAAACAGTGAAAGGACTCAAATCAAGAATTTGGAACAAAAGGAAGAAATAAACATCTAACTGGAACAGAATGAAGAAATAAGAATTAAAAAAAATGAGGAGAGGTTTTAGGAACCTCTGGGACAACTTTAAATATTCCAACATCCAAATCATAGGGGTTCCAGAAAGAGAAGAACAAGAGCAAGAAATTAAAAACTTGTTTGAAAACGTAATGAAGGCAAACTTCCCCAATCTGCTGAGGAAATAGACTTCCAGGAAGTCCAGGAAGCCCAGAGAGTGCCAAAGAAGTTAGACCCAAGGAGGAACACACCAAGGCACATCATAATTAAGTTACCCAAGATTAAAGGTAAAGAGAGAATCTTAAAAGCAGCAAGAGAAAAGGTGAGAGTTACCTACAAAGGTAACTTATGGGAATAAGACTATCAGCTGATTTCTCAAAAGAAACCTTACAGGCAAGAAGGGGCTGGAAAGAAGTATTCCAAGTCATGAAAGGCAAAGACCTCCATTCAAGATTACTCTATGGAGTAAAGCTTTCATTTAGAATGGAAGGCAGATAAAGAGCTTCCCAGATAAGGTCAAGGTAAAGGACTTCATCATCACCAAGCCCTTATTATATGAAATGTTAAATGGACTTACCTAACAAATAGAAGATCAAAAACTATGAACAACAAAATGACAACAAACTCATAACTATCAACAACTGAACCTCAAGAACAAAAACAAAAACAAACTAAGCAAACAACTAGAATAGGAACAGAATCACAGAAATGAAGATCACATGGAGGGTTTTTAGTGGGAAGAGGAGGGGAGGAATGGGGGAAAGGTACAGGGAGTAAGAAGCATAATTGGTAGGCATAAAATAGACAGGGGGAGGTTAAGAATAGTATAGGAAACAGAGAAGCCAAAGGACTTACATGTATGACCCATGGACATGAACTAAAGTGGGTGGGAATGCTGGAGGGTAGCAGGGGTAAGGGTGGAGAGGAGATAAAAGTGAGGAGAAAAATGAGACAACTGTAATAGCATAATCAATAAAATATGCTTAAAACAATACAAGATAAATAAAAATAAATGAGAAAGACTTCTTGAAAGGAAGAAATATTTTCATTGTCATTACTAATTAATGGATGAAAGAAAAATTTTAAATGTAGGAGAACAAAATTAATTCAAATATAAAGTAAGAATAAGGAAACAAGAAAAACATTTTTCCCTAAGTTAAAAGACTTTTATTTGACATATTCTGCAGTTGCTAACAAAATATTGACACGTGGCTTGGACTGGAGTAGATTAAAAGAGGTTTTATTTTGGATGTATGATTTATAGACTGGGAGAAAAACCATCTAGAATGCAGATGCAGGTCCGTAATCTAAGCATGGAGTCCAGTAAGTTCCTTTACAGACAAGAATCATAAAAGCTTGGAATGTCACTCCTAGTAAAGGCCTCTAGGAATTTGTGAATTTTCATTTTCATTCCAACAGAAAAGTGAGAAATCAAATTGTAGCAAGTCAACTGAGAGCAACTCCCCTCCCTTAATTCTTGGCTCAATTAAGTCTCCAGGGCACTTAAAAGTTTCAATTCCATCCAAACACTTAGCAAGCGTCTCCTGTATGTATGGCCGGGTCCTGCGTTAAGTAGCCTTGAACTTAAATACAGAGAGCACGTATCTGTAACTTCTATCATTGAAAAAAAATGCAGCCTCATTACTTTAAAAAGTTGGAGCATGTAATGCTTATGCTCAAATTTTATTCAAAAATATTTCTCGAATGTTCTGAATATAGTTAGATGCAATATTATAAAATACTTTCAAGTAGACTACACATGATTTCTCAAATAATTTGCAGAAATGGAACAGGAAGCTTTGTAGCTTTTCACCTTTACTATTTTGAAATTACTCTCAGATACCTCATCATTTAGGTGTTTAATAAAACAGTCAGCATTTAATAATTCTAGAAAAATTGCATAACAAGGTGTTTATCAAAATGTTAGGTTTTTAAGACAATACTTTTTCTTTTTAATTTAATTCTATTGTAGTTAATTAAAGTAATGCACACAAAAGCAGATGCCTGCATCATCTATCTTCTTTCCCTATTCCAACTCCTTAGAAACAACCACTTTTAATATTTTTGACTTTTTATTTAGCTGTTAATATGGTTTATTTCATATTCATAAATAACTCATTTATACTATTCTTTTACATTTTAAAATTTTTAATCATATATTGATTTTTACTATGTAGATGAGAATTTACCTCTCATAGCCACTCACTCACCCTCTAACATGCAAACATATTAATACATCTTTACCATTTCATTTAAAATAGTCATATCAACCTTTTGGGTTTAATCAAGGTTTATTGTTTACATTTAATGACTATATAAACATAATGCAGAGTAAATGCATATAATGTCTTAAGATTTCACTTCCTTTCTCCTATAATATTTTGTTTCCTGAAATTAATAGTTTCTCATTTAATCCAATTGTTTGGTTTACTATGTAACTGTCATAAATTCACTCCCCAACTCTTTGACAGAGTTGAACTCTAGCAAAACAGGAAATTCATTAGTTTTGCCTCTTTTTCCTTGTAATTATCTTCACTGGAACTCTCTGTCCTCCTGCTCCGAAATGGAATGGTTGCCTCAGAGGTCTGCCACAAATCAGTTGTCCTAAGATTTTCTTCTGGATCATCCTGGGAATTGCCTACACTTCTTTCCTGTGTTATAAACCCTGTTTCCAAGACATCTTACTTTCTCTCTCTTGGATAATGTCCTATCTTCAGGGACTCACATCTTCAGGAGCTTCCTGAAAAGGGTGCTTGTAACCTAAATTTTTCAGGTCCAAAAATGTCCTCTTTTCTGCCTTTATTGTTGGTTGTTAGTTTGGCTGGATATGGACTTCTGTTCTATAATAACTCCATTGTCTCTAGCCTCCCATATTGTTTTCAGGAGTCTAGTCTTACTCTGACTCCCAATCATTGTTATGTAACCCATTTCTATCCCTCTCTGGGAGCTTTTAGAATTTTCTTTTATTCCTTAATGTTCTAATACTTTTATGGCAATAGCCTTGTTTTGGTTTTAGTTTTTGTTTTTTTGTCACCCCTTTTGCTGGCCAATTATTTGGCCTTTACTTTGAAACTTAATTCCTATAATCTGGGAAATATTTATAGAATAGGTCTTTAGTTATTTTTTTCTCTACTTTCTCGGGTTTCTCTTTTTTGTGAATTCTATTATTCAGATGTTTTGGAACTCCTTGGCTGACTCTTTAATTTTCCTGTCTTTTCTCACCACTTCGATATATTTTGAGATATTTTCTTTTTCCTTTCTTCTTCTTTCTTTTATTGTTGTTCAACTACAGTTGTCTCCATTTTCCCCTGCCCCATCCACCCCCAACTCCCACCCCCCACCCTCATTCCTTCACCACTTTGGCTTTGTCCATGGGCCCTTTATATATGTCTTGATGACTTCTTGCCCCCATTGTCCCCCTGTGATGCAAATTGAAATCACAGTGAGACACCACTTCACACCAGTCAGAATGACCATCATAAACAAATCAACAAACAATAAGTGCTGACAAGGTTATAGGGAAAGGGAACCCTAGTATATTGTTGGTGGGAATGTAGACTGCTGCAGCCACTGTGGAAAACAGTATGGAATTTTCTCAAAAAACTAAAAATGGAGATGTCTTTTGACCCAGCAAGTCCATTGCTGGGATTATACCCTAAGAATCCTGAAACACCCATCCAAAAGAACCTATGCACCCCAATGTTCATAGCAGCACAATTTACAATAGCTAAGTGTTGGAAACAACCTAGGTGCCCATCAATAAATGAGTGGATCAAAAAACTATGGTACATTTATACAATGGAATTCTATGCAGCAGAAAGAAGGAGCTCCTACCCTTCACGACAGCATAGATGAAACTGGAGAGCATTATGCTAAGAGATATTTCCCTAACTTTATTTTTCAAATCTTTCACTGAATTTTTAATTTCTACTATTACATTTTACACTCCAAGAAGTCTCTTTTTAAAGCAATTTATTCTTTTTCATAGACACATTTTCTTCTCTCATATTTCTAAGAATATTGAAAGGCTCAGTCACTTTTTTTGTTTGTTTGTTTAGCTCATTGTTGAGTCTTTCCTCAAATATCTGGTTATTTGTTGGTACCTTATTAGAAATTACGTGTGTTGTGTGGATTTGTTGATTGGTGGACTTCACTGAAAGATGATTTAGGAACACAACTGTCTTTTTGAAGATTCACAAAAGTAGTCTCTGTAGTACTTTACTCTCAGGCAAGTTGTGTTTCCCAAATAAGAATCTCCCATTGTCGTGGTTTAAGTTGAGGGAGCTGGTTATGTTTTATTGCTGTTATTCAGGAAGTGAGTAGGGACTGGGTATAGATTTCCACCTAACAGCCTCTCATTTCAGTAAAGTGTTTCTATTTTACCCTGAGTTGTGCATAACCACTCTAATTTAAAAGCCTGTGTGATTTACCCTCTCCAGATAGTAAACTTCAAACCACTGGCCAGAGAGAGGGAAGGGCAGTTGATCTGAGGAAACAGATATGGAGGCCTAAATGCTAAGGTTTCTATTAATCTATCCGTTTTTAGATAGATTACACAATGGAATACTATGGAATTCCATCTTCCATCTCCTACATTTCCAAATATTTGTGGTCCAAAATTTCTGAGGCTCTCTCAAGTTCTATAGGATGAATCAGTTTGCTTTTTATTGACTTTCCACATTACAAGCTTATATTTCAATTTTTCAAGTCAGTTAAGCCAGTTATTTCTAGTTTCTACAAATCCTGCTTTCATAATTTTTTAGATGAGTGATCTGACATAAATTCATGCCTTAAATGTCCTTGTAAAATTGGGCCTGTTGGGAAATGCCCTGCCTGGTTTCAGAAGCAGTAACTCCCACCAAGGCTAAGGCTGAGGGAGTAACCTTGGACCGTAAGCCACCAAGGAGACCAAAGCTTATCTCCCTGGCAGGAGTGCTGCTTCTGCTCCTCTTTCCATAACTAGCCCCCAATGTTTGGTCGGTTAGCCAATGACAGGTAAGATTCTCCAAAGGGGGAATAATGTAAGACAGGCACAATCACATGGGAGGCCCCCAAGGAAGGACTTTGGGGGGTACAGCAAAAGGAGGTGATGGACCCTCGCCCCTTGGCTTTGACAAAGCCTGAGTCCTCATTCTGTCTGGGGAAAGTCTCCTAATCTCTTGGCTGCCTCACTTCCCTTGCTCCACCCAAGCCTGAAACAATGACAGAGGGTGGTGCAGCCCTGTGCTGGAAAGGGCAGGTTCCCAGGGTGATCAGGCCTAAGAAAGAATGTGTAAAATCCTGTGAAAC
>CM052543.1:70558135-70576135 GCA_028533065.1 Trachops cirrhosus
CAACAAGTGTTGGAGAGGTTGTGAAGAAAAAGGGACCCTAGTGCACTGTTGGTGGGATTGCAGACTTGTAAGACCACTATGGAAAACACTATGGAACTTCCTCAGAAAACTAAAAATGGATCTGCCTTTTGACCCAGCAATTCTACTGCTGGGACTATATCCTAAGAACCCTGAAACACCAATCTAAAAGAACCTATGCACCCCAATGTTCAATCAGCACAATTTACAATAGCTAAGTGCTGGAAACAACCTAGGTGCCCGTCAGTAAATGAATGGATCAAAAAACTATTATACATTTACACAATGAAATACTACGCAGCCAAAAGAAAGAAGGAGCTCGTACCCTTTGCAACAGCATGAATGGAGCTGGAAAGCATTATGTTAAGCGAAATAAGCCAGGCATTGAAAGACAAACACCATATGATCTCACCTTTAACAGGAACCTAAACAACAAAACAAAGAAACAAGTAAAATATAACAAAAGACACTGAAATGGAGGACAGGTTGTCATGGCCCAGAGGGGAGAGGGGAGGGAATTTCAGGGGAGAAGGGAAGGGTTTACAGGAACAAATATAGAGGACACATGGACAAAACTAGGGGGGTTGGAAATGGGAGGGAGGAGCGGAAGGATGTGTGGGTGGGCTGGAATGGGAATAAAGAATAATCTAAAATAAAAAATTTTTTAAAAAGAAATATGGAAAGGGTGAATTTGACAGAACTTGGTGACCCATTACACATTGGGGAAAGATGAATGAAAAATGCCTTTCAATTACAAGCTTAGGAAACTGGGTGAATAGTGGGCAAGCAAGATGACAGGTAGCTTTAGAAAGGAATCATCACATTTGAAAGGCCTCCGAGAAGTTTAAGTTACCATATCCAGTGGAAAGTTGTATACTGAGGCCTCTAGATTGGAAGTAATATCTCAGATAAGGCCATCAAATTACATTCTAAAATCTATTCACGTAATAGAGGGACCAGAGGTCAGGATACTATTTGTGGAATACAATGAAAGAGCTAATAGTAATACTAATAATACTAATACTAATACTAATACTATAATACTAAAGAGCTCTTCAAAATTAGATATATACTTACATGATATAAAACAAGTGGTATTAAGCACAAAAGACTTACAAGTACATGAAATAAAAATGTATTATTCTACCCATTAGCTTTATTTTTCTAGTGAAATCTGAGGAGAATTTTTTAAAATACATTTTACTGATTATGCTATTACAATTGTCCCATTTTTTCTCCACTTTATTCCTCTCCAGCCTGTACTGCCCTCCCACCTGCATTCCCTAACCTTCATTCATGTCCATATATCATACATATAAGTTCTTTGGCTTCTCCATTTCCCATACTATTCTTAACCTACCCCTGTCTATTTTGTACCTACCATTTATGCTACTTATTCTCTGTACCTCTTCCCCCATTCTCCCCCTATCCCCTCCCTGGTGATAACCCTCCATGTGATCTCCATTTCTGTGAATCTGTTCTTGTTCTAGTTGTTTGCTTAGTTTGTTTTTGTTTTTTGTTTTTTTTAGGTTTGGTTGTTGATAGCTGTGAGTTTGTTGTCATTTTACTGTTCATAGTTTTGATCATCTTCTTTTTCTTAGATAAGTCCCTTAAAAATTTCATATAATAAGGGTTTGGTGATGATGAACTCATTTAACTTGACCTTATCTGGAAAGCACTTTATCTGCTCTTCCATTCTAAATGATAACTTTGCTCCATAGAGTAATCTTTGGATGGAGGTCCTTGCCCTTCATGACTTCAAATATTTCTTTCCAACCCCTTCTTGCCTATAAGGTTTCTTTTGAGAAATCAGCTGATAGTCTTATGGGAACTCCTTTGTAGGTAACTCTCTCCTTCTTTCTTGCTGCTTTTAAGATTCTCTCCTCTTTAATCTTGAGTAATGTAATTATGATGTGTCTTGATGTGAATGTGTGCTTCCTTGGGTCTAACTTCTTTGGCACTCTCTGGGCTTCCTGGACTTCCTGGAAGTCTATTTCCTTTTGCCAGATTGGGGAAGTTCTCCTTTATTATGTTTTCAAATAAGTTTTCAATTTCTTGCTCTTATTCTCCTTCTAGCACCCCTATGACCTGAATGTTGGAGCTCTTAATGTTGTCCCAGAGGTTCCTAAGCCTCTCCTCATTTTTTTTGAATTCTTGTTTCTTCATTCTGTTCTGGTTGAATGTTTATGTCGTCCTTCTAGTCCAAACCGTTTATTTGAGTTCCAGTTTCCTTCCTGTCACTGTTGGTTCCCTGTATGTTTTACTTTATTTCACTTTTCATAACCTTCACTTTTTCCTCTATTTTGTGACCATAACAACCATTTCTGTGAGCATCCTGTTTGCCGGTGTTTGCACTGTGCATCTGATAGGTTAGTTATCTCTTCATTGCTTAGTTGTATTTTTTCTGGAGCTTTGATTTGTTCTTTCATTTGGGCCATATTTTTTTTGTCTGGGTTCCTGTTATGTAGTAAGGGGCAGAGCCTTAGGCATTTGCCAGTGTGGGGCAACCCACTTGGCTGCGCCATGGCACTGTATGTGGGGGAGGGGTCCAAGAGGAAACAATGCCTCTTGCTCAGCTCTCTGCTGACTTTCAGTCGCTTCCGCCGCTACCCATAAGCAAATTGGGTCCTTCTGGTGCTGATTTCTGGGTGGGTGGTTCTGTGTACATTCTAGGACCCTGTGGGTCTCTTCCACAAACTCCCTGTGAGGCTGGGAGTGCCTCCTGCAGCTGCAATCTCCACAGGTTTTTTCAGTCAAAGGTTTTGAGGCTTTATTTCCCAGTACTGGAACCCTGGGATGCAGGGTCTGTCTTGCTCCTCAGTTGTTCCCTTGGTTTATCTGCACGCAAATGTGAGACTACCTGCTCCTCCAGCCTCTGCCTCACCTGCCTGGTCCTCCAGCCACCACCTTTCCCATGAGTCCTATCCGCCCTGACTGCCCATCTCTGCCCCTCCTACCAGTCTGGATGAATGTTTCTTCTTTAACTCATTGGTTGTCAGACTTCCATACAGTTCAATTTTCTGGCAGCTCTGGATTTTTTTTGTTTTTAAATCTGTTGTCCTTTTGGTTGTGAGAGGAGGCAAAGTGTATCTACCTACACATCCATCTTGGCTGGACGTCTCTGGAAAGAATTTAACATTGTTTGATTTTTAACAAGCACTGCATGAGCTCATATAAGACCATTATACTAAAAGTATTGGAATATATTATAGACAAATTTCCTTTTAATAAAAAAAAAGCTTCTTTTTAAGGTAAACAGATGTTAAGAGTGCCTGTCCATGTTTTCAAATGGGTAGAGATAACATCTTACCTTCAGGCATGTAAAAAAATCCTCACTGGATTTATCTCTATGATCTATATTTAGTAATTCTAAAATTCCAACTAAAACCTCTTTTGAGTTCTGGTTTTGAGTTTTAAAAATGGGCATGAGACCTGAATAGATATTTTTCCAAAGATATATAAGTGGACAACTGGTACATGAAATGATGGTCAACATCACTAATCATCAGGAGAATGCAAATCAAAACCACAATGAGATATCACTTTACCCATGTCAGGATGGCTATAATGAAAAAGATAAGAGATAGAAACTGTTGACAAGAATATAGGGGAAAGGGAACCTTTGTGCAATATTGTTGGAAATGTAAATTGCTGCAGCCACCGTGGAAGGCAGTATGGCATTCTTCAAAAAATTAAAAATTGAACTACCATTTTGATACAGAAATGACAGTCTTAGGTATATGTTCAAAGAGATAGCTACATACCCATGTTCATTGCAGCATTTTTTCACAATAGCCTCCCCCCAAAACTGGAATTGTCTTCTGGAAGGTGGACCCCTTGTAGTACAGGCTTCCCCTGCTAGGTGAGTGTTCTAGGAACCCATCTATATCAGTGTACCAGCTGGCACTGTTGTGAGAGGCTGAATTTGGCCTCAGGGAGTTTTTTTGAAGACACTTTCAATGTATTTGCCCATTTCGGGATGAGTGATTCACAACCATACCTGACTGAGCATTTAGCAGTTTTTGACCAAAAATGACATGACCCCCATGTCCCTTCCTCCCTATTTACCCAATCTCGCCCTGAGTGACTTTTTTTGTTCCCAGATGAAAAAAAGTCCTAAAAGGAAAACATTTTGCCTATGTGGAATAGATGAATCAAAAAATAGCAGAAGCATAATAAAGCATCAAAATCAATTAATTCAAAACCTGTTTTGAGCAGTGGAAAAAAGTCTCAGCAGGTATAGTGCATCAAATGGAGAGTACTTTGAAAGTGACTGAAGTTTAAACATGTAAGAATAAATACACAATTTTTATAAATAAATTCCAGGTTCTGGGAGTCCCCCTTATATATGTATGTATGTATGTATGTATATCTATATTTGAATATTACTTACCTATGAAAAAGGAACTCATAGGTAATCCTGGAAGGCATTATGCTAAGTGAAATATACCAGACAGAAAAAGAAATATAGTGTACAGTATAACATATATGTGGAATCTGAAAAGAAAATAAAAAAGCAGATTTCACAGAAACAAAGAATAGAATGGTGATTGGCAGGGTTTGGGAGAGAGAAATTGTAATCAAAGGTACAAATTTTTCAATGATAAGGAGAATTAGTTCTGAGAATCTAATGTACAGAATGATGATTCTGCCCTGGCTGATGTAGCTCAGTGGATTGACCATTTGGATTGACCAAACTCAAGGGTCACCAGTTTGATTCCCAGTCAGGACACAAGCCTGGGTTTCCAAACAGGTCCCCAGTTGGAGGCGTGTGAGAGGCAAAGGATCAGAATGATGACTCTAGTTAATAATGTGGTATTGTGTACTTGAAAAGTTGTTGAGAATAGATCTTAAGCATTCTCACCACACACACAAAAAGTTAATAGTGAGACGGAGAGATCATCCTGGATTATCTGGATGGGTCAATGTAATCACAAGGATCCCTAGAGGAGGGTCAGAGTCAGAGAAGAGGAATCAACGAGAACAGGGACTGAAGTGATATGACTGTGAGCCAAAGAATGCTGGCAACTTCTAGAAACTGGAAAAGGCAGGGAACAATTTTCCCCCAGAGCCTTCAAAGGAATGCAGCCCTACTGACATCTTGATTTTAGTCCCAAATGAGACCCATTTTTGGACTTCTCTCCTCCAGAAATATAGGATAATAGATTTATGTCATGTTAAATCACTAAATTTGCAGTAATTTAATATAACAATAATAGGAAACTAATACATGAAGTATTCAGGAAAGGGAAGAAAAATAGTTTTGCCTGTTTCAGTTATAAGACTAAAATGAGAGGCCACTAAAAAATAGTTTTGCCTATAAAAAAATGTGAGGCTCGAGAAAAGCAGCTGATGCTTTTTGGAAGGTGGCAGGAATGTGATGATGTTATGTAAACTGACATGGGGCATTGGGGCAAAAATCAGGTGACATTTCATACTGACTGCAGTTTTGTTTAACAACTGTATGTCCTATTGCAATGAATTCAAATAATACTTTTTAAAACAACTTTATGTTCAAAGACGATGGGTGATCAGGAGAAGAAGTACTCTGCTTAAATACCACCCCTGCCATATATGCACAAATGCTATATCACTAAATGTAGCATTACTTATTCTTTCCTTTATTCAGTTATTCCACAAATACCTATTAAGCACCACTATGTACATTATACTAGGTACAGAAGATTGCAATGATGAAATAATTATGATAGTAGTAAGAAGAGTGGTGTCTTTATGATTCTTACAAAGTAGTAAGAAAGAAACTATTAAAAGTGTTAGGAAAGAAAAAGGAAAAGAAAAGGGTTTTATGGTTTTACCAAACTCTTTACAAAGAGAGAGAAGGAGAGAGATTTTATCAAAATGAGCTATGTTCCCATAACTCAGAGATAAGCACAATAAATTTATATTTTGACCTTGGTTTCATCATTTTCATTTCAATGTTTTGTTGATGGAATATATGCATATGTATGCATTATCTAGAATGCATATTACTTTTTCATACAAAGTGTAGAATTACAGGAGCATATAATATGGGGAGGGGTAGCTAACATAATGAGAAATCCAAGAAAGCCCCTCTCAGGGCTGCTCACTTGGGAGTAATGCTTAAAAGCTGGCAAGATAAAAAGGAATGGGGGAGGAAGGGATGTTCTAGATGGAGAGAAGAGCACAAACAAAAGTCCCAAGACAGAGGGAACATAGAGCCTTACAGGGAGATTGAGTAGAACAGAATGGGCTGGAGCCCAAGGGAAGCCCAGACAGAGAGGTGCATATGAGGAGGTAGCAAACTTCCAGGCAGAGGAGGGCCAGTTATCCAGGGTCACAATGAAGTCATAATTCTAAGAGAATGTGAAGCCACTGAAGCTTTCAAGTAGGAAGGTAGCATGATCAGGTTTATATTTTTAACACCTGACTATGTAGAGACTGGAACGCAGGCATGTTCAGTACAAGAATAGAAGCCTGGTATGAACATCAAATTTAGGTAATCAGGAGGCTTGTAATCAAGTCCCAACTCACCTACTAAATACTAATTATGGTTATCATATACTAAAATGTTACTGTGTGCCAGGCACTGTTCTTAGTATTTCACCTATCTTAACACATTTACTCTCCCAAAAACTCTGAGGTAGGAATCATTACTATCCCCATTTTAAGGAAAAGAAAGCTGAGGCACAGAAAGGTAAGGTATGTATCTTGCCCCAAATCACTTAACTAGTAAGTTACAGAGCTGAGATATCACCCAGGAAGCCTGGCTTCAGAGTCTGCCCTCTAAACCTCCTTATTGCATGGCTTTGCGTGACCAACTACACGTCTAGGAAGGTCACAAACACACTGCTTCCCTTGCCGGACAAAGCCATGGTGTGCACTGAGCCATATCTGTAAAACACAGTGTTGACCTGAATCTACACTTTTCTCACGTCCTTCTGGTTCTATTATTACAATTTTGTCTGGAAAACCAAGATTCTACATACTGTTCCTTGCCCACTAGGAGTCTTTGGATCCTGAGAGGAGTACCCACAGTCCTTAAGTATGGCTGGTCTTAGAACCTAACTCAGAGTCCCTAAAGATACAAAGAGATGTCTACACCCTGTATGTTTTTCTTTCTGATGTCAAGGCCTGCTCCATTACACCCACTCCATCCTACCCCTACACAGCCATCCTCCAAGACTCAAATATTCTCTTTGATAAAACCAAAATGTAAATGAATCTTGGCTATATCTGAGTCATGGGACTATAAGTGACTTTTATAGTCTCTCTATCTCTTCATATTTTTTATTTACATAAGGAACATGTCTTAGTTATTTAATTGGAACAAACATGTCTTTCTTTAAATGTGTTCTTATCAGGCATCTATTTTTTGTCATTCTGCTCAATAGCTTCTGAAGATTCAATTCAGCAATTATTTTTTAATCTAGATCCTCAAATTAAGATTTAATTTATAAAATTTAAAATAGGCCAGGAAAATATATCTTTTGTAAATGAATCAGTAAAATTATAGAATGTTAGAGCTGGAAAGATCTTCAGCATTATCTAACCCATTGATTTTCAAACTGTGTCACCATGAGTCTTTGGGTTTGGCAGATAAGTCTTGGAGCTATAGCAAAGGAAAAGAGGAAGACTAAATGGGTATAAACATAGATCACTTCTTCAATCAAAATAGCTCCTCTTTTATATTCTACCACTTCTTCAATCAAAATAGCTCCTCTTTTATATTCTTTATAAAAGAATGACTCCCTCTATATATAGTCATTCCTTAATATATAATTTATATATATTCATTAACTCTCTCTATATAGATATATATCTATATATGTACATAGAGAGAAAGAGTTTCTTACTCTAGAATATATTTGAGCTATTTACTACTCTCCATCTCAGTTGCCATCACTCTAATCCAAACATCATCATCTCTAGATTATTTTAATAACCTCCCTATACAGTGTCCTGGTTTCCAACCTTGCCTCTTTCTCCCATTTCATCTTATACCGCTCCCACTCTACACTCCACTTACTATACTCAAGCCATACTTGCCTTTTATCTTTGAACACAAGTATATTATCCCAAATAAGATAAGATATGTTAAGCTAACAACCTGTAAATATCAGTGGTTTAATAAAATGATTATTTTGAATTATATCAGAGTATGACATACTCTCCTCCAAGAAGTGACTCAGGGATCCAGGCTCCTTTGATTTGGAGATGTGATCTTCAACATATGGCTTACCATGAAAAGGAAGTGGAGAGGGTTGCCCAGCTCTAGAAATTAAACAAAGGGCATTGGTCACTCAGTCACAAGACCTCAACATAATTATAAGAAATACTGAGAGACATCATCTCTCAGAATGCCCAGAAAAAGAAAAATGACATAGGAGTTGGTGAACAATTAATGAACACATACAATGATCTTTCATACCCACTCAGAGCAACAGCATTTTCTGTTACTTTTTAATGAAATTTCCTTTCCATAGCTTTTTGCATAACTGAATTCTTCTCATCTTTCAACTTTAAGTTTAGTTTTGAACTCCTCTGAGAAGCTTCTCTAATCATCTTAACCAAAATAGTTCACTGTGGCAGAAATTGCAAGCTACTGCTCATTATCTTTTCTCTCCTTCACCTTTGGCAGAGAGAACTCTTCTGCTTAACTGAATATATTGTGGACCAGCTAAAATGCTATATTTCCCATCTTTCTCTTTACCAAGTTTGGCCATATGACTAAGTTTTGACCAATGAGATGGAAGAAGGAAGCATTATGTGAAACTTCTGAGAAGATTCCCTAAAGAGAGTGAATCCCCCTTCATTCCTTCCTCCCTTCTACTTCCTGTTTTGATGAAGCTTAGATTGATTTAAGGAGACACCTTGGACTTCAAGGCAGCACTCTGGTAGAATAAAGCATTAGTTGAAATAAACTTATGTCCCTGGTAACTTTGTGGTGTTACCATAACAGACCTAGAGACTTATCTCAGGATTCCTTAAATGTAAGACAGAAGTTAACTTCCATCTTGTTTATGATACTATTAATTTTTATAAACCACTGATTTAGTACAATCCTTGAAGTATGCAAATGAAGAAATGGAGGTCATATGATTACATGGCCATAAAGATGGAAGGCCATAAAAATGGAAGTCCAGGACAGAGTTAGGTCTCTGACTTCCAGTCTAGTACTCATCGCACAGCAACAGTACCTAATGATTTCAGTAAAATCAGATGTCAAATATAATGAATCACTGCTGTGTGTGAGATATATATAGTTCCTGCCCTTGTCATGATGACAAATTCATAAAAACATAATTATGATACAACATGACAGGTAGACATGTACATAAGCATGGTAGCATGAAAAAAGAAGGAAAGGGGTAGTTTAATCCTGCCTTGCATTATCAGGAAGGTGAGAAACAACATTGAAGCTGGGCCTTGAAGGTTAAGTAAGAGCTTTCCAGGAATAATCGTAGAAGGTAGGGAGTGAGAGTTAGTCTAGGCCAAGGATGTCAAACTCATTTTCACTGGGGGCCAAATCAGCCTTATGGTTGCCTTCAAAGGGCCAAACTAATTTTAGGACTGTATAAATGTAACTACTCCTTAACTGTTAAGGAGTTGAAATTACACTTGGCTCCTTGAAGGCAACTGCAAAGCTGATAGGCCCCCTGTGAAAATGAGTTTGACACCCCTGTTCTAGGCAGATAAAACCAGTGTACAAAAGCACGTAAGGATGTTGTGTGGCAAAGAATGATCAAAGCAGAAAGAATAAAAAATTGACAAATGAACCTAAAAACTTAGAAATTTAGGCTTAAGACAGACTTTAAAAGTCCCTGTATATAAACCCTGGACTAGATCCATAGGAACAGAAAGTTCATAATATGATAGTGACTATATTGAATTTGTATTACTTTTGGAAAGCTACCTATTTCCCTCTCCTAAGAGAAGCCTGATTTGTTTCATACAAATTGATTCTGACAATACACATAGACTGAGGATTCACCCAAGGCTCTACTCTCTCTCCCTCATTCATGAGGAGCTATGCAACCCAAGCTAAGCCATTCAGATCCTCCTGCCTTGGACCCCAAATCTTGAGCAGAAAAATAAAGAGACCACAATGGCTTTCAATCTAATGAATAGCAGGTCAGGGTCCTCATCATAACTTTGCTGCCATTACACTGTCTTGTGGCTTCCTCAACCCCACCTCAGCCCAACCCATCCCCCAGGTGGGCTAGGCTCTTAGGCTTCTTCCTGTCCATCTTCTGAATCCCTATTATTCTTCTGATATATTCATTTTAAGTTCAACAAAATGCTTTCTGTAGCTCAAAGCAAAGAAATCTAACACATAAAGTATCACAATATGAGTCAGTAATGTTAGAAAGTAACACCTCTACAATTCCACATTGTTCCAGGGTTAACATTGGGGTATCAGGAGTTAGTACACTAATTTTGGCTCTTACATTAAGCTCCATCCACCACTCTAGCATTTGCCAGTAAAAGCTTACTAAGTCTTTTTATCTTATTTCTCAGTTGGTTTAGAGTTTAACCAAGGAAGATGAAACTATGTAATTGGTTCCAAAAAAGATCCCAACCACCTACATTACCACAGTTAATCTATAGGATACCTAATGAAGAAAGTATTATCAATGTCCCTATAAACAGCAGGAAATTGTGCCCAAGTAATAAAGCTAAGGCCAGAAGTCTTATTTCCTAATTCAAGTTCCCATATTTTTTTCCTAAAAGGGATAGGCCAGCTGGCTTTTTAATTCCTCCTGCTGCTGTCCCAAAACTTTTTCTATTTTACAAATTCAGTGGAGTTGGTAATAATTGTCTTAGTCGAGGCAGGAAATTCATGCTTCCCATAGGAGTCTCTTAGGCCTGACCCACATAAAGCCAAATGGTCTTTATCTGGAATCTTAGATTCCTCTGGATTCACAGAGCAGCAGCAAATGCCGAGCAGGAAGTATGCTTTAGCACAGGGTACAGTGGATTTCTGAATATTCCTTAATTAAAAAGGGATTTAGGGAGTTTATTTTTATCAAGAGACTCAGATGAGTCAAAGAGCACATTTTTTTTAGATAAATGATCATATTACCAAGAGTAATAGGAGATATTATTAAGGATTCCATAAATACTTGGAGAATGACAAAGAATTTAAATGATACAGGATAGAAAAATTTCCTTCCCCTAAAAAATTAAAGTTCAAACTAGTGGAAAAACTTGAAAGACATCTCAACTGTTTTATTCCAATCCTTGCACAAAAATACACAGGTAGGCTTCAAGGAGGGGCTATGAAAAGAGGAGCAAGTTATCAACCTCTTTTTACTTCAATCCTGATTTTAAACGTGGAATGGAATTCAAGTGAGATAAACTATGAAGTGTCTTCCCAGAATTATCTTTCTAGACTCATAGATATACTCCCAAGAGATGATGTTAATGTTGTAGTCTCAGCCTTTATGGTACTCCTTTATTAGTAAGGCTTTCTGCTCATGTTCAGGAATTATCTATAGGTTGTTATTTCTGTAAATCAAAAAGCATGAATTTCAACACAGGAACTGACTTTATACAGCATCTATTTCAACTACTGCAGTTAACCAGTAGGTAAACATAAACCTAGAGAGGTAAATCACTCATCCAGAGCCAACCAGTAAGTTGGGGCAAAATCAGGACCTATCTTTACATACACATGATACCAAAGGGAGGAATTAGGAGATTTTTCTCTTTTTTGACATTTGTAGATTGGAAAGGAAATGAGTAAAAAAATCAATCATCCTAATTATTTTTGGTGGCTGGTGGGGGAGAAATTGCCTTTATTTAGGAAAATACCTATTTTAGCACAGCCAACCATAACAAAATATTGCAGACTGGGTGGTTTAAACAGCACAGATTTGTTTTCTCACAGTTCTAGAGGCTGGAAGTCTGAGATCAGGGTAACAGCACAGTGGCGTTCTGGTGAGAGTTCCCTTCCTGTCTTGTAGATGGTGGCCTTCTTACTATGTCCTCACATGGCAGAGAGAGCAGCAGTCTCTCTGTGTCTCCTCTTAAAAGGGCACTAATCCCTTCATGAGGGCCCATCCTTATGAACTCACCTAAACCTAATTCCTTCCCAAAGGCACCACCTTCAAATAACATTACATGGTGGGTTAGGATTTTAACATATGAGTTGGAGGATGAGACACAAACCTTTCGGTCCATAGCAATATCTTAATAAGGCTGTTGGAAGGAAGATGAGATTATAAGGGCACTGTGGCCTGAGGCATCAAAAGTGATCATTAAACTGTTTTAAAAGAGCTGTTTCCACAAGAAAGAACAATAACTTGGGGTTTGGTGGTGGTGGTGCGTGTGTGAAAAGTGTAAAAACGAAACATCAGAGAAATGTGAGAAGCCAGCAGGCAGAACCCCCACACTGACTAGAGGTGAAGTGATGAAGGAACATCCCCAGGAATGACTTTGAGGCATGGGATGCCCAGCACTGAACTTCAAGTCTGTTTCTGTTTGCTTTGGTGATAACTCCTTCTCTAACCCTCAAGCTTCCTAGTTGATTTCACTACACACACAATATGTCCTGTAAACTGGATCTTTTTGTGGGCATCAAGGAAGGAGCCTAGTTTTATATCTTACACTTTTTTACACCAGGGAGGGATATGCAGGCTGATGAAATTATTCAAAAACTGAGGACAACACAAAGATGACCTCACTGATCCACAGAAGAATGAAACCAATTTTATCTGGCTCTCATGAAGCAGGGAAACCCCAGCTAACGTGGGATAAACAGGTAAAGACAATTACAGGTATTTACTCACTGAGGTTTATTTAGAGATTACCAAAGCCCATCTTTAGAAGCTTTTATATGGAGAAAGAATCCCCTCCCTGAATGTTTGAAGGTTAAGTGAAGGCTCCCAGCTCCCTGCTAAGCACTTTCTGGTGAGGCAGCCTTTGAATCTGATATATCAGCTGCCCCTCTTTCTCTCTTAGTCAGCAAGAAAGACTAGGGGTTTCTTTTCTGTTTTGTTTTTTTTTTTTAAGGTTAACATACACATGGAATGTTTTCTTAGTTTGGGAGTCGGTGAAAGTGGGAAAACTTTTAAGTACCTCATCTTTTCTTTCCTGTAAGTGATCAAATAGTCTATTCAAGTATTCTCAGAATGGTTACTCTTCTGAGACACCAGTGAGTGAGTGTCTTTCCCCTCTCAACCCTGATGAAAGATGACTCTTAATGTAATAAAGTGAGCTCCAGAGATATCCGTTTATTTATTCCAAATATTTCAGCTAATGAGAAAGCAAATTTGAACTCCCTATCCTCAGGGGCTTTGCAGTCAAGCTCTCTGGCAGGGCTCTTGGCATGGACACTCTCTGATCTGTTCTTTCTGCCTCTGAGATTCCATGGGGCCCACTCACTGTCCAGATTTCTCATTAGCAGAAACCCCATCATTCATGTGGGATGTGGAGGCCTCACTCCTGCTGACGCCTTTACTGTGCTCACCCTGCCGCCCTCCCCAGCCCCTCTCCCTCACTCCAGCCAACCCTCCTCTCTGCAGGGCTCCCCCTCCTCTGTCATCCTTCTGTGTGGCTCCTGGCAAGAAGCTTCTTTTGATGGATTCCATAGACCCCTGACCTCACTTTGAAGTCTCCACAGCTTAATCAAACATACCCACCTTCAGATTCAACACTGCCCCTTTAACTGGGTTACTACACTCATTAGCCACTCCAGGGGACCCAGTTTGCCTCCTGTGTGACACAATAATAAGTAGAATTAGGGGGAAAGTAGGAAAGTGGGTGTTATGTTCCTAGACATGCACCACTAAGAAGCTAGCTTTCTCTTGGAAAGAAGTGGAGAGGGCCATCCCTCCCCAGCTCCCCTGGGAGGGCAGAGCTCAGGCCTTGGGAATGGAGATGTGCATTAGACCTGGTGAGATAGCTCTGCCCAGCCCAGGTGGACCTTGGGCAAGTCCCTTTATCTGAGTTATAAGAGGTCGTTAATGAGAATTAATTTACTGAAGTACTTGACACAGTTTGTGGTAAAATTTAAAAACTATGATCTCAAAAAACTTAACTATGATTGTTATTCCTAATAGTCAACCTCAGTGAAAAATGAAGGGTTTATTGGCAGCCCATGGAGACCAACTTTTGTATTCTCACTGAGGTCATTGAGGAGTAAATTCGTGCTGGTTAGGATAATACTGAGCAATCATATTCCACTGATGATAATTGCTTAAGGTCCTCAGGGCAGAGAATATTCATAATATAATGATCATTTAAATGACTACTATCTATTGTCCAATTACCTTGGGCCAGGTACTGCTGTGGAGCAGTTGAAATATAACTACCATTTTGGTAGGTATTATACTCTGCATTTTACATAAAAGGAAACTGAGACTCTGAAAATTTGCATGACTTGTTTAAGGGTCTTGTATCAGTAAGAGCCCGGACTGGAAAGAGCACACCCAGAAACTAACACAAGTGGAAAGCTCTTACCACCACTAGGCTTAAAAAGGCTGGGAGAGGGGAAGCAGGGAGGATTGATGTTATCATACTCCAAGGAGAGCCAGAGCCAAAGTAAGGAGCTACCCTAAAAGAACTGTAGCCACAGCAGGGAGGCAAGAAAAGAAATGACAAAGATAACCAGTACATTGACTTAAATAATCCATAAACCCACCTCTCCCTCCCCTCATCCTCTATCTTGCTGGTGTCTCCCATAGACTGAACCCAAGAGGAAGCCAGAGGATGAGTGAGCCAGGATGAGGCAGTCCATGGTGGTCAGCCTCCATGGACACAGTGAAGAACAGAGGAGTGCAATGAATGGATGGCAGGTAGAAGGGTGTAAGTGGAGAATAGCAAATGATAACTCAGCTTCTCAATGAGAGCCTAGGACCTCATTCAACTTATGTGTCCAACACCAAGCTGCTTACACCACCTAAGAGATATTAGTAAAGGTTTCTTAAGTAACTAAGTCAGAGAAGGGGAATTATGAAATCCTGTAAAAGAGAGCAATAGGACCTAAATAAACTTGAGTTTGAATACTGGGCCTACTACTGAAACACATTGTGACCTGGGGCAAGATTACTCAGTCTTTTCAAGGCTTAGCTTCCTTATCTATGAAACTAGAAGAATAATTGTCCCTAGAGCACATACCCAGTGTCAGAGTAAGTGAGATGAAGGGTAGAAAGTGCAGAGGCACTATCACATTAGTCAGAGGAGTAGACTCAAGAGTTAGGCTGACTCCAATCCTGGCTCTGCAGCCTTCTGGTGAAACTACCTTAAATCTCTCCCTGCCTCCATTTCTAGGCTGTGAAACAGGATGAAAGTAGGAATACCTACCTTACAGGATGCTATGATATCCAAGTAACTTAATCTATGTAAAACAGTAAGTAAAGTTACCCAACACCTAATAAGAGCTCAGCTAATGTTGGGTGTTTTAACTAAAGTGCTTAGTACGCTGCCCTTCTGGTGGGGTGGGAGCAGGATGACAAAGGTTTATATTCATGCATCTTTTGATTCTATTTTCTCTAGGGCGCTCAGACCCCATGCCAAAACCAGATGCAAAGCTTTATCCTTTCAATGTTTTCTACAAGAAGGCCAATAACACTCAGCATTTCATACATTTAGTAATTTTTCTGAAGTCCTGGGTGCAGATTGCATGGAACACAGGCTCGGCCATGTTGCTGCCACCCTTCTGTCTGCGCCCCCTTTGCTCAAAGCCTATTCCCTTGTTCGGGGCTCATTCTGAGGTTTGTGTTGGACTCAGCACCTGAGGACGGCAGGCAACTTTCACTAGCAGGTGCTTTGTGTGAAGCAGTCCTACCAGGCCAACCTGCCTTACTCCTGATTCAACCCCACATGCCCACCCAGCAGACCTCTGGTTACAGAGCACTCAACAGTCAACAAATACCTATTATGTGCTAGAAACACTTCTAGACACTGGAGACATAGCAGTGAAAAAGTAAACCAGGCCACAGTTTCTGCCCTTATGGAGCTTACATTCTAGTGGAAGGAACAAATAGTACACAAAATAACAAAGCAAAACATGTAATATGTTAAAAGATGGCATGGGCCATGGAAGAGAAAAAGTAGAGAAGGGAAATAATGACTTAGAGCATGAGGAGTACTTGCAATTTCAAATAGGATACTCAGAGAAGGCTCCACCAAGAAGTTGAAAAAATATGGAATGCTTCACAAATTGTGTCATATAAACATTAGCCATTATTATCAGTCAAAGAAAATTTAAGTTTCTGACAAGCTCTGCACTCAATTGTTTTCTCTCCATGAATGCCAGAGGTATATAGCTGGAGAAGTTTGACAACCACTGCCTAGAAGATATCAGTCAGGGAGGAGGCATGTACTGCAAGCATACAGGAGAATATTGAGCATCATGGGGCACCGTATGCTTCTGTGTTCAGCTGCTCTCATTTCTAGCCTTCCAAGGCTGAGATATGGAGCAGCTCTCACAGAGCCATTAGAGTCACCTTTGGGAATACAAACTGTAAGGTCATATGGTTCATCTTTCTTGCATGTACTTAGGAAGTGTTAGTTGAGTTGGATTGCTAACATCCAGTATGAACTTCTCTGTTGGGGAAAGCTTTGAAATAAATCATTTCAGAAATATTAGTTTCCCTTATGGTTACACTTAGTTGGATTTCTGGATTGGGGCAGCATAGGTAGCTTAGGCCAGATGACACTGTCACAGCAAATTAATTGAAATCCCAAAAAGTTTGTTTCTTATTCATGCTACATTCACTATATGCCCGGATGGTCCTCTAGGACAGCTATTTCCCCCAAGGTGACTCAAGGATCTAGGCTACCTCAATCCTGTGGCTCCACCAACTCAATACAGGGCTTCCTCCTAAATGGCAGGGAAAGAGAATGCATGGAGCTTTCATCCTGCTCTCCTGTGATCCAGCCTGGAAGTGATGGGCATTGCTTCTGCTCATAGATTCACTGGATGGATCTACTGAATGGCTTTACCTTCTACAGATGAGGTCATGTAACCAGCTCCCCACCAGATAGGAAAGAGAGTCAAATGTTGGAAAGCATTTGGAATGTGCACCAGAATCACTTGCCCCTACTGCAGGAAATTGGGCCAAGGCAGTAGAAATATCTTGACTCTCCCAGCACATAGTACCAGTCTAGCAAGTTTGATGCAGAAAAAAAGAAATGACTCAGAATTTTTTCCCTGTAAATTGTTTGTTAGAGCTTCCCAGGCAACTTCCTAGTTCATAGCCCAAATAAAATATTCCTATAAAGCAGAAAACTGTACCTGAACAACAATTAAAATGAAAATAAAAAAATACTCCTATAAGAATCCTGAAAGTTTTCAATAAACCCACTGAGACTAGTGTTCTTTCTTAAAGAGAGAGGTCATAAAAATTATCAGAAAAAGCACATAGCTGTAGCTTATCAAAAATCATACCATGTGAATATACAACTTCCTCCAAGAGCAAGGAATTACTTAATTAGCCTCCTTAGGGATTGTATTGACCAAATGACTCAGCTTTACAAATCACTCACAACTGCTGATTACTGGTATCTATCTGATAATTATTGGGCTTTTACAACTTCCCATGTGTTGAAGAAAGCTTTTTAAAAGAGATAGTCTAATTCTTCTTTATCCTGCTCATTTTCTAGCATCATAAGAGCATTCCCACTTCCACCTAGCATTTGGTGGTTATAGTTCAAAAACTTGGACTGTGGGTTATTTTTGGTGAGTGGAAAAGGAAGGGAAGGGAGGATAATTATGCTAATAGAATCATCAAAGTGGTAAATACCTACTCTCAAGTCACTTCAAGTGGTGATGCTCTATCTCTAGTACTTGCTTTCTCTAAATTCCTTTAAGCAGGTAGTCCTGTCAGAGAGAGTTGCCCATATCCAGACTTTTCCATCAGCTCCACTTCTCTAATCACTCTTAGTAGATAGTCAATAATTACTTCAAATTTTTCTGATATGCTACCACCTTCAAGGAAGAATTCTTGGGCACTTAGATTCACAAAGGGTTTCCAGGGGGGATATAAACCCGGG
>CM052543.1:70576235-70606559 GCA_028533065.1 Trachops cirrhosus
TGAAATTGTGTGGAAATTTTGGTATGTGTGCAAATATACATTTTTCTGCACAGAGAGTACAGGGCTTAATTCAGATCCTTCAAAAGCTCATAAAAAGAAGATAAACAACTGATTAAGAACACTCTGAAAGGACAAAGGTTTACAAACTTCTAATGCCCCTCTCACTCTTATACCTCTGATTCTATTTCTTCTGATTCTATTTCCATTAGTGTTAGGATTAATCCACCAATAATGTGGCCAGTATAGAGCATGGTACAAATAGACACTAATACTTCCATGACACATGTTTATTCATCTATTTCACAAATAGATATTGACACTGGCCCATGTCCAGGGGATTGGGGGAAAAAGACAGTTTGGTCCCTGCTTATCAACAAACAGCAAGGAGATAAACAAGATATTTTCAGACAACAATAAATACTATGAAAAATAAAATGGAATAACATGTTACATAGAAATTAGAAGGGGCATACGAGGCATATTTTACACAGGGTGGTTAGGAAAGGCCTTTCTAAGATGGGAGCATTTGTGCTGAGGACCCACAAGTGATGCAAAGATTTGAAGAAGATTGTTCAGGCAGAAGTGGAATGAATTCAGTGACCCTGAGGGACGAATGAGCTGCAGACAGAAAGCTAATGTGATTGGAGTACTGGGTCCACTAAAGGGAAAGGTATCAAATTGGGTGGGAGAGGGAGATACCAGTGGATATCTGGTAGGTCATGTAAGAAATGTGACTTTTATTTTCAATTCAAGGAAGCGATTGAAAAGTTTTTAGCAGGAGAGTGACATGATGTGACTTGCATTCTTTTGAAAATTCTTCTGGTTGTCAGAAGGAAAAAGAATCTCAAGAAGACAGTAAAAACAGGAACACGGTGCATCCAGGTGTAGGCAGCAGGAGTGGAATGAAGTGGACCTGTGGGAAGGGTTCTGTAGGCACAGACAGCAGGACTTAGTGTCGGGAGTGAAGGAAAAACACTCAGGGTGATGCAATTTGCTGCATGCATGGCCATCTGCCCTATGAGGTTGAAAGGTCCTTGCTGGGAGAAGGAATACCTTTTCATCTCTTTATCTATACCAACTAGAAGAGAGCTTGGCATATTAAGTTCCTCTTAATTAATATTTTTTGGGTGATAAATGGATACGTGAATGTAAGAACAAATGGAATTTGGTCTTTCTGTTCCTGAACAAAGAAAGAAAAAGGGCACACAATGCTTATAACTGCAGGGGCCACTGTCAGGCCAGGTTATAAAGACATAATTCCAAAGGCCTACTCTTAGGCAGAGGGGAGGTGGAATGTGTTTCTCAGGCAGACATAAGAGAGAATGAATTTGCTTTTCTTGTTTTAGTCCAGAAGAGAACCACAGGGGAGCTGGGGTAAGCACTGTGCATATTAGGAAGTACCCCACAGCTCTCTGTGCCTGTCCACACATGGGATTCCTTTGTTGACCTATTTCGTGTTTTTTAATGGCTCAAAGGTGAGTCTTTAGGTTGTTCCCCCCTGCCTGTCTCCTGTGTTCCCTTCAAGGAATCCTTGCCATATATATATATATATCACATTCTGTCCCTGCAATAATGTCATATAATTATTCTTCTTTGACATTTTCCCTGAAATCTGAAAACAGTTTCTTATTTCTATCTGCAGACTTTGGTCAAAAGAAATTTTTTGCTATATTGATTTATCTAATTCCTGTATGTTTTAAAACCTGGCAGTTTAAAACCAAATGAGGAGATTTTATTATCGTCTTCAAGGAAGTTTTTTCATTAATATTTTCTCTTATTACAACAGATGGTTATGTTGTTTTATAGTTATGGAAGGGATTGGTGCTTCATACCTCAACAAGTCAACTACCCAGCACTGAAATATTTTAATATTTTCATGTGGGCTTCAACTAAGCACAAATGAATAATCTTAATAATATCTAAATCATGCCCAGTGCTTAGCACATAGTAGGAGTTCTGTAAATTCTTACTGAATAACTGTATGAACTACTCAATTAATCAAAAGTCAAATAATTTTTTACTTGCACATAATTATGCCAATCCAACAAATATACTGAGTAGGCTGCGGAAATCTTTTGAACTGATTATGGATAAAACTGTTAAAAGCAGATTTCCTGGAATCCTCACTTGGGATTCAGGCCAGTGTAGGACTTTAATTGCTCTCTTTCTGGCTCTGCTATCTATGAAGGACAAGTTTTCAGTAATGTAACTTACGAACCAATCACATTGGGCAAGGTCATTAGGTTTTAGTGAATATATGGTCACTTTGTGAACTCCCACTCTTGCACACCAATTAGGCCCCACCTAACTGGACCTCACTTTTTGACAGCTACTTTTTTTATAGCTAAATATTCTCTATACCTGTTTGTTAATGTATCATAGATACTCATAGAACAAGTATAACAGAAATGAGGTGTACAGCATACAAATCAACACAGCACCAATGAAATGAGTGGTTGAGGCAGCACACCTTGGACATGGCAGGCCAACACAGAACTTCCTGGAATGTAAAAACTTTGGTGAATCTTCTAACATTATAAGAGTAAAAAAAAAATCTGTTGTAATAAAATAAACAACAAAACATATATAAAATATAAATTAAAAGCCACCCCTCAGCTCCTCTCCTCTCCCAAACCCCAAACCCAATTCAAATTGCCACCAAGATCACTATTATCAACAGATAAGTATCATCCGTTTATACATTTTTATGCAAATATGTTTTTACATAACTAGACTATACTACACACTTCCTGCAACTTCCCATGTTTCAATAACAGACATTATTCCAAGTCAGGGCAGAGATATGTGCTTTATTCCCTTTAATTGTCTTCATGTACGTGATGACTCCAGATTTTTGTTTTTTGGATTTTTGTTTTTGCTATTAAAACTAGTACATTTTGACCATTTGCACATATATATTTGTGCATTTATTTGTAGAATAAATTTCTAGAAGTGGAATGACTGGATTAATAGTCATTCAAATTTTGATTGATAATGCTAATTGCCCCTACAAAATGTTTGTACTCTTAGAAATTCATGTGATTGGTCATTTTCCTGAAGAAAAAAACAAGTGGGAAAGATGGAGAATGAACACCCAGGATCTTGAGTAGGTAGGTAAAGAAGCAGCATAATGAGGGCCAGTCACGTCACCCCCTCTCCTCCAGCTGGAGGAGTTCTCCTCAGCATGCTGCATAGTAGGAGGAATGGAAAGAAGGGGCGGCTGAGCAGTCACCTCCCAGTGCACCAGGACTTGGGAAGCCAGTTTCTCCGAAACAGATACTTCAAAAAGAAATGCTTGATGACAGAACATCTTCTAATCTAACTGTCTGGTTTTAGGCAAGGATTTCTATACCTCACTCCTGGAGATGAAAGGACTTTTGCACAAGGCTTTTTTTAAAAGTAACAAGTACAAAAATGTTTGAATGGTGGTAATCTATTTCTACCACCCCTCAGAATTCCCTGAAGAAACAAGGGTCAGTGAAATTGATGAGGGAGTCATTCAGGCAAAATAGGGTTAAGGGGGTTGACATCAATAAATAGGCTCTTTCTGGACTTCCTTAGCTATATTAATAAAAATCTCAGAGAACTCCTTAACCTTATGCTTGTCAAGTTCTAAAGCAATTTATTGCTATTTCTCTGCTTGGATTTCCTAAGAGTGGAACAAACGACATTCTGATCCAAGATAAAATTCCATAAGTACCATCACCTGTTGCCAAGAAGACACTTCCTGCTTGAAAAGTAGGACTAAAAAGTAAGTTGCAAAGAAAAACAAATGCTGGAAGCAGGAAATATTGCTGCTGGTATTTTCTTAAAAAGAGCATCTTCAATGTGTGGAAAAAACAAGTCCATTGGCCTCTCCCATTTCTAATATCAGAGTCTACCAGTTTCTCTCTCTTCTGAGAAAGTGTTTTAGTGAATCTGTTTCCATGACCTCCAAGCTGTCCATCCCAGCATGATGAATTGCTTGTTGAAATCCTAGAAACGAGAAAAATCTAGGAGACATAGGTTGCTCTCGTTATTTGTAGTAGTTGTGTTCTATAGTCATCATGAATATTAAATTACAGAATACTGAATCCTTGCTCCTAAGTGAGGTTCCCGTGAGCCTTTGATCACAACATTTTCATCCATGGATCGATACATAATTTTGTTTTATGTGTGTATCTGTTTAAAGATACTTTGTTTTATGTGTACATGTGTGTGTGTGTGTGTATATATATATATATAAGTGTATATATATAATTGATTCATTAACGTTGCACTCATGGCCAACAGTATGACTAATTCATGACTGAACAAAGGGTGCCATATAAAACACACTTTCTCCATGAGGCTTAGGATTCAATAGCACTTCAATAGCACTTCAGCACTGCACTTTTGGGTCATTTTAAAGAGTGAAATCACCAAAAAGAATTTTTTAAAAAGCACAAAAATGTAAAAAACATGGCACCTAAGTCACTGTGAAAAGAATGCTTGTTTACAGTCTGAGAACTGAAACAAAGAAGGCTGAGCGTTGCTTTGTTCCCCCTGAGCTGGGAGCATGCTCCTCTGCTCATGTCTGTGATTGATGAAGAAAGAGCACAAGTATTGATCTGGGGTTACAGATGAATGTTAATGAGTAGGCAAATTTGCAAATATGGAGTCTACGAATGAGGAGGATCGAATGTACTTCTCACTCAGGCCAGATCAGACCCCTCCCAAGGCATCCGCCCCCTTCTCCTCCCCACCTCCTGTGGGTTGGCCCAGTGTGGCTTGGCTGGTTCCCACAGATGGAGCCCCTTGTGAGGGCACTGGACAAGGAGCCCAGAAAAGAGGAAAAGAGGACATGCAAATATCCCTTCTCCCCCAACCTGCTTATAATCAATGTACTGGGGAAGAAACAGGCTCATGAATAATGATGGTTTAAGACCCAGTTTGGTAAGTGGCTTCACAGGCTAATGAGATGAAAGATATGGTAGATTAAGAAGGTGTAAAAGTACTTCCTAAAGTTTTTCTTTGTATTCTCCAGCCTTAATTAACCCCTCTTATGTCACAACACAAAACAAAAGTTATTTCAGAGCAGATACCAAGAACAAGATTGTCAGATTCAGCAAATAAGATGACCAGTTAAATTTGAATTTCAGATAAAAAATGATTTTTAATATGAGTATATCCTGCTTATACTAAATATATGTTTATACTAAATATAATGTTTACATATCAGAGTGAGTATGTCCACTGCCTTGAGCGGAGACAGGCAAGCAGTGAAGAGGGGAAGAGAATGGGAAGTGGATGAGGCAGGGAAGCCAGAGACAAGGGAAAGAGGAGGGAAGGTTTTCTTTTAATGGGGATAATTACTTCTTCCTCAGCAGGCAACTAGGATGACCAAATGACATAGAGTATTTAAGTCTTCTGCACAATGCCCCAAAATAAGAGTCATTGTCATTACTGTTTTTATTTCTGTCTTAGGAGGCAGAACCAGCACTCTGTTGACATCAGAAGCTTGAGATGTTTTATTCTGTTTTTATTTTGTTCCCAAGTCTGCTCTGGCCCAGGAAATATCATCATAGAGAGGTATGAAAACTGCATTTTTTAACATAGGAGAAAATAGCTATCTTCACAATTACTCTAATTTCCTTAAGGCTGAGTGTCACCATGAAGAGTAAAAATGTCAATTACATATCTGCTTGTAAATCTCATCTAACATTGGAATGCTAGAAACTTCTAGATACCAATTTTTCAAATTTTAAAATGGATCCTTGTTGATTTTGTAATATATGGCTGTGAAATTCCACTTGTTACTCATTTACCTTTATTGGCATTCCTAAAATGACCTTCCACACATTTGTTTTATTTCTTGCTGTCTTTTCAGAACCAAACAACAAAGGTTTTGAATGATGAAAAACTGATCAAGAGTCATGGCAGCTCACTCTGTAACTTCTCTCAAATGGAGCCATTGCTTTTTGTTGACTTTTTAATATAATTTTCAATACTTAAAAACTCAGCAGTGGCAGCAAAGTTCTTAAGCAATAACAGTGGACTTCATTAATTGATTCATTTAAAAATATTTTTATGTTGTGTACTACAGTGGGTAAATCAGTGTTCTGGTCTCTGGAGAAACAGTGATAAACAAAAAATAGATGAAAATCTCTGCTGTCTTGGAGTTTACATTCGAGGGGGTTAGACAACAGATAGATGAATAAATAGATTTAACACCTGATCTTGAGTGAGTGTTTCCAATATATACAGATCCTCTGTCAGAAAAAAAAAGAGCTTGGAGCTCAAGAGCTAAGTGGGACAGGCTATGAACATGGACACTAGGCCTGACCACAGGTGTCCTCCACCAGAATGGTATAGACTACCTATGGCACTTAGAGTAGGCAGCTAAAGAAATGGGTGGCAAAATTGAGGCAAGCTGATGTGGGTTCACAGAGGAATACAGACAGGGTAGGGGCAGGGCTAGGAGGTATGGCAGTAAACATAAGCATCTCAGCCCTGAGTGGTGTTCAGGGCAGCTCTACAGTCCCTGTGAGCCAGGCCAGAGGAGAGCTGGGATCCTGTCTTAGATGACCTAGGATAGAGGAGAGGTCACCTAAGGGTCAAAACAGAGCCAAAGGCTCTACAGTGAACTGCAGGTTTGACGCTCTGACCACGGGGCCCAGTATTTATACATTCTATCAACATTTATTAAGCACCTGCTATGGGTCATGTACTGTCTTAAGTATAGCAGTGAATAAAACACACAAAACCCCCTTTTTATGGAATTTGTGTTTACAGGTAGATAATAAAGCATAAATAAGTACAGCAAAGAAGGAACTTAGGGAACACAGGGAAGGTATCAGTAATTTTAATTAGATAGGACAGGATAAGCTTTACCAAGGATGACCTGAAAGAAGTAAAAGAAAAGGTATATGGCTAAGTGAGGGAGGATGATTGCAGGCAGAGGAACCAGCACATGCAACGGCCCTGAGACAGGAGCATACCCGAGGAGCAATGAGGTCTTCAGTGTGATTGGAGCTGAGTAAATTGGAGGGAGAATAGTAGTTGTTGAGGCCAGAGAGGCAATGGGTGAGTAGGTGTGTGAGGTAGGTGGAAAGAAGAAGATACATAAACAATTGAGTAAACTTTTGCTTTCACTGTCAATGATATGGAAAGAAGCCCTTTAGAGGTTGCTGAGCAAGGAATGCCATGGCCTGACTTAGATTTAAACAAGTTCACTTAAGCTGCAGTGTAGAAAGTAGACTAGAAGGGTAGAGAGGCTAGGGAAAATTCTAAACTCAAGATATTAATTAGGTGGTAGGTGACGCAATGCTGAGTCAGCTCGGCCACTGCTCCCTGGTTTCTTACATTCCTTTGTCTAAGAGCAAACTGATGACAGAACCAGAGGCAGGTGGGGACAAAGCAACCCTAGCTATGGGAGAAATAGGCCAAGAAGGTAGGTTGCTCTCAGGCCCAGTTCCACACATATCCACTCAAAGGCTTTGAAACATTTGATGCAAGACCCATTTAATTATTCTTCGGTGGACATTTTTATTAAGCCCCAGATGATTCTAATGTACAATCATTGTACATTAAGAGCTAAGAACCACTGACACGGCCACTGCAAACGGATACCACAAAGAGCAGGTGGTCACACATCCATTCATCACACATTTCTTAAAAATGTATTTTGCCAGCTGGGATCCACACTGCCTCGCACACAGAAAGTGCTCAGGAGATGTTACATTTTACTGTTAATTAACATTGAGGGAGGTTGAAGTTCTTTACTGTAGGGACTGATATGATCATAACTATGCTCTGGAAATTTTATCTGACAGTGATAGGTAAAATAATTTTGTCTTGGAAGAGAAACTGGTGAAAGGGAGAATAAGTTAGAGCGATGTTTCTCAATCATCAGCATGTAACAATTACCTGGAGGACTTATTAAACCAGAGATCTCTGGGATCCACCCCCAGAATTTCTGATTCAGGGACTCGGGAGAAAGACCTGAGAATTTTCATTTCTAACAAATCCCCTGAGGGAGATCCAAGATGGCAGCAGAGTAGGTGGAAGCTACAGTAACCTCCTCCCAGGACCAAACTGGAATTACAACTAATCATAAAAAAATCATCCTGAATAACCAACTGAACACTAGCTGGAGAGAAGCCATATAACCAAGGACTTACAAAAGAAACCACATCACTACAACAAAACTTGTAGAAAGTATGGAGGCATGAGAGGGCTGGCTGGCCTCACACTGGTGACGGCTGAAGTTCCAGAGGAATCTTTCAGTGGCCAGGGTGTTCCCCGTGAGAAGTGTGAGGTCTAAACCCCAAGGTGGGCTCCCTGGCCCAGAGCAACAGAACCAGGAAAGGAAACCAAATAACATTCAGCTGTGAAAAGCAGCACAGTTTCTATACCATGGAAAAAATGGCAGAGATGGCAGAGAAGGAGAGAGCCTCATAAAGAGTGAATGCACAAAATTTTATTTGCAGTCACTTTCCTTGGGATCCAGCTGAGGGAGAGCAGAGTGGACTAGCACCATAGAAGAGAGTATGGGGTTGGTGGCTCTGAGGAGGGAGCTGAAGGGTAAGTTGCCAGGATCCCTGTGCTGAGTCATTCCCAATACTGCAGAAGCCATCTTTCCCAGGCAGAACACTCTGCTCCAAGTGACATCAGCCTGAGGGGAAGCAATAGCCCCACAGGAATCCCTCACCCCACCCTGTCTGTGGAGCTTAAGCTGAGTGGCAGAGGAGTACAGCTGGAGGCAATTTTAGTGGTTAAGCTTAACAGAAAGCCTGCAGGTAAAAGAAGATCTCTGGGATCTCAGAGGCATTAATTTGGAGATCTCTGGGATCTCGGAGACCTTCCCCTGGCCTGGTGGTGGTAGAAGCTAGCCTTGTGCAGCCTGGTTCTTTCTGCACACAAACAGGCCCAGCAAAGGAAGCCACAAGCTGTGGGTAGCTAATAGCTCCAAACAGGTTGCCCAGGGCCAGTCATAGGCAGGGTCTGACACACAACTACACCAGAATCTTTGTACATCCTACTAATACATAGAAACAAACATAAAGAGGAAGCCAAAATTGGAAGTCAAATAAACAGGCCACAAATAAAAGAACAAGAGAATTCTCCAGAAAAAAGCCAAATAAAACGGAGGCAAGCAATTTACCAGATATAAAATTTAGAGTAATGATTATAAGGATACTCAACAGCATGAAAAAAGACATAGAAACCATAAAAAAGGACAAGTTAGAAATAAAAAATGCAATATCTGAGATAAATAATAACTGGTAGGAATAAACAGTAAGTTAGATGAAGCAGAGGATCAAATCAGTGATTTGGAAGACAAGGTAGAAAAAACACCTAAGCAGAGAAGCAAAAAAGAAAAAAATTTTAAAAAATGAGGAGAGCTTAAGAAACCTTTCAGAAAACATGAAGCATATCAACATCCAACAACCAGAAGGAGAAGAGAGTGAGCAAGGGATCGAGAACATATTTAAAGAAATAATGACTGAAATTTCTCAAATCTGGTGAAAGCAAAAGACACCCAAGTTCAAGAATCACGGAGAGTTCCAAACAAGATGGACCCAAAGAGGCCCACACCAAGACACATCATAAAATGGCAAAGCTTAAATACAAGAGAGAATCTTCAAAGCCACAAAAGAAATTCAGTTACTTACCTACAAGGAAGTTCCAATTAGACTGTCATCTGGTTCCTCAATAGAGGAATCTATTCCCCAGAAGGGATTGGCATGAAATATTCAAGGTAATGAAAAGCAAGGACGTACAACCAAGACTACTTTACCCAGCAAGGCTAACATTTAAAATTAAAGGAGAAATAAAAAGCTCCCCAGACAAAAAAAAAAAGCTAAAGGAGCTTGTTAGTACCAAACCTACACTGCAACAAATGTTAAAGGGCTTGCTTTAAGAATGAGAGTTCCAGCCAAGATGAAGGTATAGGTCGGATGTTTCACCTCCTCACACAACCAAAAGAAGGATAACAGCCAATTTAAAAACAGTAAACAACCAGAAGTGCCAGAAAATCAAACTGCATGGAACTCTAACAACCACAAGGAGTAAAGAAACATTCACCCAGACTGGTAGGAGGGGTGGAGATGGGAGATGGGAAGCCAAGCAGAGAGGACGTTCAGCAAGGAGGCAAACTGTGCAGGCAAGTCTGGGCTGGCTGAATGGGAAACTAAAGACTCAAATCTCTAGCTGTAAAGTACTGTGGGGCTTACAACATCAGAAGAAACTCCTAGTCTCACATGAGAGTTCATTGGAAAGTGGGACTGGAGCAGACCGAGGAAGCCGCATTGTTTCCTCTCTGGCCCTCCCCGCCAGACAGCACCACAACACAGCAAAGAGGCTTGCTGCACCCTCGCAAATACTGAGACTCCACCCCTTACAACATAACAGGTGCACCAAAACAAAGAAATATGGCCAAAATGAAAGAACAGATCAAAACTCCAGAAAAAGAGCTAAGTAACGAGGAGATAGACAACCTATCTGATGGAGAGTTCAAAACACTTGTAATCAGGATGCTCACAGAATTGACTGAGCTCAATCACAAAATGAAGGAAGAAATGAAGGTTACCCAAAGTGAAATAAAGCAAAATATACAGAGAACCAATAGTGAAGAGAAGGAAACCAGGACCCAAATCAACAATTTGGAACAAAAGGAAGAAATAAACACCTAACTGGAACAAAATGAAGAAATAAGAATTCAAAAAAAAGGAGGAAAGGCTTAGGAACCTCTGGGACAATTTTAAGCACTCTAACATCAGAATCCTAGGGGTGCCAAAAGGAGAAGAACAAGAGGAAGAAATTGAAAACTTGTTTGAAAACATAATGAAGGAAACCTTCCCCAATCTAGTGAAGGAAATAGGCTTCAGGTAAGTCCAGGAAGCCCAGAGAGTCCCAAACAAATTGGATCCAAGGAGGGACACACCAAGGCACATCATAACTAAGTTACCCAAGATTAAAGATAGAGAATCTTAAAAGCAGCAGGAAGAAAGGAGAGCGTTACCTACAAAGGAGTTCCCATAAGACTATCAGCTGATTTCTCAAAAGAAATCTTACAGGCAAGAAGGGGCTGTAAAGAAGTATTTGAAGTCATGAAAGGCAAGGACCTCCATCCAAGATTACTTTATGGAGCAAAGTCATCATTTAGAATGGAAGGGCAGATGAAGTGCTTCCCAGATAAGGTCAAATAAAAGGAGTTCATCATCACCAAGCCCTTCTTATATGAAATGTTAAATGGACTTATCTAAGAAATAGAAGAAGATCAAAAACCATGAGCAGTGAAATGACAACAAACCCACAACTATCAACAACTGAACCTAAAAAACAAAAACAAACCAAGTAAACAACTAGAACAGGAACAGAATCAGAGAAATGGAGATCACAGGGAGGGTTATCAGTAGGGAGGGGGAGGGGAAAAATGGGGAGGAAGATAAAGGGGATAAGACGCATAATTTGTAGGCATTAAATAGACAGAGGGGAGGTTAATAATAGTATAGCAAACAGAGAAGCCTAACTTATAGGTACAACCCATAGACATGAATAAATGGTGGGGGGGATGCTGGAGCATGGTGGGGTACAGAGTGGAGGAGCAATAAAGGGGAGAAAAAATTGGGACAACTGTAATAGCATAATCAATGAAGTATACTTAAAAGAAGAATAAAAGGGGAGGAAAGAGGAAAATAGTTTAAAAAATAAAATGGCAATATGGATCTTTCAATAATCACTTTAAATGTAAATGGCTTAAATGCTCCAACTAACAAGTTCCCAGGGTGATACTGATACTGATGCTGCTGGTCTGAAGAATGCACTTTGAGACTATAGTGCATTAGCCTTGGCTATTGCAAATGGTCAGTTGAAAGGTGAGAAAGGCCTCATCCACTTAAGAGAAGATGAGAGAAGGGAACAAGCTGAGAGGTACTATGCCAGTAAATTCAATAAGAATGTTGCAATTGATTGGCTGAAGAGAGGCGAGGGAAGGGCCGAGAAGAGGAAGAAGTCCATGATATTGCTTGAGGTCAAGATATGGAAAAATGGTCCAAGATGAGGAGCACCCTTTTTTATGATGTATTTATTTTAGTTCTGCTATTAAAAGCAAAAGATGTTCTTTGTTTTCTCTGTATAGGATTTTGCTTTTTTACCCTTACTAAATAGTATAATAAATTCCACAGCCTTATTTATTTTATCAAATAAAAGAATGCTTGCCAATATCTGTTAAACTAATATTATAGCTCAATTCCAGAGCATCTTGTAGTGGTTATTTCTAACATGTCCTGGAATCTGTACTTAGGGTACTCAGTTCTTTGACCAACCCAAATTTGAAATTGAATTGCTAGTGTATAAGTTTATCAAGGTCATTATGACTAATTTAATGATGGCAGAATAATTTACAGCAGATACAGACCAGGGGATCCATCTCTGATATTGCAATTATTTCAGTAATCCATAAACTCAATGACTGATCATAGAGCAATAAATGCTGTGCAAGTGTTTCTATTTCTGATTGACTTTTTTCATAGATGAAACAATACAAATGGTTTAAAATTTGTTCCCTATAAAAGCATGTGATGCTGAAAGATCCATGCCTGTAATTTAAAAAACTGCTCTAGTGTTGAGGATTTGTTTAGTAGATTTAACAGTTTATAATTTGAAGAAGTGATAGAGATAAGATATCTTTTTCATTGTCTGGCTAGTGAATAAAGCATGGTGTTCAGATCCTCTGCATTATACCACCTGTTCATAAAACACATATTACTGGACCTGGCCTTAGATTTTGTAAATATCTTGGCTATGGCCTCAGAATCTGCATATAAAATACGGACCATAGGTTTAAGAGCCACTCAGAGGTATTATAGTTTTGGTCAAAAATATTATAGTTTTGTTCAAAACAACAGGCAAGCTATGCTATAAGTTAGAGCAAAGAAGCTTGACAAGAATGAGGGTTTTCACACAAGTCCATTTCTATATGCAATTACTATAAATAGTCATCAAATTTCAGAGCAGAAACCAGGCTCAAAAGCAGCTTCTCAATAAATGTGTCAGAGGAAGCTCCAACTACAATTTAAGTCTTCTTTCTCTTAAGTCAGTGCTATTTTTATCAACCCTGACAATCTTATTTATTTATTATTTATTTATGTTTTTACTTAATCATTTGTTTTTGAGGCTATCACCATTCCAGAGCTTTTATGGTCAACATACAGTTGACTTTTCTTACCAGAAATTACACATTTCTTAGCTAAAAACACAAGTGAAACCAATTTGAGCAAAGATCGTGAAACCCTTATGTTCCTTCCTCCACATATTTTGTGGAGGAACATTGGGCTACCTCTGCATATTTTACTGAGATGCATTCTGTTTTTTCCCAATGATAGTGATGAAAGCTTATAGTAATTTTTAAAAATTTGATGACTACTGACATCTGTATACACCCAAGAAACCATTGTCAAAATCAAGAACATATCACCCCAAAAGTCTCATTGCATCCGTTTGTAATTCCTCCTTTCCCTCCCTACCCTTCTGTGTCACCAGAAACCACTGAACTGTTTTCTGTCACAATATATTTGCTCAATTTTTCTTGAGTTTTAAATAAATCAAATAATGAAGTACATATTTTGGGGGTTCTTTCATTCATGTAGTTGCATATATCATAGTGCTTTTGTTTTTACTGCTAAGTAGTACAGTAGTACCCCCTAATCTGTGGTTTTGCTTTCCATGGTTTCAGTTAACCGAAATCAACTGTGGTCCAAAAATATGAAATGAAAAATTTCAGATGTAAACAATTCATGAGTTTAAAATTGCACACTTTTGTGAGTAGCATGATGAAATCTTGGGCTGTCTTGCTCTATCCTACCTTAGATATGAATCATCCCTTTGTCTAGTATATTCACACTATATGAGGGGTTACTCCCCCCAAAAACAGGAATTGTTTTATTAAAAATTGCGTAGTTTTATTCTTACATGTTTAAATTTCAGTCACCTTCAAAGTACTTCCATTTGATGCAATATACCTATCAAGACATTTTTTCACAGTTCAAAACAGTTTTTAGACTTGTCAATGTTGATGCCTTTTAGTGCTTCTGTCTTTTTTTGTTTCTTGTCTTCCACATTGGCAAAACATTTCCCTTTGAGGACTTTTTCATCCAGGGAAACAAAAAAAAATAGTCACTGGGGCAATTTTGGGTAAATACGAAGGACAGGGCATGAAGGTCATGCCACTTTGGTCAAAAATGACTGAACATTCAGTGCAGTGTGGGCAGGCACACTCGTAAATCACCCATCGTGAAATGGGCAAATGTGTTGAAAAGTCTTCAAAAAAATTCACTGAAGCCTAATTCAGCTTTTCACAACAATGCCAGCTGATACACTGATACAGATGGGTTCCGAGAATACTCACCTAGCAGAGAAAGCCTGTACTACAAGGGGCCCACCCTCCAAAAGATAATTCCAGGTCCCACCTCATATACTCTACCTATATACTCTACTCATTAGTTGCTTGGTATCAGATCATCTGTTGTGGTGTTGCAGTGCTTGTATTCAAGTAACCCTTATTTTACTCAATAATGGCCTCAAAGGGCAAGAGTAGTGATGCTGTCATTTTGGATATGCCAAAGAGAAGCAGTCAAGTACTTCCTTTAAATGAAAAGGTGTGTATGTATAGGAAAAAACATAGTATATATAGGGTTCAGTACTGTCCCCACTTCAGGCATCTACTGGGGATGTACTCCCTGTGGATAGTGGAGAAGTACTGCATTCCACTGCATAGGTGCAGCATAACTCATTTATCCCATTCACTTATTGATGGGCACTAGGATTGTCTTCAGTTTCTGACTGTTATAAATAAAGCTGCTATGAGCATTTGCACACAAGTCTTATGTGCACATGTTTTCAATTATCTTGAATAAATACCTAGGATAGATTGGCTGGATCATATAGTGAGTGTATATTTAACTTTTTAAGAAGCTGCCAAACTATTTTTCAAAGTGATTTTAATCATTTCACATTTCCACCCGCAGTGTCTGAGTTTCAGTTACTCCACACTCTTAACAATACCACCAATAAAATGGTCAAACTTTCTATTTTTAACCATTCTGATATGTTAATGTTATCTCATCATGATTTTAACATGCATTTTCAAATAACCAGAACTTTAAGACTGGCAAATGCTATTCTGGTTATCAAAGAGAAGGAAAAAATGGAATGTAAAAATGAGAAGAGAGTAAAGTCAATACCAGTTCCTGTCAAAATTTTAGAACAATTAATTAACCAAGTAGTTAATAAATATTTAGAAAAGGCTTGGCAGTATCACTAGCTGCCAAGCTAGGCTTAGTATCAACAATTCATACTGAGCAAAGATTATTAATATTTTTTCTGTCTATTAACATTTTTTAGTAAGGGGTATTTTTTAAATTGTTGTTCAAGTACAGTTGTCTCCATTTCCCCCCCACCATTCTCCACCACTTCACCCACCCTCAACCCCCACCCTCAATCCTACCCTGCTTTGGCTTTGTCCATGGGTTCTTTATACATGTTCCTTAACAACCCTTCCACTTCTTTCCCCTGTTATCCCCCACACCCTCCTCTGGTTACTGTCAGTTTGTTCTTTATTTCAATGTCTCAGGTTCTATTTTTGCTTGCTTGTTCATTTTGTTGATTAGGTTACTTTGATAAGGCATTATTAGATCAGTAGATCAAAAAGACAATGTAGGCTATAACCACTAAGTAGTCATCAGTATATGATAGTTGCTTGTCATTATGGGAAATACTTATGTGTGCCTAGATTTTCGATCTTGAGCACCTTTGTATCCTCCTTTTTTCTAGCCTTGTGTGTCTCTTCACTCCATCCTGTCCCAGCAGGGCCTCTTCATTTGCTATTGGATTAAATCCAAGTCCTCCAACAGCCTCATGCTTGATGGCAGTGTGTACTTTTCCATTTATGATGGCCCTCTTCCAATATTCTGCATATTTTTTCAATTTATCTACTTGTCAGCTCAGGATTCTTTATGAAAAATCACTCATACATTGCTTGCCCATAAATTTTTATAATTTTCTAATTGGTTGGCTTAAATATAATGGCCTGTTATATATGCTTATTCATTATATTATCTATTGGATGTTTAGTGTGGGACAATCTTGTGATCCTAGTCTAAATGTCCATATCTGCTGATATATAATTATTATCTTTATCTCTTTAATACCATGGATATTAAATGTGATTCAATTTTAGTCTAGTTTTCAATTTTACTTTCTGCCTCTTAATCCTAAAACAGTTTTTAATTTAAGCAGGTCTTAATCTACAGAGTCTCTTATACCTAAAGTTGAATGGCTTCCCAAACGTAGTTCAGTTGTCAGCAGAAAGCAATTTTAAGGGAGTTTTCCTAAGTGGGGGGAAGAAAAAAAATAATCTCTTTATGGAGATGGTATGTCATGGGGCTTTGCCCAGAATGCTCCCAAGATGCTTCCAGAAATCACACAGCACTCAGCCTTGCTGCGTGTACCTTATGGTTTCCATAGGAGAAAACAAAAATTTAGCAGGGTCAAATGACTAAATTTGTATCATGTCATCTAAAAAGGAAAACTAGAAAGATTGCTCACTACTTTCTTTCCAAAACCGGAAAACTACCAATAGGACAGGCCCTCTCACAAAAGAAGGAGATAGTGAAGATTCTGTGAGGTTACTGAACCTGAGATTATTAAAGGATGAATCTCTAGGAGTAAATGAAGGCTTTATGCAGGTAGAGAAATAAGACAGCTTGGATACTATCTGTATTCCTAAAAATGCAAGAAAATTTTCATATTTTCTATGAAGATTATTTCCCTTAGGTTATTCTACATTACAAAAACTGTTATGAATGTATTTAAGAAGCAAAATTGCTACACCTGGAAAACTAGGTCATATCCAAATAAGTCTACAGGTGTGCCAATGTCCATTCCCAGCTAGGGGTTTGGGGAGGGCATTATTTATTTACACTCTGTGTAATCAATTAGTAGAGTTTACAGCAGCATTTCTCAAAAATGCAGGTTTACTGTCATAATAAGCTGAAGAGCTTGTTAAATTAGATTCCTAGGCTCCTAAATCTCAAGTTGGAATCCAGGAATCTGCATTTTTATCAAGCATCCAGATAATTCATGTGCTAACTGAAGTTTGAAAATCACTATTTTATTGTATTTTTATCCTCACCCAAGGACATTTTTTCATTTCTTGTAGTGAGAGATGAAGGGAGAGGGTGGGGGGAGAGAGAGTGAGAGAAGCATCAATGTGAGAAACATCAATCAGTTACCTCCCATATACGCCTATACCAGGAAATGAACCTAGGCATGTACTCTGACTGGAAATCAAACCCATAACCTTTTGGTTATGGGAGGATGCTCCAACCAACTGAGCCACACTGGCCAGGGCAAAATCACTATTTTAAACCTTTAAATAAGATGTACTGTAAGTCCAGTCTGGTGCTAACAGATAAGGCCACTACAGATACAAAAGTAGATTGAATATTTTTTATTTTGGAGTTAAATTGTAGTTTGTAAATCATGCTAATCTATTATGGTAAGTCTACATATACCCAGAGAATTCCCTAGAGATGACTGGAGATTTAACTGAGCTGAACTTCCAAGGTGCATTATGTAAAGCCAATCGCAGTCAATTTTTTACATATAAATACCTACATCATGATTGTTCTTACACTTTCATGCTTTGTGAGCAAACTTGTGATGGGGTATGAAACTGATTTATCTTAAATTACCCTGAAAACTTTCTGTAAAATATGCATAGTATAGTACCTAGCATATGAAGAGCACTAAGTAAATATTTACTAAGTAAATAAACAAATGAATAAATGTGTTTGCTCATCTCATCTTTTCCACTGCTATCTGCCCTTAACACCTTTTGTGTGTTTTATCACAGTACTACCGTTATAATCTACCCAGATTTCCAGGCCAAAATCTGGAGAGTTATTCATGAAGTCATCTTTTCTTTTTTTTTTAGTTTTAGGATTTACTGAATTGTTTATTTTTGAAACTCATGAAGCCATCTTTTCATTCACATATGATTGGTCACTAAATCCCCTCATGTTTGTACCACCTAGAATTTTCTCACTTCCCTGGTATCTCCAAAGTTGGGTTATCTGAGTTGTTACATGTTAGTAAAAGAAATGATAAATCAAAAGATATAAGGATAATGAGCATGTATGTACCTAAGAATATATTCTATAAATATAAAATGTCTTGCAGAGTGAAATTTAACAACTGGAGATTTTAAGACAACTGTTTCAGACATTTTAAATCAGGTAACATAAAAGATTATAGGAAATTTGAATAAAATGATTGATAAGCTCAAACCAATAGATGTATAGAAATTTACATCCAACAAAGTATGCATTATTTCTGAGCAAAATGAAATATTCATAAAAATCTTTATATGTTAAATTGTAAATAGTTAACATCATACAGAGTATTTTCTCTGTTCATCATGCAAAAATAATTAGTATCCAGCAACTGAGTATTTTTTAAAAATCTCATGTGCCTGGAAACTAAGTAAAATACTATTAAGTGACTCTGGGTTAAAATAAATATCATAAAGAAAATTACAAAATACTCAAGACTGAGAGACTAGAAAAGACTACATGTCAAAATTTTTGGAATACAGTTGAACAAGTACTTAGAAGGAAATGTCTAGTTTGCAATACATTTTTCCAGCAAACAAGGAAGATTAAAAACAAATGCTAAGCATTCAACACAAGAATCTGGAAAAAGCAACAAGCACACACCGGATGGAACAAGAAAAGGACATAGGAAAGATAACAGGGAGAAATCAGTGAAAGGTAGAACAAAATAAAAGTAGAGGTGATTAGGTGTGCCTGAAACTGGTTTTATGAAAAAATGTTTAACATAAACCACTGTTAGAGATCTTGGGGGTGGAGGGTGGGTGAAGAAAGAGAATACCAAAGTACAGAGACAAATAAATATGGAATGAATATAGTTCTGAAACCCTGTTGCTAAAGTGGAAATGTGTTCTGCAGAGTCCCAGTCCTAACATGACACAGGGGAGACCAAAAAGGTGGATTTGGAACCAAGAGAGCGGTTTAATAACCAACTCAGCAACAGACAGACCAGCAGTTAACATGCTTGGCATTTCAAAACCCTGGATCACAAGAAGCAGATTTTAGTCCTGAAACACAACAGCAGAAAAAGAAAGCATGGATGTCAAAGATGAATGAATGTTTTTCTACAAAATACAAGTAATATCTCCATTTATTAATTTTGATTTTGGGGATAATAAAATGCATTCATTCTTGAGATCCAGGATAGCAGAGGAGTAAGTGAAAGCTACACTAACCTCCTCCCAGGACCAATCTGGAATCACAACTAAACTGTAGAGAAACCATTTTGAATACCCAACTGAACACTAACTGGAGAGAAGCCTTAAAACCATGGACAGACAGAAGAAAACACTACTCCACAATGTGAATGGTATGGAGTATGGAGGAGATGGGAGAAAGCTGGCTGGGCACCCAAGGGGGCAGCTGAAGTTCCAGAGGGATATTTAAGCAGCTGAGTGGTGGTTCCCCATGAGAAGTGTGGGGTCTAAACCCCAACCTGAACTCCCCAGCCTATAGCACCAGAGCCAGAAAGCAACCCAGATAACACTGAGCTGTGAAAAACAGTAGGTGTTCTATGGCTAGGGAGAGATGGCTACAGATGGAGCAAGCCCCTTAAAGGGAAAAATCACAAAAGTTCATGTGCAGCCACTTACACTGGGTACCAGCAAAGGGAAGGCAGAATCAACTGAAGATGCTTGAGGAGAGTCTGAGGTTAGTGGCTCTAGGGAGAGAACTGAGGGAATAGCCACCAGGATCCATGTTCTGACTCATCCACCACAGTGCAGGAGCCAGCTCTCTCAGGCAGAGCACTCCTCTCTGGATGGCATCAGCCTGAGGGGAAGCAATGGCCCTATCCATAGGAATTACTCTGCCCCACTCTGTGGTGCTTAAGCTTGACTACCAATTATAGATTGATTAGATTGGCAACTGATCACTTAGTTCAACATCTAAGGTAGAAAATAAAAAGAAGACAAAATGGGAAGACAAATATACAGACCCCCACAAAAAAGAAAAAAAATATTTCTAGGACTAGATGAAATGAAAGTAGGCAATTTATCAGATAGACAGTTTCAAGTAATGATTATAAGGATACTCAACAGCATAAAAAAAATCATAGAAACCACAAAAAAGGACCAGTTAGAAATAAAGAATGCAATATCTGAGATCGGTGATAGACCAATATCACCGATCAACATAGATGCTAAAAATCCTCAACATAATATTAGCAAACTGAATACAGCAATGCATTTAAAAGATCATACACCATGATCAAGTGGGATTCATTCTGGGAATGCAAAGATGGGACAACATTAGCAAATCAATAAATGGATTCACTACATAAACAAAATGAAGGATAAAACCATGTGATTATATCAATAGAAGCAGAAAAAGTTTTTGATGAAATCCAGCACCCATTTATGATAAAAACTCCCAGCAAAGTGGGAATAGAGGGTAGATACTTAAACATAATAAAGGCTATATATGACAAACTTATTGCTAGTGTAATAGGCAACAGGAAAAACTACAAGCATTGCCTTTAAGATCAGGAACAAGGCAAGGATGTCTGCTTTCATCTCTCTTATTCAACATAGTACTGGAAAACCTAGCCACAGCAATCAGACAAGAAGAAGAAATAAGAATCATCCAAATTGGAAAGGAAGAAGTAAAACTCTCTTTATTTGCAGATGACATGATTCTGTACATACAGAACACCAAAGATTCCACCAAGAAACTACAAGAACTGATAAACAAATTCAGCAAAGTAGCAGGATACAAAATTAATATTCAGAAATCAGTTGCATTTTATGGCAATAATGAGCTAACAATAAAATAAATATTCCTGATTTGTTGTATTTATCTCCCATTGTAAAGGGAAATTAAGAAAACAATCACATTTATAATAGCTTCAAAAAGAATAAAGTACCTAGGGATAAACCTAATTAAGTATGTAAAGGACAGAAAATTATAAGACACTGAAGAAAAAAATTGAAGAATAATACAAAAAGTGGAAGCACATACCATGTTCATAGATAGGAAGAACTAACACCATTAAAATGTCCATACTACCCAAAGCAATGTATAGATTCAACATAATTACTGTCAAGATACCAATGAAATATTTCACAGAACTAGAACAAATAATTCAAAAATTTATATGGAACCACAAAAGCCATGCATAGCAACAGTGGTCCTGAGAAAGAAGAACAAAACTGGAGGAATCATGCTACATAATATCAAACTATAATACAAGTCTATAGTAATCAAAACATCCTGGTACAGGCATAAAAACAGACACATGGACACATAAAAACATATCAATGGAACAGAGTAGAGAGCCCAGAGGCAAACCCACACCTTTATAGTCAATTAATATTCTACAGAGAAAGCAAGTACATACAATGGGCTAATGACAGTTTATTCAAAAAATAATTTTGGGAAAATTGGACAGATATGTGCAGGAAATGAAACTAGATCACCTCCTTGCCACACATACAAATAAATTCAAAATGGGTCAAAGACTCAAATGTCAGACCCAAAACTGTAAAAATCCTAGAAGAAAACACAGGCAGCAAAATCTTGAACATTGCTCATAGAAATTGTTTATCGAATGTATCTCCCCAGGCAAGGGAAACAAAAGAAAAAATTAAAAAATGAGATTTCATCACACTAAAAATCTTTTGTACAGCAAAGGAAGTCATCAACAAAATAAAAAGACAACCCAAAGAATGGGAGAACATATTCTCCAATACATCTGATAAGGGGTTAATATCCACAATTTACAAAGTACTTACAAAATTCAACACCAAAAAACAAAACCCCAAATAACCCAATAAAAAAAATGGGCAAAGGACCTGAATAGACACTTCTCCAAAGAGGACATACAGATGGCCAATAGACATAAAAAGATGGTCAACATCATTAATCATCAGAGAAATGTATATAAAAACCACAATGAGATACCATCTCACACCTGCCAGAATGGCTATCATCAAATAAATTAACAAACAACAAGTGCTTGTGGGGATATAGAGAAAGGTGAACCTTTTTGCACTGTTGGTGGGAATGCAGATTGCTGCAGCCACTGTGGAAAGCAGTATGGAGATACCTCAAAAAAATTAAAAAATGAATCTGCCTATTGACCCAGCTATCCCACTTCTGGGAATATAACCAAAGCAGCCCAAAGCACTAATTTGAAAGGACATAAGCACCTCTATGTTCATTGTAGCATTATTTACAATTGTGAAGATATGGAAGCGGACCAGGTGTCCATCAATAGGTGAGTGAATAAAACAGTTATGGGGCATTTACACATCAGAATTTACTCAGCCATAAAAAAAAAGAAAATTTTAACTTCGAGAGTAGGGATGGACCCAGAGAACATTATACTAAGTGAAATAAGCCAGTCTGAGAAAGACAAATGCTGTATGTGGAATCTAATGAACAAACTGAAACTAACAAACAAAACAAGACAGACTCATAGATGGAGAACAGATGACAGCTAGCTAGTGGTGGGGGGGAGGTTAAGGGATGACAGGATTGAGGAAAAAGGAAAAAGGATTCAGGGACATGGATAATAGTGTGGTAATGCTTGGGGGGAAGAGGTGTAAGGGAGCTAAATGGCAATGGAAAATATATAAAGATAAAAAAAGAAAATAACTGAACAACTGAGTAGTATTTATAATAACCTTTAACTTTCACTTATAAGTAATATGTGTATTACACATATTTCTATTCTATATTATACTTTTGTATCATAATTGAACAAGTATATTGAAAGATATGGTATATAATACAATGTATTTTTATATTGGTTTATAATATATCACATATTGTATGTATAGTATAAGTAGTATTTTGTATAGTATTATCTACATATGTCATATACTATTCTCTAATTCATAAATTTATATAGTACATCATATAACTACACTATAGTAAATTATTACATTATGAAAAATAAAGTAATAATACCTGCAACAGAAATTAAGGAAATAATAATTACAAGTATACAGTAACATAGATTAAAAAATACAAATGCCAAAACTGCTTGAAAAAAATTAAAAATTTAAAATAACAGCAATTTTCAAAGTAAAATGGTAATGAAATTCTTCATGCAACAAAAGCCTCAAGCCCAGATAATTTTGTAAGTTTTATCATATATTCAAAAAACTTATTTTATATGGTCACTATAAAATATAGAAAAAGAGGAAACACTGTTAAGCAAAACTAAGAATGTTTTAAAAATACTACATGATGATTAAGTAGGGTTTATTACAGAAACACAAAATTGGTTCAACATCAGAAACATATAGGTGTAATTCACCATATTAATAGGCTAAAGGAGATAAATCTTATGATAATCTCAACTGATACAAAATATTAATTTGATAAAATTTAATAACTATAATCTTTATTTTTACATTTTTTAATTTTTATCTTTTTATTGAATTTATTGAAGTGACATTAGTTGATTAAACTATAGAGGTTTAAGCTATAATTCTATATTACATCATCTGTATATTGTATTATGTGTTCACCAGTCAAAGTCAAGTCTCCTTCTAGCACCATATAAAACCTAAAGGAAATATCACCCTTAGCAGAGAAATTTGAAAGCCAAGAGATATAAAGTTATAAAAAAAAGTATCCAAAACTTATTACATGCAGATAATATAATCATCTAACCAGAAGAGCAGACAGAATCAATAGGCAAACTAATAAAAGTAACCTGAGAAATTAGCTTTATTGTCCAGTAGATCAACTTACAACATTCAATCAAATTCCTTCACAGCAGCAATATTCAATTAGAAAATATTAAACCATTTACAAGTGCAAATAACCTATATAGTATTTAGGATTCACCTAAATGGAATATATAGGATCTTTATAGACAAAAAAATTCTAAAAATAATTATTCAGAAGATGTCAATAAATGAAACAAAAATACTATGTTCATGGATGAATGATGTTTTTTAGTAATATGTCAATTATCCCCAAACTGGTTTCTAAATGCAATGCAATTCCAATAGAAATTACAATAGAAATTTTTTAGGAACTTTATTTTCTAAAACTTAAAGGGAAGAACTCAGTTGCTTAAATAGCTGGGTCAACTTTGAAAAAGAAGAGCAAAGAAGGGAGATTCAGCTCATCAGATGTTAGGTCATACTGCAAAGCCAGAATAATAAAAAACAGAGTGGGAGAAAACAAGAATGAGCAGATTAGTGGGACAAGAATAGTACACAGTGCCCTGGCTGGTGTAGCTTAGTGGATTAAGCACAGGCCTGTGAACCAAGATATCACGGTTCGATTCCCAGTCAGGGCACATGCCTGGGTTGCAGGCCAGTTCCCAGCAGGGAATGCACAGAAAGCAACCATACATTGATATTTCTCTCCCTTTCTCCTTCCTTTCCCCTCTGAAGATAAATAAATAAAATCTTTAAAAAAAAAAAGAATAGAACACAGCAATAGATCCATGTTCGATGATAACAGCCCCACAGATCTATGGGGAAAAGATAATTTGTTACATGTTCACAGAAAAACTTGCTGATAATATGATGGAAAATAAAACTGTATTCCTTCCTTGCACAGTATACAGAGCTAGACTCCAGCTGCATATAGGAGGATAAAGCTATAAGCAAAGGAAGAAAATGCAGAATGCTTTTGTGACCTAATAATGAAAGTCTTATAAAACAAGACTCCAAAATTAGAAATCATGAGGCAAAAAAAATGTTGCTGGATTTGACAACAATATTAGCTGTTAAAATATTGAGTCCTAAGTAAGTCAACTCTTGAGAGCATCAGTTTTATAATGCATATTCATAATAACAAGAGTTGTTAAGAAATGGCTAAAATGTAACTCCATGGGGTATAGAACCACCTGTGTCTTGCTCTCTTCACAGCTTAAAGACCTCTCACATAGTAAGCATATGCTTAATAAATATTTACTGAACAAATAAGCTTCATTGTATTTTCTCTTCTACATAGTAAGACAAGGAATTATGTAACCTGTCTTTGAAGTGTTTCCATAAACAGATCTTTAAATTTATAAGCTTCAGAAATCACAATGCGGTTATTTAGAAGATGCACTTAAACAGCATATCTCGTTTTCTAGTTATGGTAGCTAAATCAGGCACTACTTCATTATTACTTGGATTTACTATTTTTTGTGGTATTTAAGTCAGTTTTCAGTGTAAGCTTGAGTCATGAGATTTGCATTCATATTCCAAGTGAGTTAAAGTTTGCAAATACAGTTCATAAGAAATTATTGAAGTAAATATTTCTCTAAAGTTCAATTATATTATAAATCTGAATTCCTAAGTTCTGCTAATTTGACAGGCCAGACTAAAAAGCAGAAGTGAGGAGAGTAATTCATGACTGACTTATGTGTTGACCTCATTTCTTATTACTTCACCATCTCCTAAAACAACAGTTTTCTTATTCTGGACAAGAAGAACATCATATTCTTACAATTAAATGAACAGAAATAAATATTGGCCTGACAGTTAGCTTGGAATATTTCATATTTATTGGTTGTGATATTTTCCGGCTGCCACTGAAGCAAATTTTCTTTTTTCCAAAAAGGAAGAAATAGGATTTGATAAATGCCCCGAAATGTTCTTACATTTGCATAAAACCTTAAAGTAACACTAATTCAAACATAGTCACCCCCTAATCATGCACATTCTTTCAGATTTTCATTCTCTCTACTGTTCTGTTTGCCTACAGAGCTTAGGATCATGCCTGTAGGGTCATTTTTCACAACAGATGCTCACTAATTTCAAGTTCTGCACACAGTGACTTTAATCATAAGCCAAAGGTAAGGCTTTGTATAAAGGTAAGGCTTTGTATATACACTCTCGTGATACAACACTTCCAGGCACCATTGCTTAAAAAAAGTTATACAGACTTTGCTAATTCCTGATGGCTCTACCTGACCTCTCTTTCTTAAAATCCCAGAGCAGAGCTAAATATGGCACCACTGATCCTCTAGCTGAAATTCATTTTTTTGAAAACCATGACCCAATACATCCCTATAGCCAAAATGGCTAACTCATTGTAAATGATAGAAAAATAGCCTAAACCAGTTTGTGCAAGAGAGTGCGAACATTGTCTCAAAATCCAGAAAAGACTAAGATGGAGGTTTAACTTTGAAATATCAGATATATGGCTGGCTTCAGTGATTATTGGAACTAGCAATTCAAATGGTATTTTATTTACCCCTTCTCTCTATCCTTCATCTCTGTTTTTTTTCTACGGGTAAGTTTCTCTCTGTCACTAATGACAGCTTCCTTTATATCACAGTTTTCATGGAAAATATGGTACCAACATTTCTTAGCTATTACTTCTTCCAACTTCTAACACAAAATAAGAACTGACACTCTCATTAGTCAAAATCTAGAAAAAATGGTGCTGGGTTCAGTTTGGGTCAGATGCTCACTGATAGGGGTAAGGTCATGTGAGAACAAGGCAGCACTTACCATAGCCGTATACATTAGGGGCACAGAGCAGAATACAAGGCTGTTCACAGAGCATCAGTAGTTAATGTATTAGAATAAAATAAGGTTAACCCTGCCTTCTCTGAATCTTATCTCTCTTTCCAGAATATCACAAATTATTTTTAGTTCAACTCAGGAAAACCCCAAAAGATCTACAGAATCTGTAGAGAAATGTAACAAATTACTTGAAGACAAAAAGCATTGTTGCAGATGGAGGGTCACTCCAAAACGTTTTCTTCACCAGGAAGATATAAAAATTCTTATTTTATATACCTATAATACTAATTTGACATCCAACTATATAAAGTAAAATTGACACAAGGAAACATAAACAAGTCATTATGACACAAGGACATAAACAAGTCCTCACATTTAAAATTATCCCCACATTTTCCCCACATTTAAAATTATCTTCCTAAAGTATGTCAATTTGGTCCAAATCACCTAGGCCACCAAAGCCAGAAGCAAACACCTCACATGAGATTTCTTAGGAAGTTAGGCTGCTACATGTCAAGACCCAGTTAATAGAGGCAATGCATTGAGAACACTTAATTTTACACTAGGTTTAACCAGCAGCAATCCTACTACTGGACACACTTAGCCACTAGATGGTTAAAAAGTAATGTGACAAAGAGATCTTTGCCTTAATTTTCTGAGAGATCAAAGGAATTCAAGCAATTCTATACAATGCATGTACAAGAGCATATCTTCTTGGGGGAAAGCTGGTCACATAAGCACAAAAAGTAGCCTCACAGAGCATATAGGGCTTTCCAATGCTGAGAGAAACCAAGCCATTTATAGTTCATGAGAACCTAATAATATTTTTTAAACATTAATGCTGAAAACAAATTATAAAATTTATAGAATACTACTTTAAATGTTATATTTAACAAATGAGCACACTTAACACATGGTTAAAATGATTATAAGTATGTAAGACAATATCTAAAAACTGTAAATTGGTGGATCTTGGCATATGTGAGGTCCAGGCTGAATGGTCCCCTCTCCATTCCTTCACTCATACTCCCCACCTGGGAACCAAGCTCGACAGGAAGCCTCAGGACATGTGTATACTCTACTTTGATTTAAATACACTAGACCTAATCCATTTGTCTTGGGAATTAAGCTTACTGGGAACATAACTTGCTAACATTAAGATCTGCATTGCTTTCTTAAAATATTAAATTATTTGTCTAGAGTCAAATAATTCCCATAAATCTAAAAGTGGAATGATTCCTAAAGGGTAGCTTCCTAATCAGAATACTTTTTCAAACATGTAATTTGAACCTACAGTAAAATGTCCCTGGGATTCTGCTAGCTTTAAATATCCATAAGGCTAAAAGGGGGTAGAATTTGCAGGCAATAACGCAGAGGCACAAAGGTCAAAGAAACAGCTTTGATGATCAAATGCATTACTTTTTTTAATTTTTTATTGTTATTCTATTACAGTTGTCCCATTTTGTCCCCCCTTTGCCCTCCTCTGCCTAGCCACCTACCCTGCTCCCACAGTCTATCCCCACACTGGTCCATATCCGTGGTGGATCTTACATGTTCTTTGACTAATCCCTTCCCTTTCTTTCCACCATTATCCTCCTGCCCCTCCTCCAATTGTCACTGTCAGTCTGTTCCATTTGTCCATGCCTCTGGTTATATTTTGCTCATTAGTTTATTTTGTTCATTAATTTCCTTTTATAGGTGACATTATATGGTATTTGTATTTCACCGACTGGCTTATTTCACTTGGCATAATAGTCTTCAGTTCCATCTATGCTGTCACAAAAGGTAGGAGTTTGTTCTTTCTTTCTACTGTGTAGTATTCCATTGTGTAAATGTACCACAGTTTTTTGATCCATTTATTTACTGATGGGCACTTAGGCTGTTTCCTGCACTTGGCTATTATAAACAGCACTGCCATGAACACTGGGGTGCATAAATTCTTTTGAATTGGTGATTTGGGATTATTAGGGTATATTTCCAGCACTGGAATTACTGGATCAAAAGGCAGTTCCATTTTCAGTTTTCTGAGGAAATTCCATAGTGTTTTCCACTATGCTGCACCAGTCTGCATTCCTACCAATAATGCACTAAGGTTCCCTTTTTTCTACATCTTTGCCAGCACTTATTGTTTGTTGATTTATTAATGATGGCCATTCTGACTAGTGTGAGGTAATATCTTATTCTTTTTTTTTCTTTTTTTTAAAATTTTTTTATTTTAGATTATTCAGTACAGTTTCTATCTTTTATTCATATTCCAGCCCACCCACCCATCACTCCCCACCTCCCTTCCATTTCCAAGCCCCGTAGTTTTGTCCATATGTCCTCTATATTTGTTCCTGTAAACCCTTCCCTTCTCCCCTGAAATTCCCTCCTCTCTCCCCTCTGGTCACTGTTGTATTCTTAATTTGCATTTCTCTGACGGCTAGGGATGTTGGGCATCTTTTCATAAGTCTATGGGCCATCTGTATGTCCTCCTTAGAGAAGTGCCTATTTAGGTCCTTTGCCCATTTTTTAATTGGATTATTTGTCTTCCTGGTGTTGAGTGGTATGAGTTCTTTGTATATTTTGGATATCAAACACTTGTCTCATCATTACCAAATACATTCTCCTATATGGTCAGTTCCCTTTTTATTTTGATGATGCTTTGTTTAGGCATGCAGAAGCTGGTTAATGTTATATAGTCCAATTTGTTTATTCTTTCCTTTATTTCCTTTGCCCTAGGAGATATCAGCAAAAATATTGCAATGAGATATCTGAAATTTTACTGCCTATGTTTTCTGCTAGAACTTTTATAATGTCACGATATATTTAAGTCTTTTATCCATTTTGAGTTTATTCTGGTGTATGGAGTACAAGTTGGTGTCTAGTTTCATTTTTTGCATGTACCAGTCCAGTTCTGCCAATACCATTTGTTGTTTATTTGTTTGTTTGTTTGTTATTGTTGTTCAAATACACCTGTCTCCATTTCCCCCCCAGCACTCTCCCCCGCCCCACCCACCCCCATCTCCCACTTATGACCCTCAATCCTATACCTCTTTGCCTTTGTTCACAGGTCCTTTATGCATGTTCTTTGATAACCCTTTACCTTCTTTCCTCAGCTATTCCCCTCCATGACCCCTCTGATTACAGTCAGTTTGTTCTTTATTTCAATGTCTCTTGTTATATTTTGCTCACTTGTTTGTTCTGTTGATTAGGTTCCACGTACAGGTGAGATCATATGTTATTTTTCTTTCACCGCCTGGCTCATTTCACTTAGCATAATGCTCTCCAGATCCATCCATGCTGTCATGAACAAACGGCAACTGCTGGCAAGTTTGTGGAGAAAAGGGAACCCTCATATACTGTTGGTGGGAATGCAGACTGGTGCAGCCATTGTGGAAAACAGTATGGAATTTCCCCAACAAACTAAAAATGGAACTGCTTTTGTCTCAGCAATTCCACCACTCTGATTATACCATAAGAATCCTGAAATACCAATTCAAAAGAACCTATGCACCCCAACGTGCATAAGAACACAATTTTCAATAGCTAAGTGTTGGAAGCAACCTAAGTGCCCATCAGAAAATGAATGGATCAAAAAACTATGGTACATTTACACAATGGAATTCTATGCAGCTGAAAGAAAGAAGGAGCTCATACCCTTTGCAACAGCATGGATGGAGCTGGAAAGCATTATGCTAAGTGAAATAAGCCAGGCAATGAAAGACAAATACCATATGATCTCGCCTTTAACAGGAACCTAAACAACAAAACAAAGAAAC
>CM052543.1:70607059-70626572 GCA_028533065.1 Trachops cirrhosus
AAATGAATGGATCAAAAAACTATGGTACATTTACACAATGGAATTCTATGCAGCTGAAAGAAAGAAGGAGCTCATACCCTTTGCAACAGCATGGATGGAGCTGGAAAGCATTATGCTAAGTGAAATAAGCCAGGCAATGAAAGACAAATACCATATGATCTCGCCTTTAACAGGAACCTAAACAACAAAACAAAGAAACAAGTAAAATATAACAAAAGACACTGAAATGGAGGATGGGATGTCAGTGACCAGAGGGGAGGGGGGAGGGAATTTCAGGGGAGAAGGGAAGGGTTTACAGGAATAAATATTGAGGACACATGGACAAAACTAGGGGGGTTGGAAAGGGGAGGGAGGAGGGGAGGAATGGGTGGGTGGGCTGGAATGGGAATAAAGGATGGAAACTGTACTGACTAAAAATAATAATAATAATAATAAAAGAAAATGAATTGATCAAAAAACCATGGTACATTTACACAATGGAATACTATGCATCATTTTTAGTTTTTTGAGGAAATCCCATACTCTTTTCCACAGTGGCTACACCAGTCTGCATTCCCACCAACAGTGCACTAGGGTTACCTTTTCTCCATAACCTCACCAGCATTTGTTTGTTGATTTGTTTATGATGGCTATTCTGACCACTGTGAAGTGGTATCTCATTGTGGTTTTAATTTGCATCTCTCTGATGGCTAGTGGTGCTGAGCATCCTTTCATATGCCTCTGGGCTCTCTGTATGTACTCTGAAGTGTTGGTTGAGGTCCTTTGCCCATTTTTTAATTGGGTTGTTTGTCTTCCTAGAGTGGAGTCATGTGAGTTCTTTATATATTTTGGAGATCAAATCCTTGTCCAAAGTATAGTTGGAAAATATATTTTCCCATATGTTGGGGTCCCTTTTATTTTGCTGATGCTTTCTTTAGCCATGCAGAAGGTTTTAATTTTTTTTAAAAAAGATTTTATTTATTTATTTATCTTCAGAGGGGAAGGGAAGGAGAGAGGGAGAGAAATATCAATGTATGGTTGCTTCCTGTGCATTCCCTGCTGGGAACTGGCCTGCAACCCAGGCATGTGCCCTGACTGGGAATCGAACCCTGATCTCTTGGTTCACAGGCCCGCGCTTAATCCACTAAGCTACACCAGCCAGGGCCAGAAGGTTTTAATTTTGATGAGGTCTCATTTGTTTATTCTTTCCTTTATGTCCCTTGCTCTAGGAGATATAGCAGTGAAAATATTGCAGCATGGAATATCTGAGATTTTCCTGCCTGTGTTCTCCTCTAAGACTTTTATGGTATCACAACTTATATTTAAGTCTTTTATCCATCTTGAGTTTATTTTTGTGTATGTGTAAGTTGATAGTTTAATTTCATTTATTTTGCATGCAGCTTTCCAGATCTCAAACACTATTTGTTACAGAGGCTACTTTTACTCCATTTTATGCTTCTGCCCCATTTGTCAAATATTAATTGACAATAGAGATTTGGGTTTATTTCTGGTCTCTCTATTCCGTTCCACTGATCTGTGTGTCTGTTCTTATGCCAGTACCAGACTGTTTTGATTATAGTGGTCTTACAATACAGTTTGATGTCAAGTATGGTGATACCTCCTACTTTGTTCTTCTATATCAACACTATTTATTTAAGAGGCTATTTTTACTTCATTGTATGCTCATGCTCTCTTTGTAAAATATTTAACTGTCTATAGAGACTAGAGACAAGGGTTTATTTCTGGGCTTTCTGTTCTGTTCCACTGATCCATGTGTGTGTTCTTACGTCAGTACCAGACTGTTTTGATTAGAGTGGGTTTGTATTATAGTTTAACATCAGGTATTGTGATACCTCCTACTTTGTTCTTCTTTCTCATATTGCTGTGGGCCATTAATCTATAGATTGCTTTGGGTATATGGACATTTTAATGATGTTAATTCTTCCAGTCCATAAACATGGTATATGCTTCCATTTATTTGTATCTTCCTAAATTTCTTTCTTCTATGCTCTATAGTTTTCCAAGTATAGGTATTTTACCTCCTTGAACAAATTAATTCCTAGGTACTTTATTTTTCTTGTTGCTGTAGTAAATGATATTTCCCTCTGAGTTTCTCTTTCTGATATTTCACTTTTATTGTACAAAAAAAGCCTTAGATTTATGAATATTGACTTTGTATCCTGCTATTTTACCCAATTCACTTATTAGGTTGAGTAGTTTTTTGGTGGAGACTATCGGTTTTTCTATGTACACTATCATGTTGTCTGCGAATAATGACAATTTCACTTCCTCTTTTCCAATTGGGATGCCTTTTATTTCTTTTTCTTGTCTAATTGCTGTGGCTAGAACTTCCAGTACTATGTTGAATAAGAGTGGTGAAAGCAGACACTCTTGCCTTGTTCCTGATTTTAAGTGGAAAGCTTTTAGCTTTTGCCCATTGAGTATGATGTTGGCTGTAGGTTTCTTATATATGGCTTTTATTATGTTTAGATATGTTCCCTCTACTCCCATTTTGCTGAATGTTTTAATCATCAATGGGATCACATTTAATTGAATGCTTTTTGAACATTCATTGATATGATCATGTGCTTTTTGTCCTTCATTTGTTTTGTGTGGTGTGTTACATTTATTGATTTATATGTATTGTACCATCCTTGCATCCTTGGAATGATTCCCATTTGATCATAGTGTATGATTTTTTAATGTATTGTTGGATCCAGTTTGTCAATATTTTATTGAGGATTTTGGCATCTGTGTTCATCAGAGATATTGACCTATAGTTTTCTTTCTTTGTTGTGTCTTTACCTGGTTTTGGAATTAGGATAATACTGGCATTGTAGAAAGTGTTTGGGCCCTGGCTGGTGTGGCTCAGTGTATTGAGCACCATCCTGCAAACCAAAGGGTCACTGGTTTGATTCTCAGTCAGGCTACATGCCTGGGTTGTGGGCCAGGTCCCCAGTAGGGGGCACATGAGAGGCAACCACACATTAACGTTTCTCTCCTGTCTTTCTCCTTCCTTTCACCTCTCTCTAAAAATAAATAAATAAAACCTTTAAAATTTAAAAAAAGAAAGAAAGAAACTGTTTGGGAGTCATCCTTCTTCTTAAATTTTTTGGAATAATTTGAGAAAGAGAGGAGTTAGTTATTCATTAAATGTTTGGTAAAATTCACCTCTGAAGCCATCTGGTCCAGGGTTTTTGTGTGCTGGAACTTTTTGATTGCTGCTTCAATTTCACTAGTTGTCATCAGTCTATTCAGGCTTTCTGCTCCTTCTTGATTCAGTTTTAGAAGATTGTATGTTTCTACAAATCTGTCTATTTTGCCGAGGCTGTCAAATTTCTTGGCATATACTTGCTAAAAGTAATTTCCTATCCTTTGTATCTCTGTGGTATTGTTTGTAACTTCTCTTTCATTTCTGATTTTTTATTTGGGATCTCTCTTTTTCTTGATGAGCCTGGTTAGAGATTTGTCAAACTTGTTTATCTTCTCAAAGAACCAGCTCCAGGTTTCATTGATTCTTTCCATTGTTTTTTAGTCTCTATGTCATTTAATTCTGCTCTGATCTTGATTATTTCCTTCCTTCTACTCACTCTGGGCTTTGTTGTTGTTTCTCTAGTTCTTGTAGACATAGAGTTAGGTTGTCTATGAGACTTTTCTACCTTCCTTAGGTAGTCCTGTACACTCTCAGAACTGCTTTCACTATTTCCCATAGGTTTTGGGATGTTTTGTGTTCATTTTCATTTGTTTCCAGAAACTTTTTGATTTCTTCTTTGATCTTGTTAACTCATTCATTATGTAATAACATGTTATTTAGCCTCCATGTATTTGAATGTTTTTGAGGTTTTTTTTCTTTTGGTTGGTTTCTAGTTTCACTGATATATTGCTAGTCCACCTTTTTTTTTTCATGTCCATTTGCTTGGAATATTTTTTTCCATGTCTTCCCTTTCAGCCTCTGTAGATCTTTTGTTCTGAGGTGGTCTCTCGTAGACAGCATATATGTAGGTTGTGTTTTCTTATCCACTCAGCTACCACATGTCTTTTAATCAGAATATTCAATCCATTTACATTTAAGGTTATTATTGATAGGTACTTATTCATTGCCATTTTTCTTCTTTGTACCTGTGTTCCCTGCCCGCTTTCTCTCTCCTTTTCTCTCTCTCTCTCTTTTTCTTCATCTTCTTAAAGCAGTCCCTTTAGCATTACGTGCAGTGCTGATTTGATGGAGATGTACCCATTTAGCCTTTTTTTTTTTGTCTTGGAAACTGCTTATTTCACCTGCCCTTTTAAATAAGAGCATTGCTTGGTAGAGTAGTATTGTTTGCAGCACTTTGCTTTTCACTACTTGGAATATTTCATGCCATTCCATTCTGGCTTGTACTTCTGTTGAAAAATCAGCTGATAGCCTAATCTGAGCTCCCTTATTGTTTTTCCCTTGTTGCCTTTAAAATTCTCTGCTTGTCTTTAAATTATGATGTGTTTTGGAGCAGACCTCTTTGGGTTCATCCTGATTGCAACCCTCTGTGTTCCCTAGACTTGCATGATTTTTTCCCTCACCAAGTTAAGGAAGTTTTCTGTCATTGTTTTCTCAAATAGGTTTTCTATCCCTTGCCCCTTTTCTTCTCTTTCCGGTACCTATGATATGAATGTTATTATACTTCATGCTGTTCTGCAGCTCCCTTAAACTATCTTTGTTCTTTTTGAGTAATTTTGATTTATTGCTCCGTTTGGGTATTTTCTTCTACCTTCTCTTCCAACTTGCTGATTCAATCCTCTGCTTCATCTAGCCTGCTTTGAATTCCTTCTAGTATATTTTTCATTTCAGATATTGTATTCTTCATTTCCTCTTGGCTCTTACTCATAGTTTCTATGTCCATTTTCTTGCTGATGTATTTGCCTGTAAGTTCCTTGTACTTTCCATAGAGTTCCATGTAGCTCTCACTGAGCAACCTGAGCATCGTTATGACCATTATTTTTAACTTTATGTCTGATAGATTGCTGGCTTCAATTTCATCTAGCACTCTTTCTGGGGATTCCTCCTTTCAATTGGGGGGTAATTTCTTTGCCTCGCCATTTGGGTGACTCTTTTTGTTTGTTTCTGCATGTCAGATTGATCTTCTTTGACTTCCCATTGCCGTGGGGTGATCTTCTGTGGTAGGAGACCTGTAGGATTCATTAGTGCAGTTTCCTTGATCTCCTGAGCTGGAGGCTCTTGGAATAACCCTTATGCCATTTATGTGGGCTCTGTTGTTGTAATTTGGTTTTGGTTGTTGCTGGGTTGTTCTTTGGAGGGTTCTTCCCTCTGGCTGGCTGACTAAAAGTCACACCAGCCACCACATCTTGTATGCTGTTGTACAGGTGCTGCCAGAAAAAAACACCCAGGAAACAAAACCCACTCCCACAACAATAATCCCCCCCTACAACCACTATCAACAACAAATGAGCATATATTAATAAAGGTAAAAAGAGATTAATACTATTATAAGAAAGGAAAAATGAATATGAGATGACTAACAGAAATAAAAATTATTTTAAGAGGGTGGAGAGAGGAGAAATAATAAGAATAGGGAATATAAACAGAATGAAGAAAGAAAATAAAAATTATATCTTAAATAAAAAAGGAAGGAAAGAAGGCAAAATAGAGTAAGAAAAAGGAAGTGTATAATATTAGGTTTTAAAAATATAAAATAAAAATAAGAAAAAAATTGAAGACAAATATCCACTACAGCAATATCAATGACAAATGAGCAAAGATTAATACAGGTGAAAAGAGATAAAGAAAGAAAAAAATTATGAGCTGTCTAAAGAAAGGAAAGGTGATTTTGTGAGGATAGACAGAGAAAAAAATAATAAGAGTGAGGAGGGAAAACCAGGCTAAAAGAGGGAAAAATGAAATTTAATAAGAAAAAAGAAATGGCAGGAGAGAGGCAGAATGGAGTAGGAGAGGGGAACAGTAAAATTTCAGGTCTGAAATACAAAAATAGTGAACATCTAGGAATAAATCTGAAGAAATGCAACAACAATCACCATATCAGCAACCAATGAACAAAGATTAATAAAGGTGGTGAGAGCATAAGGATATTATAATAAACTAAAAAACAATGTGAGATGACTAATGACAAGAAAAATGGTTTTGAGAGGCTGGATGGAGGAGAAACAGTAAGAGCTCAGAATAGAAACAAATCATAGAAAGGGAAAAAATAAAATTTAAAACAAAATAAGAAGAGGAAGGAAGAAGGCAAAATGGAATAAGAGGAAGGAGGAGTAAAAGATGAGTTTTGAAATAAACTAAAATAAAAAAGTAGTGAAATAATAGCAACAAACTTGAAGAAAAGGAAAAAGTGTTAAAAAGATATATAGGAAAAAAAATAATGTAAATAATGAAGACGATCACTGTGGAATTCGTCTCAGCAGAGTCTAGATTTTTGCACTGTCTTCTCTTTCTAGATTCGCCCCTGGTAATGTCAGATGGTGTCCCTGTCTAACTTTAGGCAGCCTATTAGACACTACGAGTAATCCACAGCCTGTGGCTATCTCCTTCAGGCTTGGTGTGTCCCCATTGTTCTGCCCTGCTAGGTTTCCATCAGCATAAAGCCCAGGAGTGGTTTACCTGATGTCTGAGAGCATTGCTAGTAAGATGCCCGCCCACCTTCCTCCAGAGATGCAATTGGGAGGGTCGAATCCCTGGGTTGCCCCACAAAGGTGCTGTTCCATCTTCAGGAAAGATGGTGGGTTTCCTTGCCCCACACCACAGGTCTTGGTCTGTACCAGATTACTTCCAATAATGTAATGGCTTCTGGTGAATTAACCGTCCATTCCCTGTGAGGGGCCAATCTGTGTAAAAGGGGCAGCTCTCTCCTGCTTGGCACTGACAGCAGCTCTGTATAACAGCCAAAGCTGGGTGGGGCCCTGACACCCCTTATTACACCTGTGTTTAATCTCTGCTCTGCTGGTTTCAGTGGATCTGGGCCCAGGGAAACAGCACAGCTCATAGTGTCTTGTAGAAGTTCAGAAAGGGCCCTTCTAGAGTTTCTCCTTCTTTCCTCTGTAGATACGTGCCAACAGGGGGCTCCTGAGCCTGGCCTCACTGATCTGCAGAGCCCGCAATCCCACATGTTGGGGTTGGGCCTGAAAGGGGACCTGCCTGGCTGCCGTGAATCTCAGGCATGCAGCTACTGGTGGTCCAGTCCCCGGCCTGCTACTCTTACAGGAGACTTGAGCCCAAACTGTCCACTCTGCACAGCCCCCTGCTCACCAGCCACACTGGAGCAAGTCACACAATCCCTTCAGCATGACAATTTCTGTTCTTCCTGTGCAGCTGGACTCAGTGGGACACAACTGCGCTTTCTCTCTGGTTTCTTTGTTGGTAGAGCTTCTGCACACACGAGTGAGAGCACAGGGTTCCTGCCAAGACTTGCCACAGCTCTTTTCAAAGAATCTCTATGTGGCCCCTACACTGCAGCACTGAGCCCTAGGTTGGTTCTCTAAATGCTCCACCTCCCCAAAAAGCACAAAGTCTCTCTTGGTCAGGGCTGTCCACAGCCTGCCAGTAACTCCGACAGTTTAAGGAGATAGAATTTCTCTCTGGAACTCTACTTGTTGGCACTAAAGTTATAGACATGCCAGTTCCATACTTTGCAATTTTCCTGTGTGGGACCACGGCCCCACTCTGGGAGGGGAGGGAGCCAATAATCTGCATTTTCTGTCCTTTCCTCTCCTGCAGGCACCTTGCACAGAGTATTTCCCCCTCAATTTATAAAATCTCTTATGGGATGGCACAAAGCATCCTCTGTACTCCTTGGTTTCAAAAATTCACATCAAGGCCCTGGCTGGTGTGGCTCAGTGGATTGAGTGCCAGCCTGCATACCAAAGGGTTACTGGTTCAATTCCCAGTCAAGGCAAATGCCTGGGTTGCAAGGCAGGTCCCTGGTAGGGGCACTCAAGAGGGAACCACACATTGATGTTTCCCTCCCTTTGTTTCTCTCTGCCTTCCTGTCCCCCTAAAAATAAGTAAAGAAAATCTTTTTTAAAAAACCTTTAAAAAATTCACATCAGCTGAGATTCCATTGATAGTGCAGGTCACATGGAAGATCAGACAAAGACCTGAGCTGGGGACACAAGCAACTGCCACCACCTACTTGGCCACCATCTACTGAATCCTCAAATGTGTTCCTTTTTAAAGTGTTTTACTGATGAAGAAATCAGCTTTGAAAAGGTCTGTCATTTGTCCACATTTCCACAACTAGTAAGTAGTACAGTTCACTGTACTCCTATCTGTCTGGTTCCAAGACACACACAATTTCTATTATATCCATACTAGTTTGGTGTATTTAAATATGTTTACTAAATTCATTTATTCATTTTATTCTTTTGTTACCTTAATCTTACATTTAATAAGTCTTTATGAGTGCCCAACCACAAAGGCATTGTGCTAGGTCTAGAAAAACAGGTGGGAAAATAAAAGGTCATTATCCTCATGAACATACTAATGTTTAACAAAGAAGATATATTATAATGTAAAAAAATGAATATATTTGGGAAGACAAGGACTAAGGGAAGTTGGTCCAGAATGCATTGCACACTGTAAAAAAATAAGTTTTTTAAATAATAGAAACTAAATAAGTGTCTGAAACAAAACTAAAGAGGTCAAGGTGGGCCTGGTTCCACATATAATCTTACTACAGTCATATAATTTCAGAAATGCTTTCATCCCATTTCATTTAATAGATGGGTGATCAATAGATGATTGATAGATAGATGAATGATAGATAAATAAATGATAGATGATAGAGGGGAATGGAGAAAGAAGAAAAGGCAACTACCTATAACTTGGAGGAAAAAAGCAAGAATATGAACTTTGGACCACATTTTTTCTGGCATGCTTGTACAATCTTGCTTTTGTACTATTAACAGAAACTATTACTGCCTTAACTGAGGGCTTGATCATCTCAGCCCAGGATGTCCTTTGCTAACAATAAGCCACTCTTGTGTTATCCATTTGAAAACCTAGTTTATGTTTCTGCCTATACATTATTTCCTATCAAATGCAATTCTAATTAGTACTGTAGGCCAGCCTCTGCCAAAGCTAGGATGTAAGAGCAATGTAAATAGTCATGAATGCCAGAGCTTCTACTTTTCTGTTTGTTTGTTTTGTTTTTAATATTCTACACTTAAGCTTCCCATGAGTTCAAACTGACCTCTGGCCATTGATCTAAATAAGTGAAATTGAGTATTGTATAAGCAGCCAAATGGAACCCATTGTCCCTTAACATACACCAATTCCTTAAGCACTGGGGTGAAGGTACACTTAGGACAGCAGGACAGAGTATGACTGGGGAAGCATAGGCCACTCTCCCTCTGAAGGACTCTTCTGGTCTTGCCTTCCGAGGGCAAAAAACTTGACCCAAATACAGCAGCTGTTCTCTTCATCCTCTAACACCCAGAGAGAATAAATATTCAAGAAATAGGTCTATATACCCAAAACAAATATATTGTATATCAGCTGTAGTTGAAAAATTTTTTAATTATAACAAAAGAAAGAAATAGATCTATATGCTCAGGCTTCTTGATCCTGATTGTTTTTCAAGTTGAAAGAAACATCAATTTGATTTCTCCCTTAATTCCCTCATAAATCCAACCAGCCAACACTTGTTAGGCAGTTACTATGTTCAGATTACTAGTGAACTAGTAATCTGGGGAACCACTAGCTGGGGAAACAAAAACTCAGTGAACCCCTGGCCCTGACCTGGAAAAGCACTGCTCATTAGCCAACTTCCAGGTGAGCCCAGGCAGAAAGACAGGTCTGTTCAACAAGTCTGTTACAATAGCCCTACCCTCTAAGCAAAGTTGTTTATTTAATTTTCTTATACAGTTGTGTATTTCAGGTCTCTAGTTCTTCCCAGGCTTGAGTTTCCAAAATCCACATAAATTTCCATAGTTTTACATTTCTATAACTCCCCAAATGTAACTATTATAAAATATGAAACAGAAGCACTAAGTAATAGGTCCTATCTTTAAAACATGTAAGAAAGTATAATAGCAGTGGGGGAAAATGACCTCTTTAACACCAATTTTTCAGATCTATCTCAAATAAGTAGAAATAGAAAGTAGACAGTACATTTGGCTTTCTAAAAGCTCTATTTGGGTACTCATGTTTGACAACTGCTTTCTGATGTACCAAACAATGACATCTAATTTCTTTATGAAGCCAACATTTCTTAATTATTATGAGCTATGAATTGTGCCAGGCACCAGCAAGTCATAGATTAATATGACTTAGTTCTTATCCTCAAAGAATCTCCTGAGTGAATCCTAGGGTCCTTGTGGCTTCCAAAGAATTGATACTGGCTACTATTAAAAAAAATGTGTCTCACCAGATGGCATTGTTGGGATGGTAAGGCATCCCCATCCTAAAACCAAGACCAAAATAACTCAACAGTTCACTAAATATGGGAATAATTACAAGTCTAGCAGGCAGTTAAGGGCATCACACAGTAGGCTCTGAATCCATAGAAAATGTGCAGCCTGATTCTCTTTAAGATTTTATTCATTTATTTTTAGAGAGGGGGAAAGGGAAAGAGAAAAAGAGGGAGAGAAACATTGATGTGAGAGAAGCATTGATTGGTTGCATCTTGTACACACCCCAGCTGGGGATCAAATCTGCAACCCAGGCATGTGCCCTGACTGGGAATTGAACCAGTGACCTTTCACTTTGCCAAATGATGCTCAACCAACTGAGCCACACCAGTTAGGGCTGCAGCCTGATACTTAATTTGGAAACCAAACACATATTGAAAACATTTAACTCAAAGAGAGAAATACTTAAGACAGTTTATAAAGGAAAATGATGAACAAAGTGCAACTTCAAGGGTAGTGCAAGGGCCTCAGGTGTGATAGGTCAGACTGTCCTCAAAGGTGTCAGGATACCCAGGCCTGACTAGTCTAATACATCTTCCATATAAAGCCTAGAGAACACAGTGGGATCACTCAATTCCATCAGCACTGTGTGCTTAATATTTTTATAAGTTTTCTATCATCCTCAAATAACCCTTGTCAGAGATCCCTGTGGAATAATGAGTAATAGAAAAGAACATTGGTAGCACTGTCTATCCTGAACACTTGGATCAGTTACTTAACCTCTTTGGTCCTCAGTTTCCTAGCCTATGGAATGGGGATATTTTGTTGTGGATTTAGTTATATAATAAGTGTTGAGCACATAGATGATGTATGGAGAGTACGTCACTAAACACTGGCTTCCAGGAAAAAAAAAAGATTTTAGAAGATTCCCATAGTACATGCCTGAGGGTGTATTTGTAACAATAATGCGTATACTTGTAGCAGCCAGGATATTCCATCAATCAAGGAGTAAAGAACAAATTTGTAAAGCCTCAGTAGTAAGATTGGAATGTAAGCTGTGTTTGAGTGATAGGCAAAGGGCCAGCAGAAAGAACAGATTATTGTACTGAACCCAATGCCTCCTGGGATTGAGAGAGTTCTGTATTTCCTTGGAATATGGTAAACTATACAAAACAACCAGGCATTCACTTTACTCATCAAACACAAATTGAGTGCCTATACCTAGTGGCATTCTGTTAAGAAATGAGAAAAGAGGAGTTACGTCAACAGAAGATGCAATAGACCCACAGTAGAGGTCAGTGAAGGATGTCACAGGACCACAGATGAACCACAACATACAACAACAAGATGACCAGAGGAATATATCTCTTTTCTCTTCTGAAACCCAGCAACAATGAATGTCACATCCTCCCAGGAGAGAAGTGCAAGTTAGAAGTTAGGAAATAGTCACTTTGAATGATGAGAAGGGGAGTTCACTGCATAACTACAAACAGGTTGAGTGATGTGCCTTCCACTTCTGAAAGCTTAGCAGCCCGAATTCCAGGCCTGTGAATGATACAATATATACTAGGACGTGGGAGAAGGGAGAGTTTGCTCTCAGCTGAACATATGTTACCTCATTGTAAGAACAATTTAACAGATACATGTTGTTATGAGCTTAATCTCGAAAATCAGTTTGGAAAGCCAGTTGAGTAAAAAACATGTATTATGGATAACATTATATCAAGTGCTGGATTCTGAATATAATGCAATTCTAACCGTGTTGTCACTGAGCAACAACAAGGAATTTTTAGTCTTTAAAAGCTAACAAAGAAAAACTAAGTAATCCACAAATAATACCACCTGCCAATGAAATGAATTGCTTTTGAAATGATGCTGAAATTGGTAAAAAGAATAAGTGGGGTTTTACTATAAGCTCACAGCTCACTTTGTTCCCTGAAATGTTAACTTTGAGCCATGATGGCATGTTCTCATTAGTTACTAGCTGTGGCTTTACTCCAACCAGGGCTTTGTGCTGGAGAGGACAACTGTAATCATCACCATAAATTAAAACCAGCAATACAAAAGGAACTGGAAAGTAGAGTAACCTTTCTTTAAGAGATAAGGAGGAAACGGACACGGTACAGACAAGTTGTCACTTCCCTTAGGATAATCATTCTGAAGAAGAACTGGGAAAAAAACAAATGTAATGACCATGCTAAATACAGGCTTTTAAAAAGAAACTCCAAGGTACCTTATGAAAAGTGTTTGTTTCAATGCTGTAGACATTCTTATAAAAATGTAGGAGTTTCTAGATTTTAGACTTCCAATATTTCTTTTATTGAGGCTTTCCAAAATAAGAATTGATTTTTAAGCAAACTCATAATGTGCTTTCTTTGATTTATGTACACATCAATCAGGTGAGTAAAAGAGTTTAGGCTCCCAGAGAGATGGTCCTGGACTTGGAAGAACATATGCTTTACATTACAACAGTCAGCCTCCCACACCATAGCATGGTTGCCTGTGCATGCACACAGCTTCTAAAATACAAACAGGGTCCCATTCTTGGGAATGTTGATGCTTCCTCAGTTTAGGTATCCATACTGACTTAGCTACATCAGTGAAAACAACCATTTCTTTTGGTCTCTGCCAAGTGGAATAGGAAACAGCTGGGCTCTCCTACGTCTATCTTAGTAGCTCTATTTAATTCATTCAGGGTGCAAGTAGATTCCAGGAGTGTTCAAACAGATGGTCTGAAGCAGAAAAGTCATACAAAGAGCAATCCACACAAAGTTTTATAGCCAGAGAGGAACCTCACTGTCCAGATGAACTATAGACTTTGAAAGCTTAAAGAAGCCCAATTTCCTCATTTTACATAAGAAAGCTGGGGTCCAAAAAAGAGAAGTAAGGTGACAAAACTTTTCTGAGCAAGCTACACACAGTACTTAGGCAGCTACTATACCCTAGCAGTCTTGTGTGTATGTCTAATGAGTGAGAAAGAGATAGAATTTACATACAGTGAAATGCACAGATATTAAATATGTTATTAGTTTGGTGAGTTTTAACCTACATGCAACCTACACTCCTACCAGAATGTGGCACAGTTCCATCATCTTAGAAAGTCTCTTGTGCTCCTTTGAAATAAGTCTTCCACAATTCTCTTTCAGACCCCTGCTGATCTGATTTCTATCAAATATAGGTTGTAAGGTTTTCTCTGTACCTGAGTTTCATACAAAAGGAAGAGTAAAATGTGTACACTTTTGCACATGTCTTCTTTCACTCGCAAAACATTTTCAAGATACATCTATGCAGCTTCCAGTCAAGATGGTAGCATAGGTAAATACAGTACTCACATCTTCCCACAACCATGCCAAAATACAACTAAACCACAGAAAAACCATCATTCAGAACAACCTGAAATACAGATAAACAGAAGTCCTACAACTAAGGATATAAAGAAGTCACATGGAGACTGATGGGAGGGGCAGAAATGCAGAATGGGCTTGTTCCACAACCATGTGTGACAGATAAAAATTAGGAGGGACATCTTGGCTGATTAGGTATTCCAGAGGAGTGAGGGGTCCCAGACTCATACTAAGTCCACCAGTCCAGGGTTCCAGTTCTGGGAAGAGAAGTCTCCATAACTTGTGGCTGTAAAAACTAGTGGGTATTGATGCTGAGACAGAGGGTTTCAGACATCCCAGGCAATTCCTCTTCAAAAGCCTGTGCACAAATATACTCTGACTCACTGGCTCTGAGCTCCAGTGCTGGAGCAGCAGCTTCAAAGGCACCAGGACAAACAGAAAGGAACTAAAGTGTCTGGCATCAGGGTGAGAGCTAGAGGGCAGTTTTCTTCCAGGCAGCAGTGCTGGCAGAGGTCTTTTTTCCTTTTCTGAGACCTCCCCCAAGGAGCCAGCCAGCAAGCATCATATGTGAGTTTCCATCAACCTGCTATCACTGCTCACTCCGCCCTGATGAATCCCTGAGACTGCATCCCACAAATCCTTTTCCAGGTGCTTTTCCATACAAATGGCCTATCTTGGCTCATGTTTCAGGCTTTCCTAAAATCTCTCACACAAGCAGCCTCTGGCCTTGAAATGATCCAAACCTCTCACCATGTGGTCTTAGACCCAGCACCAGTGGCAGCCAAACTTGGTTTGCAACTTGGCCTCCCCTGGGCACTTCCAACCCCAACACAAGTAGCAACTATTTGCAGATTTCTGTGTAGCTCATGCCAGTGGTCATGGGAAGAACACAGGCAGTGGCTGACATTGGCCTGAACCTCCTGGGAGGCACCAGAGCCAGTACACCCAGTGGACAGCTCCAGGCCATGTTGAAGCACCACCCAACCACCTCCACAAAGCAAAATACTCATGGGGCAAACTCAGAAGGCATGAGAGACCCACTGAAGTAAATCCTGCTATGTGGGATGGGCCCCTGTACAAATGATCCTTACAGTGGTCATAGCCAGTCCATGCAGTTAATCAGTTGGTATGGGGCTAAATCCCTCCCCTTGGTGTACTAACAGCAAGGCTCAACTATAATAGAAAGGTGTACGCAGCCCACATGGAGAGGCAGGGGCACACCTGGAATGCCTAGCTCAGGTGAACGGGGAGGCTGTGCCACTGGACCCTACAGGATATCCACTACATTAGGCCACTTTACCAAACCAAGAAGATGTACCAGCTCTACTTAATACATAGACAGGGAGGCTCCCAAAATGAGGAGACAAAAAAATGTCCTAAATGAAAGAACAGACCTCCAGAAAATGACTAAACAAAACAGAGACAAGCAAACTACTAGATGCAGAGTACAAAACATTGGTTATAAGGTGTTCAATGAACTTAGGAGAAAAGTAGATGAATTTACTGAGAACTTCAACAAAGAGATAGGAAACATGAAAATGGAGATAGAAAACATAAAAAGGAACCAGTCAGAAATGAAGGATATACTAAATGAAGAATAATTTATAGGGAATCAACATTAGAGTTGGTGAAGCTGAACATATAAACAGATTTGGAATACAAGGAAGCAAAAGACATCCAAACTGAATAACAAAAAGTGAAAACAATCCCTTTAAATGAGGATAGTGTAAGGAGTCTCTGGGACAATTTCAAGCATACCAACATTCACATCATGGGAATGCCAGAAGGAAAAGAGAGTGACCTAGAAATTGAAAACCTATTTGAAAAAATGTGAAAGAAAACATCTGACCTGGCAAGGGAAATAGGCATATAAGTCCAGAAAGTACAGAGAGTCCCTTACAAGATGAATCCAAAGAGGCCCAGATCAAGATACATAATTAAAAAACAAACAAAGGCAAGAGAGAATCTTATAAGCAAGAAAAGAAAAGCAGTTAGTTACCTACAAGGGATCTCCCTTAAGACTGTCAGCTGATTTCTCAATAAGAATTTTGTAGGCCAGAAGAGAGTGGCAAAAAAATATAGAAAGTCATGAAAAGCAAGAACCTGAAACCAAGATTCCTCTACCCAGGAAAGCTATCATTTAGAATCAAAAGGCATATAGATGGCTTCCCAGACAAGAAAAAGCTAATAGAGTTCATCACCACCAAACCAGTATTACATGAAATGTTAAAGGATCTTGTTTAAGGGAAAGAAAGAGAACAAAAAAACACAAGATAAAAAATATGAATAAAATGGAAATAAATACATATCTATCAACATTTGAATCTAAAATACATACATACATACATACATACATACATACATACATACCACACTCATAGATACAGAGAATAGTTCCACACTTGCCAGATGGTAAGGGGTTTGAGAGGTTGGGCTAAAAAGGTGAATGGGTTAAAAAGTACAAATTGGTAGTAACAGAATAGTCATGGGGATGTAAAGTACATCATAGGGAATATAGTCAACAATATTCTAATAACTACATATAGTGTCAGATCAGTATGAGATTTATCAGGATGATCACTTAGTAAATTATATATGTCTAATCACTGGGTTATATACCTGAAACTAATATAACATTGCATGTCAACTGTAATTGAAAAATTAAAAATGATTTTACGATTTATTGTTTATTCTATTATAGTTGTCCTAATTTTTCTATTTTTCCCATCCCCAGCTGAAAGATCTATCTATGCTGTTAAGACTATCACTCATTTCCTTTTTTTTTTTTTTTGCTGGTTAGTTAATATGCTGTTGTATTAATGCACCACAATTTATGATCCATTTTCTTGTTAGTGGACATTTGGGTTGTTTCCAGATTGGGGCTATAAAAAATTGTGTGTAGGTCTTTTTGGTATGTATCTTTTTTCTCTTTGGTCAAATTCCTAGGACAAAGGGTACATATATGTTTACCTTTATGAGAAAATGACAAACTGTCTTCAAAGGGGTTGCATCATTTTACTCTCCAAATCCCTCCTTATGCTGGCCAACGTTTGGTGTCATCACAGTCTTTAATTACACCATATAAGTGATATGTAGTAGTATAATGTCATGGTTTTAACTTGCTTTTTTTAATATTGATGATAGTGATCATTTTTCATGTGCTTCTTAGACATTTAATATCTTTCTTTCTGAATTGTCGATTCAAGTCCTTTGCTCAGTGTAAATTGACTTCCTTCTTTATTATTGAATTGTAAATATTCTTTATATATATTAGAGGTATAAGTTCTTTGTCAGATATATGTACAACAAATTTTCTCCTTGTCTGTGAACTCCCTATTTATTTTATTTTATTTTATTTTATTTTATTTTATTTTATTTTATTTTATTTTATTTTATTTTATTTTATTTTATTTTCATTGTTGTTCAAGTACAGTTTTCTGCCTTTAACCCCCATCCCAGCCCACCCCCACAGCCCTCCGCACCTCCCTACCATTTACAAACCCCCCTCCTTGTTTTTATCCATGTGTCCTTTATACTCATTCCTGCAAACCCTTCCCCTTTTCTCCTGAAATTCCCTCCACTCTCCACTCTGGCCACTGTCAGCCTGTTCTCAATTTCAGTGTCTTTGGTTATATTTTGCTTGCTTGTTTGTTTTGTTGATTAGGTTCCAGTTAAAGGTGAGATCATATGGTATTTGTCTTCCATCGCCTGGCTTATTTTGCTTAGCATAATGCTTTCCAGTTCCATCCACCCTGTTGCAAAGGGTAGGAGCTCCTTCTTTCTCTCTGCTGCATAGATTTCCATTGTGTAAAGGTACCATAGTTTTTTGACCCACTCGTCTACTGATAGGCACCTAGGTTGATTCCAACACTTGGCTATTGTAAATTGTGCTGCTATGAACATTGGGGTGCATAGGTTCTTTTGGATTGGAGTTTCAGGGTTCTTAGGATATAATCCAAGCAGTGGAATTGCTGGGTCAAAAGGCAGATCCATTTTTAGTTTTCTGAGGAAATTCCATACTGTTTTCCATAGTGGCTGCACCATCATTCCCACCAACAGTGCACTAGGGTTCCCTTTTCTCCACATCCGCTCCAACACTTGTTTGTTCATTTCTTTATGATGGCCATTCTGAATGGTGTGAAGTGGTACCTCATTGTGGTTTTAATTTGCATCTCTCTGATAGCTAGCAATACTGAGCATATTTTCATGTGTCTCTGGACCCTCTGTATGTCATCCTTGGGGAAGTGATCATTCAAGTGCTTTGCCCACTTTTTAATTGGGTTGCTTGACTTCTTAGAGTGGAGTCGTGTGAGTTCTTTACATACTTTGGAGATTAAACCCTTGTCTGAGATATCATTGCCAAATATGTTTTCCCATATGGTTGGTTCTCTTTTTATTTGAATACTGTTTTTTTTAGCCATGCAGAAGCTTTTTATTTTGATGAGATCCCACTTCTTTATACTTTCCTTTATGTCCCTTGCTCTAGAGGACGTATCAGTGAAAATATTGCTGCAGGAAATAACTGAGATTTTCCTGCCTATGTTTTCCTCTAGGATTTAATGCTGTCACAACTTATATTTAAATCTTTTATCCACCTTGAATTTATTTTTGTGTATAGTGTCAGTTGGTGCTCGAGTGTCATTTTTTTGAATGTAGCTGTCCAGCTCTATCAACCCCCATCCCAACACCATTTGTTGAAGAGGCTCTTTTTACTCCATTTTATGTTGCTGCCCCCTTTGTCAAATATTAATTGACCATAGAGACTTGGGTTTATTTCTGGGCTCTCTGTTGTGTTCCATTGGTCTATCTGTCTATTTTTTATGCCAGTACCAGGCTGTCTTGATTACTGTGGCCATGTAATACAGTTTGGTATCAGGTATTGTGATCTCTCCTACTTTGCTCTTCTCTCTCAAAATTGCAGCAGCTATTTGGGACAGTTTATAGTTCAATATAAATTTTTGAAGTGTTTGTTCTATGTCTGTGAAATATGCCTTTAGTATTGTAATAGGTGTTGCATTGAATCTGTAAATTGCTTTGGGTAGTATGGACATTTTGATGATAATTCCTCTGATTCATGAACACGGTATATGTTTCCATTTGTTTGTGTCTTCCTTGATTTCTTTCTTCAGTGTTGTATAGTTTCCTGAATACAGGTCTTTTATCCCCTTGGTTAGGTTTATTCCTAGGTATTTTATTTTTCTTGTTGCTATATCTAATGGGTTTTCTTGATTGCTGCTTCTGCTGTTTCATTGTTGGCACAAAAATACCTTTGATTTCTGGATATTGATTTTGTATCCTGCTGTTTTACCAAATTCATTTATCAGGTCAAGCAGTTTCTTGGCCGAGTCTATAGGATTTTCCATGTACACTATGTTATCTGCAAACGATGACAGTTTTTTTTCCTCCTTTCTGATTTGGATACCTTTTATTTCCTTTTCTGGTCTGATCCCTGTGACTAAAACTTCCAATACTATGTTGAATAGAAGTGGTGAAAATGGACAACCTTGTCTTGTTTTTGCTTTTAGTGGGAAAGATTTTAGTTTTTCCCATTGAGTATGATGTTGGCTATATGTCTCTCATATATGGCCTTTATTATGTTGAGGAATGCTACCTCTATTGCTCCTTTGCTCAGTGTTTCTATCATAAATGGGTGCTGTACCGTATGAAATGCTTTTTCAACATCTATCAATATGATCATGTGATTTTTGTGTTACCTTTTGTTTATGTGATGTGTTATGTTTACTGGTTTGTGAATATTGTACCATCCTTGCATCCCTGGGATGAATCCCACTTGGTCATGGTGTATGATCTTGTTAATGTATTGTTAGTTGCGGTTT
>CM052543.1:70627072-70661012 GCA_028533065.1 Trachops cirrhosus
GAAGTGGGTTAAGTTCTGGGAGGGTAATTGTATAACATTTACAATTGTATAAAACAGCTATTATTTGTAATAATAATGGAACAACACTCATATGAGAGAATCTATGTGATCTGGATAACAAGAATAGGGAGTATAGAACCTTGAGTAGTGTGCTAATGGAACCCATGTGAAGTGAAGGACAGTAAATTAGCAATACACTCTGAAATAGAGAACAAGGGAAACAAGTCCAGCAATACAATTTAACCAGCCAAGCAAAGAAAACTAAACAGAAAGAAGAGGAATACAAAAATACTAATAAAATAAAAAATGTAAAAATAATGGAAATAATAATAATACAAATATGCAATAAGTTACAGGTTCTCTGTGGAAGCAAAGTGAAATTTGTCTCACTGTCTCAACTATTGGGATGCCTTCTCTTTGTGTCCAACTCTGGTCTTTTCACAGTTCCAGGCTTTATTGTCTCACTTGTAGGAATTAAAAAAAATAAAAAGAAGAAAAAAGAAGGAAGGAAGGAAGAAGAGATAAAATTGGAAAGAAAGGAAGAAGGAATAATATAAGAAAGAAGGAAAGACAAGAAAAAGGAATTGAGAGATAAAAAATTATAAAGATTAAAAAATAAAACATTACTTAAAAAAAACCTCTTGCTGGCTTCAAACTGGCCAAACCAGTTTTGCTGGTCTTCCTGGCTGCAGCAGGCTGAGGGGTGATTGGTTTCACTTTTTTCCCCTCCTGACCCACACTCAGTCAGTATCCAGCCCAGCTCTCCAGTAGCCTCTGGTCCCTAAGGTTCCAAAGGTTCAGGTACACACTCTTCCCATGGCTAAAGGAGTGCACACAGGCCTTCCGTGCAACCCTTGGGACCGTTGCATGGCTGGGTGGGGAGAAGGCCTGGGTGGCTGCTTCAGGAGAGTTCCCCAAACTGTGTCTCTTTTTTCACTTTTTCTTTTTGAGAAATTCCTCCTATTCAAGTCTGTTCCTCCATACAGAGGCCTGGCCTCTCACACAGCCAAATTCTCCAACCAGACCAGGGAATATCAGGGTCAGGGCCTGTGCTGCCCCAACTCTCAACTCTCCCCAGCTGGAATCCACAGACTCTGTGGGTGCTCACAGCCCCTGTGTGTTTGCCACTTAGTCCTTATTCCCCTCTTGTGTCTTCAAGCAACCAGGCCTCTCCTGGTGCTGCTCAAACCTTGTTTGGCAGGGGAGGGAGCAGTTGACCCAGCTCTCTCCCAAGAACCCTGTGGTAGACCCAGTGGACGCTGGGCCTGGGGCTGCAGCCACCCTGCTTCCCACGCTGGTCCCAGGGACCTTATTGTCCTGAAGCACTCTCCTTACCATCTGGTTTTTCAATGTCCTCTACAATTTTTGGTCTCCTGTTTTCATGTATGCTGGGGTACTGTTGGCTGTTTGCTCTGTTCCTCCATAGATCAGCTAGGTTTTTCTCCCGTGTGTAGGGGGAAGTAGGATCCACTCCCTCCTACCTCACTGCCATCTTCAGTCTCACTATTTATTTTTTAACAATGATCTTAAAATTCTGCTCTTTAAATTATCAAAAGTATTTAATTTGACAAAGCCCAATTTTTTGTTACTGTTTTTTTTTATGGCTAGTGCTCTCTGGGTTCATCTAAGAAATCTTTTCCTTAACCCAAAATTGCAAAAATATTCTCCTATGTTCTTGTAGAAAAGTGTTTCCCAATCTTTTAAACATTATCACCCATATTTGTTTTCTAGGGCTACCATAATAAAGCAGCAACCAAAGTGACTTAAAACAATAAAAATTCATTCTTTCATAATTCTGAAAGCTGGAAGTCCAAAATCAAGGTGACAGCAGACACATGCTCTCTTTGACAGCTGAAGAGGAGGATCTTTTCTTGCCTCTTGCTAGTTTCTGGTGGCTTGTTGGAAATCCTTGGCATTCCTTGACTTGTAAATACACTCATGTCATATTCTGCCTCAGTCTTCACAAGGTCTTCTCTCTTATGTCCATCTCTATGTCTCTTCCCTTATTATAAACATGCTAGTCATTGAATTGGAGGCCTGCCCTACATGAGTACAACCTCATTTTAACTTACTTCTTAATTACATCTGCAAAGGTCCTATTTTCAAATAAAATTACATTCACAGGTACCAAGGGTTATGACTTTAACATAGCTTTTTGGGAGGCACAATTCAAACCATAACACTTTCTTTTTAGATATTTTTTTCCTAATTATCCCAACCACCAACATGAAATGCTGATACTACAGATATACTGTGTATCTGTTTTTGTACTGTGGTTCTTTGGAGGGCCATAAATTATTGTAGTAGCTAAGATTTTTTTTCACCCTCTCAGAACCAATTTTTACCTCTGTTCATATTCAGGACTATTACCCATCTCTAATTAATTTTTGTGTATTGTGAGAAGTATAGGTCACTTTTCTATGTGGATATCCAGTTGTCCCAGCATCATTTGTTGAAAATGTTTTTCTTGTCATTGAATCACTTCAGTGCTTTAGTCTCAACGTGTAATTTTATTTCTGAACTGCTAATGTATTGCATTTCTTTAGTTGTCTCTCTTTATATCAATACCACATTGTGTCTATATAATGCAGTTTTATAGTGCAGCTCTTCTTTTTAAGGATTACTTTGGCTATTCCACATTCTTTGAATTTCTCAGCAAATTTTAGAAACAACTTGTAAATATCAACACACACATGAAAAGCCTATTGAGTTTTGACTGGAATCATGTTAAAGGTATTGATTAATTTGGTTGAGTATCATTATCTTAGCAATATTGAGTCTTTCAACCCATTATTACAGTATATCTCTTCATTCACTTAGGTCTTCATTAATTACTCTCAGTAATGTTTTTGTAGTTCAGGTTTACAGATTTTACATACCTTTTTGTTAAATTTATTCCTAAGTGTTTTGTGGTTTTACATGCTTCTCTAAGTTATATTGAAGCTCAATTTACAGAAGTTCATTGCCAGCATATAGATATACAATTACTTTTTATATATTGACTTTGAATCCTACTGAACTCACTTATTAATTCTAGTGGTTTTATGTAGATTCTCTAGGATTGTTTTTGTATACAACATGTTGTCTATGAAGAGAGCTACTTTTCCCATTATTTTTCAATGTGTATGCCTTTTATTTCTTTACTTGTTTTTTCTACCCTCACTTGGACCTCCAATACAATGTCAAATAGAACTGGTGAGGAGTAACTTGTTTCAATCTTAGGAGGAAAATTTTCAGATTTCAATATTAAGTTATTAGCTGATATTAGCTGTAGGTTTTTCCTAGATGCCTTTTGTCAGACTGAGAAAGTTTCTTCTATTTCTAGTCTGCTGAGAGGTTTTTTTTAAAAAATAAATGGGCATTAAATTTGGACAAATATTTATCTCTATTGAGATTGTATGATTTTTGTCTTTTTTAAATGTGTGGTAAATTATTTACATTGACCAATTTTCAATTTTGAATCAATCTTATATTTATGAAATAAACACCAGTTAGTCATGATGTTATCCTTTTTACTACTATGTCACTGAATTCAATCTGCTAATAACATGACAAGGTTTGAGCACCTCTTTTCATCAGAGAGGTTGGTTTGGAGTGTTCTTGTAATGACTTTAGTTTTGGTATCAAATTAATTCTGCCTCATAAAATGAGTTAGGAAGTATTATCTCCTCATATATTTCTTTAAAAGAAATTGTTTAGAATTGGTATTGTTTTTTCTTAAATTCTTGGTACAAATAACCTATGTAAATGGCTGTATTTTTCTTAGAGAGTTTTATAATATGAATTCAATATTTTTCATAAATATTAAAGTCTATTCAGGTTTCCTATTCCTTCTTGTGTCAGTTTTGTTAATTTATATCTTTCAAAAAATTTGTTCATTTGAAGTAAGTTTTTAAATTTGCTAACAAAGATTTGTACATAATATTCCATTTTATTAAAGTCTGTAGGCTCTGTAGTAATTTCACTTTTCAATTTTATATTGATAATTTGGATTTTCTCTCTTTTTTCTTGAAAAGTCTACCTGGTGTTTATCAATTTTACTAAGCTTCTCAAAGAACCAACTTTTAGCTTTATTAGCATTCTTTATTGTTCATAAATTTCTATTTTAATTGATCACCTCTCATGTCTGTTATTTCCTTTGTTTTGATTTAATTTGCTCTTATTCCTTAGCTTTTTCAAGTGAAAACTTCATTACTGATTTTAAATCTTTACACTTTTCTGATATAAGTGTTAAGGTTAAAAACATTTCTCTAAGCACTGCTTTAGAGTCATTCCACAAGTTTTTATCTGTTCTGTTGTCACTGAAATTTAGTTCAGGATATTTTCTAATTTTCTTTATAATTTTATCTTTTGTCTACAAGCTATCTAGAAGTGTTGTTTAATGTCCAAATAAATTAGAGAGCTTTACAATAACTTTATGTTATTAATTTCTAATTCAATTCTGTTGTGGTCTGTAGGCTATCTCCCTTTTAAAAAAATTATTGAGGATCATTTAATGGCCCACCATAAGGTCTATATTGCTGAATATTCAAGATGCACTTGAGAATGAGTCTTATGTAGTTTTTGCATGTAATGTTCTACAAAGGTTATAAAGGTCATATTGTTCATTTATATTCTTCTGTTTTCTTAGATCCTTTCTGAGTCTGTGTTTACCTGTTTTATCATTATTGCAAGAAAAACATTGAAATCTCCAAATACAGGTGTGGAGTTGTCTATTTCTCTAAGTTCTCTTAGCTTTAACTTTATGTATTTTGTAGCTCTGGTATTAGGTGTGTACATATTTAAAACTGTTATGTCTTCTTAATTAATTGACCTATTTATTATTATATATGACCCTCTTTGTCCTAATAATTTTTTCCATTGGGACTTCTACTTTGTCTGATATTAATAGAGCCAAATCAGCGTTCTCATTACTGCCTGATTTTTTCTGTATTTTTGCTTCCCATATGCCAGCATTTTTATATGTTAAGTGAATCTCTTGTGAACAGCACATAATTGAGTATTTTTTCAATCTGACCATCTTTGCTTTTTATTTGGAGTGTTTGTTGCCTTTGCATATAATGCTATTATTGATATGATTGGGTTTGAATCTACTGCCTTGCTATTTGTTTTCTATATATTGTTACTATTCATTTTTACCTCTTTTCCTATTCTAGGTTAACTAAAATATGTTTAGCATTCCATTTTATCACTTCCATGAATTTTAATCTTATTTATATGTTTTAATATCTAGAGGTTATTTTGGAATTTATAAACCTTTAACTTAGCTGCAGAAAATGTTCCAATATTATACCACTTTGTCTATAAAGCAAGAACATTATAATATCATATTTCCACTTGCACTTCCCATTCTTTGTTATAGTTGTTATCCATTTTACTTATATACATGTTATTAATTCCACAATATATTATTATTTTGCCTTAAATGGGGACTAATCATTTTAGCAACATTATTGAGACATATAGGTATACATATTTGAAATCTTCACCTAATAAAAAGTCACAGAGATTTATTCTCCTATGTTCTTCTAAAAGTTGTATAGTTTTAGGTTTGACATTCAGGTTTATGACCATTTGGAGTTTTTTTCTGTGTATGCTGTGAGATATGGATTGAGATTTTTTTCTCTTATTTTTGGCATATGGACATCCAATTGTTTCAAAAATATTTGTTGAAAAGACTATTCTTACTCCACTGAAATATATTTGCATTTTGTCAAAATCCATTGACTGCATATGTGTGGGTCTATTTCAGGACTCTTATATTTCGCTGATCAAAGACTATACTTTCAGGGATCATTTCTATAGTTCATTGTATTTCACTGATCAATTTGTTTAACTTTACACTAGTTCCACAATATCTTGGCTACTGTAGCTTTATAACAAATCTTGAAATCTAGTATGATTAGGCTTCTAACTTTGCTTTTCTCTTTTCAATGTTATTTGGCTATTCTGTTTATTTTGCATTTCAAAACAAAATTTAAAATTATTTTCTACAAAAATCCTGCTGGAATTTTGATTTGGATAGCTTTGAATTTATAAACCAATTTGGAAAGAATCAACATCTTAACAACACTGAGTTTTTCAATCCATGAACATGTTCTAGTTCTCTATTTACTTAGGTTTTTCATTTCTCTCAGTATGTTGTATAGCTTTCAATGTACAGGTCTTGCACATTATTATACTTATTTATATATATTTATACATATTTCCTTTATATATTTATTTTTATATATTATATATTTCCTTGTTTTATATAATTATTAATGGTATGTTTTCCTATTTCTGATTGCTTATTGTTAGTATATAGAAATAAAATTTATTTTTTAATTATGCTTCTAGTGGTGTTTTGTAAACTCTGTAAGATTTTTTCACATATATGATCATGTAATGGTTAATAAAGACAGTTTTATTTCTTATTTTATAACCTGCATGCCTTTATATATCTTTCCTTTACCCCATTGCATGTCTAGAATCTCTAGTACAATGTTGACTAGAAGTGATGAGCATAGATATCCTTGTCTTGTTCTTTATTTTAAAAGAAAAGTATTCAACATTTCCCCATTAATGCATTGCTAGCTCCAGATGCCCTTGATCAAAATGAGAAAGTTGTCTTTCTAAGTCCCACTTAGTTGACTGACAGTCTTTATTAGGAATAAGTGTTAACTTTTGTTGAATACTTTTTCTGTATCTATTGAGATTATCATACTGTTTTCTTTTTTTCTTTTTTAAAATATCTTTTATTATTCTTCAAGTACAGTTGTCTCAATTTCCACCACACCAAAGCCCCCTGCCCCACCCATCCCTGCCTCCCATCCTTGAACCTACCCCCTTTGGCTTTGTCCATGTGTCCTTTATACATGTTCCTTGGTGGACCTTCCCCTATTTTCCCTCATTATCCCTCTCCCCCCAACCCCTCTGATTACAGTCAATTTGTTCTTTATTTCAGTGTCTCTGGTTATATTTTGCTTGCTTGTTTGTTTTGTTGATTAGGTTCCACTTTCTGTTCCAGTCTGTCATGGTGAATTGCACTGAATGATTTTCAAAGGTTTCATCAACCTTGCATTTTTGTGATATGCCTCACTTGGCCAGGATGTATATGGTTGGATTAAATTTTATATAATTTTGATAATTTTGTTAAATTTTTTAACTATGTAGTTTTTCAATAATGTTTATCTTTTGCTTGGGGACCACAGTAAAGCTGCTTCATAAGATGAATTGGGAAGTATCCTCTTTATCCAATTTTCTTAAAGATTTTATGTAGAATTGCTATAATTTCTTCTTTAAATTATTCACCAGTGAAGCAATTTGAACCTGGATTTTGTATGTGTGTGTGGGAACTTTTGCAACCTCAAATTTCATTTTTTAAATAGATACAGTGTGTTTATACTATCTCCCCTTGAATAGACTTTAATAGTATGTATCTGTCATGAAATTGGTCCCTTTCATCTAAGTTGTCAAGTTTCTTGCATAAAGTTATTTATGTTATACCTTCATTATCTTTTTAGTATCTGTAGCATCTTTACTAATGTTAGCTCTTTCATTTCTGATATTGGTAATTTGTACTTTCAAAGAACAACTTTTGGTTTCATTGATTTTTCTCTATTGTTTTTCTACTTTTAATTTCATTTATTTTGGCTCTTATCTTTATTATTTCACTTCTTCTCCATACCTTGGATTTCATTTGCTCTCCCTGCCCCCCAAGTTTCTTAATGTACAAACTGAGATCACTAATTTGAGAACATTCTTATTTTCTCTTACAGGTGTTTAGTGCTCTAAATGACCCACTAATAGTGGTTAAAGGCCATCCCTAAATTTCAATATTTAGTTTTATTTTTATTGAGTTTAAAATACTCTCTAATTTTCCTTTTTATTATTCTTTCAACCATGAAATATTAAGATGTATGGAGGCAAATAAACATATGAAAATTTGCATATACCCATATAAAGACTTGTGTTCAAATATTCACTGAAGTTTTATTTGTAATAGCAAAGAGCAAGAAAAAAACTAAACCTGTATCAGTGTGCAAATGGATCTCAGAAATAAAAAACAAAACTGTGGTATGACCATATCAGGAATACTTTTTAACAATAAAAAGAAATGACTATTGAGACATGCAACAACATGAATGAATCTCAAAGTAATTACACTGCATGGAAAATGGCAGACAAAATGGGACATGTTATATGGTTCCACTAATATAAAATTCTGAAAAATGCAAATTACTCTGTAGTAGCACAAAGCACATGAAAGTGAGAGAGAAAAAGGAAGAGTTAGAGGAAGGGATTTCAAAGGAATAAGAGGAAACTTCTGGGAGAAATGGACATTATCATTATGTTGACTGTGATGATCTTACAGGTGTATACATGTGTCAAAACCTATAGAATTTTACATATTAAATGTGTATCGTTTCTTATATGTGAATCATACCTAAATATAGCCCTTAAAGAAACAAATGCAAATCTAGAATGGAAATATTGGCTCAATCACTGCTCAAACTACTATGGCAGCACTTCCAATCAAGATGGTGGCAAAAGTAAATGCTGTGCTCACCTGTTCCCACAACCACACCAAAATGACAACTAAACCACAGAACAGCCATCACTGAGAACCTCCTGAACACCAGCTGAACAGGATTCCTGTAACTAAAGAATAGAGAAGAAGCCACATTGACACTGGTAGGAGGGGTAGTTTAGAAACTGAAGGGATATCTCAGCTTTGGAGGTCCCGCTGAAGAGCAAGGGGTCCCAGCCCCATACCTAACTCTCTAGCTCTGAAGTCCTTTGACTTAGTTGCTATGTCTACTTGCTCCTCTCCTAATCTCTTTGTTTCACTCCCATGAGTGTGTACATATGTGTGTGCCATTAAAACTCCCCCAGGGAGATTACTATTTATATTCATGAAGGAGCCTGGCTACCTCAAAGGTAATGAAATCTCTTTTATCCAGTGTATATATATGAGTGCCCTTGTTATATTAGTGCATCCAGTGTCTTCTTCAATCTTTTGTGGCCAGGGAATCAAAGTGCCATGACAAAATGCAAAGGAACCCTCATGGCAGGAAATGTCTTTGGCTACTTCCATGAGGAGAAGCCTGTGCCTGCGGGGTTTTCTTAGACACTTTTCCTCCTCACAGGTACAAGTAAGGAGGCATGTTCCTGTTCACATGAGCCTTCAGGAGCTCAGGCAGCCCTCCCATGTACCAGGTTCCTGAAATGGCATTAGAAGCTCCTCCCAGTCCTTCTCTTTAGAGACAGGGGCACCCAAGACAGTGAGCACTTCAGCTCTTTCTATTGTAGAAGAACAACAAGTGGAGACTGACACTATGCTGTTATCTCCAAAGCATAAATAGTTCTCAGGCACAATAAATTACATAAATAGAAAATGTTACTGCATTCTCCCTGTGGTCAACCTGGATTGCAGAAAAAGTTAAGAGTATAGTATATCTACAGAGTTTACCTCTTATACAAATGTATGACAATGGAGGAAGAAGAAGATTCATCATTTGAAAACATTGATTATGCTCTATTTACACCAAAGGTTGCACACAGAAAGAAGAGACTGGGCAGAGGCTCATCTTGGTGAAAGAGGGATCTCTCCATCTCAGTTATTTTCTCCAAAGTCCAGAAACAACATAATCCTGATGTGTGAGTTTGTTTTAGTTCTTTAAGCTGCTGCTTCTGCCAAGAAACTCCTTGTTACCTCTTTGTGCTGCTTGTTCTACTGGTCATTTCTACATAAAAGATTAAGAGCCCATTGCAGAAGGGAGGAGTGGAAGTTCGAATGTTTATTATTTTTAAGCTTACTCTTGCCCTTTTGAAATGTGATGCACATGTGTAAAAGTACAGATACAAGAGATGGACTTCCTAACCTAAAAAATGTCTCCAACACAAAGGCAATGGACCTGCAGCTTTTCAGTACGCTTATTGTCTCTCTTTTATCATCTCCTTTTCTCATTTCAACGAGTTTCTTTTTCAGTGATTATTCCAGAACCAGTAATGTGACATAGGGTGGATATTACAAAGTAAGGGGGACAAGAGAGAGTTAGGGAATGTGAACAAATATAAATCAAATAAGCATGTGGCCTGACAACAAATACTTGATTGGTTTGCACTGTACTTAAGTAGCTATCTTAGTCTGTTCAGGCTGCCTATGACAAAAGAGTATAGACTGAGTAGCTTATAAACAACAGAAATTTATTTCTTACAGTACTGGAGGCTGAGGTCTGAGATCAGGGTTTCAGCAGGATTGGGTGAAGGATCTCTTCTGGGTCACAGACTTATTGTGTCCTCACATGGAAGAGGGCAACGGAGTTCTCTCAGTTCTCTCAGGATTCTTTTATAAGGCCACTAATCCTATTCGTGATGTTTCCACCCTTAAGATCTAATCACCTCTCAAGGGTCACACCTCTTAACACCATCATTTTGAGTGTTAATTTTTTTTCTTTTTTTGTCCTTATTTGCATCTTTATTGCATTTTTCCCATTATCATTTAGTCCCCTTATAGCCCCTCCCCACAACAATCGTGATACTGTTGCCATGTCCATGAGTCCTTTTTCCTTTTTGCTCAATCCCTCCACCCACCAAGCACCCCACCTTAGCTATCATCCTGCTGTCTATGAGTCTGTTCCCATTTTCCTTGTCAGTTCAGTTTGTTTACTAGATTCCACATATGAGCAAAATTATATGGTATTTGTCTTTCTCTGACTGGCTTATTTTACTTAGCATAATCTACAGATCCATCCATGCTGTTACAGAGGGCAAATTTTTTTTTATGACAGAGTAGTATTCCATGATGTGAACACCATCACCTTGAGTGTTAAATTTCCAATATGTGAATTTTGGGTGAACATATTCAGACCATAGCAGTCACTGAAAACTAGAGTACCTCAATGTACACACACACACACACACACACACACACACACACAGCAGGATGAAAATCAAAGATGGCAAAATGCATAGAATTTAAAATCATCTGACTAAGGCCATGAGGCATGTCTTGGCCTTGCCACGTACCAGGTCTAAGCAAGTCTTTTCAAACTCAAAATTGCAATTTCCTCATGACACCTGACCTACCCATTTCCCACGGGTAGTATAAAAATGACATTGTATAGAAAAAGTGGCTACTGTGTGCTGTCATGTTTTTTCACTAATATAATACTCTGTACAATAACAAAGGTCTTCAATGAAGGAGTTTTTCTAATTTATTAACTCAACAATTATTTATTAAGTGTCTACTATATTCCAGACATTCCTACTTCTCTTTATAATTGTATTTTTTTGCCTTCCAGATCCTGGGATGACTTTCTATTTGGAAATGAGAATTTTGTCAGTTCTACATCTTCCATGTAACTTCTATATGTAAACCTTTACATAACAAAGAGATATGTATACATTACACATGCACACAGAGAAAAATAGATCATGTCAATATTATAAAAAAGTGCCAAACCAAAACAAAAATTTAAATTTTATAAGAATAACAATGGCTTACCCAAAAATACACTATCCTAAAGTGTTTTAGAAAGAGAAATTGCAGATAGTTATGCCTAGCAACTTCATAATTTGTGCTCAAACAGGGGACAATATTGTTTTAAACCTTAATTATCATCATCTCATCAAAGCTTCCAAGTCATTGTAATCCATCGTCTCACACTTTAAATTTATTCCTGGTCTCCCACATTCTGGAATACTTTATAATTTAATGATCTTGGTCCTCCAAATGTATTATCATGCCAATTTCTCCATCACTAGACTGTTTGTGGTACTAAGTCAGTATCTAAACTAAAGAAGACAAAAACCAGAGGCCAGAACCAGAATATATACTCAGAGTTTCTACTCTGCTTCATCTTCAGCTTTAATTTACTTCAATAGTTTAAAAAACTGTGGGTGCCTTGTTGAAATTGCTTCATGAATAAACAGTAAGAAATTCCCTCCAAAATTGGATGATTTAAGTTCCATGTTTTTTCTCCTGCATAATTTAGAGTTTGAATAAATAGACAAATTAATTTTAATTTAAAACAAAATAATCACTGCTTATAGCTTGACATATGCATTAGATAACTTCTAGTAAAATTTTTGAATAAAATGTATACTATAAAAGTTTTGTTGTTTTGCAAAATATAACCAAAGACACTGAAATTGAGAACAGGTTGACAGTGACCACAGGGGAGAGGGAAGGGGAGTATAGGGGAAAAAGGTGAAGCATTTGCAGGAACAATTATAAAGGACACATGGACAATAACAAGTAGGGGGTGAAACAGGGGAGGGAGGTAAGAAGGGTTGAGGTGGTGGAGAGGGGTTGGGGAAAAGGCAGAAAACTGTACTTGAACAACAATAAAAAATGTTTAAAAATTTTTGTTGCTCTTTTATTTACCTCATTAAAATGTCTCAGAAATGGCTTCTTTCCTTTGAAAGTGCTTCAGATCACCTATTGTTTATATTTTTACTGTATCTTTTTTCTTTGTAAATTAGAAAAGCAGTGAAGGAATAAAATACATGAAATTTGCTAAGCAGATCCCTGAAGCATATAGGGTCTGATTTTTTAGGCCTGTGAGGGGTGGCATCAGCAGTCACAAGCCTGCTTTACAAAGACAGAGTTGAAGCTGCATCTTCTACTCTCTCTTCTTTTTTGTCCAGCAACACAGAGATAACCACTAATTCACCCACCACTGTATATGTACACATGGCCACACTCCCTCCAGCATTCAACCCTGTCTCCTTTCTATTGCCCCATCCCCACTGCTATGGAGCTCTACCCTATGCAGCTTAGCTTTGGCTGGGTTTGAATGGGAAATTCACCAGTGATGCTGAAAGAGTGTTTTGCTTCTCCAGCATCTGGAATGTTCTTTGTATACTTCCAAGAGTAGCAAGAAAGATTGGGCTAATTAAGCATCTGCCTGAGTGAAACAAGAGAAAGGGCTCCTGTTTATAGCTGTGTAGTGTGATTGTTATGGGGAAACAGCCAGTGGCTGCTATACCCAACCTCCTCCATACTAACTCAACTCTGGGCATACCATAGTCCAGTCATTACTAACCATCCCTCAATCACATCTCTTTGGAAACTTGCCTCTTGTCACAGCATAATGCTCCTATGTTTCTATTTCTCTAAAATGGAGAACAGAGGCATGGCCCAACTTGACCAATATCATTCTTTCCCCACTTTGGTAAAAACTAGTTTTTTCAGTCATTTATAAAACAGTCATTGCTGTGTCCTCTTTTTACCCAAAAGGAGGGGGTGGTCATGGTTGGATAACACTGGCTGAGCAGGACCAGTTGTTTGTTACAAGGACAAACTATCTGGGGGGAAGAAGGAGAGAAGGCAAGAAGCGTACAGCATTTTGCTAAGTCTGAATTCTTTGTTATTAATTCAAGTAATAACACTGGAAAAAAGGCTCAGTATTCTGACTCTTGATTATCTGGGTGCTATAAATGTTTTTAAGGGGACTTTTGATGGATTACAAATACACAGAATAAGAAAATGGGTAACTATGTCACAGAAGTATTCAAAGGGATCACTGCATTGAAATCCGGTACTCTTCTTCATTAAGTCATTAGAGATAATATTCCATGTGCTTTAAAACCAAGAGTCTGTTCATGGTTTTGAGCTTTGAACCTGTCACTTTAAAAATAGCAAAAGAAAGCTTATACGAACAAACTTTACACAAGACAACATTGGTTAGACTATTTCTTCTCTGCATCACTTGTCTTCACCTTGAGCAGATACTTCTTCTCTAAATTTGATCACCCTAACCTGATCTACCATTATTTACCAAAGAACATGAAGAAATAAATCTGTTTTCTGTAATTGTGACCATAATTTGGTTTTCATAATGAGCCCAGAGAAATTTGACTTTATTTTGGGTTCAAAAGGTGAAAATCTTTTCTAAAAACTTGAAATTCCTTGACTTATGGATTTGTTTTCAAGAATTAATTGTTTTGGAGCATTCTTAAAATGCTTAATTTGGAGCACTTTGCATCTCATGCTTTCTTTTAAAAGCACTTCACTAGTTATATAACACCTCACAGTGGCTTTGATCCCAGAAGATAAAATTACTCACAGTGGCTGGAAATGCAGGTACTTGGTATCCACCTTCTGGCCCATGAGACCACACAAACTCCTGAAAGTCCTCCAAATAAAAAAAAAATGAGCCATGATTGTTTCCTACAAAAGTTATGTTTTATGAGAAATCATCACCAGATTGTTACAGTGGATTTATAGTCAATAGCATCTTCTGGAAAACAGTAAAATTTTTTTAAATCTTCAAATCAGAGTCTATTCATTGTTTTCCCAATATACATTCCTTCCTTCTTCCTTTGTATGAGAACAGAGCCCTGAATCATTGGGTGTGGCAATTTGCATAAATATAAAACTACATTTCTAAGTATCTCTTATAGATAGAAATGGCCAAAGAGATATGAGTGAAAGTCACTGAGTGTGATTTTTTGAAAAGGGGATTGACTCAGATGGGCGGGAGGATGGAAAGGCTATAGCTATTGCAAGCATCTTGTGAGCACGAGGTTACCCTGAAGGTAGAAGCCATTTACTAAGGGTAGTAGAGCGGAAAGATAGAAAGAAAATGGTCCTTGATAACCATGGGGCCATGATACTATCCTCAATAGCCTACTTCTAGATTTGTCTTTCCAGGAAAAAAATACATGTCTTATTTAAATACTGTTGCTTTGGGTCTTTCTTACTAGTAGCCAGACCTAACTTTCCCCTTATTCCCTTCTCAATTGTGTTTGACAGATAGGATGACTCAGATATTAAACTAAATTATTAAAATTTAACTTAGATGATTCCAACTGTGGAGAAATACAATCTTGCAATTACTGAGCATGATCACTTCAATGAAAAAGAATATAAAAAGTACAAGAGAGTCACAGTAAGGAATAATTTAGGAAAGATTAGGAGTCTTTCAAAGTGTGTCAGTTATCAAAAGAGAAAAAAGACTCATTATAAAAATCAAATCCTGGGCATTGTCTTTCAGAAGAGGGAAGACCTACACATAGAGTGATCAAACCCCAGAAAAACAGGCAGAAGAGAGAGGCAATGGAGGAATGCATGTGCATGTGTGTATATAATTAATCAATGCAGGTGAGTGAAAATGGTGTGGGCAGCTATACAGTATAGAAATCTTTGGCAGAAAGAGAAAAAATTATTCTGAAATGAGAATTTGAGACCTGTGGTTTATAGCATAGATGTCATGTTTCTATAGCAGAAGACACCTTTAGCAACAACATTTAAGCATATTTGAGTTAGGTTCTGGGGCCTGGAGAACAAGACTCTTGGCTAAGTGTACAGCTCCAAGGCTCAGACCACCATGCACTTCTGGCTTGATGAGGCAGTTGCTGACATGGTATAGCCACCGCAGAGCAATCTATGCCACTTGACTTGAAGGCCCCACCAATGCTCCCTTTCTGCATCAGAAGCTGACCTCAGCTGGACCACTTCCTCCACAACTAAGCCCATTTCCCCACAACACACTATCCTTATGTTTGTCATGCACCTTGCAAGAGAGCCTGGATATTTGAGTGTTGACTTCTACATTGGAAAACAAGAATGTAGTAATTTTCCCAAATACACAGAAAGACATCAAAATATGGTAGGAAGTTATGAATAGAATAAATATGTTCTGCACAGCTACTAAAAATGAAGAATTCTGAAAGTTGTGTTAAAACTAGGAGAAAAAAACAACTGGTTAAAAAATTCAAACAACTGATAAAAGTCCAGTTTCATTCTAAAACTAGGGCGACCTTTGGGACTAAGTTAAGAGGGTTCTGGTGTCTGTGGTCCACAGACACTACATTCTGCCAGTTAGCAAATGGTTATTGAATGCAAATACATGCCAGGCCCTGTTATGGAACACTGGAGATTCAACAGTGATCTGATATACACTGCTAAAAGTCTTTGCCTCCATGGAGCTTACAAATCACTGATGGAACAAATAGGACTTGAAAAGCCAGATATAAGAGTAAGCTATTGCATACCTGCAACTCATTCAGGCTTATTGAGCTGTAGTTCCTAATTCTATACCCAGTATTTCCCTCAGTATGTTTTGCCAAATGATCAAATGTGCTACGAGAATAAAAGGGGCTTGAAGATCAAATACTTTGGGGAAATGACAAGGAAACAAGGGTAAACAAGTGATTGTCAAAGGCAGGATTTCTCAGAGGCTTTAATATATTTAATATATTAATATTTGCTTTGGAAATCTCCAAGAAGAGGACAGAAGTCATGTATACAAATTTACATCATGTATACAAATTTACACGACCACAGAGTCTTTTTTATATTGTATCTTCCTGAGCTTGAATACCCAGGGACACTCTGGAAAATGCTTTCTTGTTCTGTAACAGAGTTGATTTTAGTCTCTTAAAATAACTGCTGGAGAAAGTGGAGGGTGAGGCCTATAGCACAGCAGTGAATCTTTGGGTTCAATTCCAAGAAGAGTACTCCTTGTTCTCCAGGTGAAAACAGTGGGAGGATGAAGCACTGCACAGGACATACCATGGTTTAGGAAACCCTGGGCAGTTCCCACATGAGAGAATTAGGTTAAGGAGAGAGAGAAACAGAAAAAAAGAACATTGTGGTTCAGTTGAGGGGGTAACCCAACAATAGAGAAATATATAAAATGTGGGCAATAAAGTATATTATTTTCTATTAAGGGGCCCTATTTACAGAAAAAAATTAATAAGGATTACATACAAAAGACAAAATGTACAATCCATATGCTTTTCAAATTACCAATAGAGAACACCACTTTGCAAGCAGTAATTTTAATCCTTTTTTTCAGCAAACCTTCTATTGGTGAAAAAAAATATTTCAAATAGCTCTAATTTTAACCTGACTGTCCATACCCTTATAGGGTGCTGATGGGAGGTGAAAAGTAAGAGTACCACATGTGCACACATGAAAAGATGAAACACAGGGAAATTAATAATCTCTACAGGGTGGAAAAGAAAGGGCTTATATAATTGACAGGTCACAGAAACACTTGAAGGGAATGATAAGAAGCCTTGGGCACAGAAGGCACCAAACAGGAAAATATTTATGAAAGATGACAAGAATCCCACCTCCTTTCCCCAGAGGCCAAAGTCAGATGAAGGGAATGGCATTTGAACTCTGAGCTGTCCTCCATTTTTCAAGAGTCCTTACTTGAAATATCAAACGTTGTGAAAATTTTTCCTTCCATTTCTTTTGTGTCAGTAGATGATGAAATACCACATTATTTTTGACAATCTGCTCAAAATGGACAGTGTGCAAACCAGTGGGCACATGAGATTAGGTGGTTTATTTTCTGAAACTCAAGAGGTATATTTACAGGGTTAAATGAAAAATAATCATTTTTAATTGAATGAAATACAATTAAAATACACAAACAGAATAATTTCTGGTTGACAAATCTCCACAGACCACCCCTCTCTGCTTTTATTGGCTTTCATCAGATTCAGTGTGTATGATTAGGCATGCAAATACTGAGGCCATACTGACAAAACAAAATTTTAAAAATTATTATGGAGCAACTTCTACAACCTCAAAATCATGTTGGTTTTTATGAGAGATATGTTAAAGGAGTAAATGGCATAGCCCTGTCCTCAGAAGCTGATAATCATTTTGAGGGTGTACTATTATACATGGGAAACAAACAGATTTGTACTGCATGAGGCCCCAAGTAGGAGGAGGCCTCAATCCAAGCCTGGAGCAATGGAGAAAAGTCTAGGCTCAATAAAAGAAAGAATCAGCTTCCACATATGGCTCTGGAATGTGTCTCAGAGAGGGCAGCCAGGACAGAGAGAGAGCAGAAGCGGAGGAGCCTTTCCAAGAGCCAAAGCTCTAGAGAACCAGGAAGAGGAAGAAAGAGATATTGAGAGACAACCCAAAGCCAAGGGGAAGGAGGTATTTCTGGGCAGCTTGAGATGTTCCTCCAGCTGGAATGGAGCACTCATGTCCATTGTCCTTCATTCACCCACTCTGCTCTTCTTACAATATTTTTTAGATTTCTCTACTCATAGCAAAGCATTATAGTCACTTTATTTATGTGTCTTTTCCCTTACAGACAATAAACCCCTTCAGGTCAGGGGCCAGGTCATGTTCACCTTTGGAGCATACAGCATAACAGCAGAGCCTAATAGGCTGCATTCTTTACACTGACCACAGGGACAGGGACAGCTACAGAGGGGCTGCTCAGCAGCCTGAGGAGCAGAGGAGAATGGAAGGGTCACAAAAGAAAAGAGTCTGGCAGCATCTAGGAATCAGGTCATAAATGAGTCTAAAATCCATAGGAGAGAACGCTGGGAAGAAAAATCCTGAAGGTTAACCCAGGTTCCATTTCATTTTTATTCTCATTTCTCTCCTAAAGTTGATGTTTCTGTCCAATTTTCTCCTTTAAAAGATAAAAGAAATGGCTTAACAGTGCAGCCTTCACTGGACACCAGCCAGAATTCTTCTAACAAATATATTAAAGTCTGTCCAAAAAGACTAGCAGAAGTATCTGGAATTAGTGAATAGATCACTAATTGTTTCCAATTCTTGCCAAGATAGAAAAGAAAAAGTGACTAATTTGTTATCTGACCATAAAGTCTTGATCCAAACCACACTTACTAGTTAGGGTTGGTATAGTTAAGCAATGACACACTGGAATGAGAATCCCTGAGGCTGCTCACCCACTTGTGCTGGTGTCTTCCTTGCCTGGCATGGCACAAGACCTGTGCGTGGATCTAGCATCCAAGCATTGCTATCTGTGATACACTCTACAGCCAATTTTCTGACAGTGCAGCCACAGTCTTATGGGCTCTGCCCTTGTCAATGGTGCCTTCTCATGTCATGTGCTGGCAACTTTTCAAGGCAGAACCTATACAATTCTCTTATTACAAGACCTAAGAAGAATCATATTCCTCTTGAAGCTTAACTATGCACATTAGTCATAATAAAAATGTAAACCTCTGTCTTGATACTTACCAAAACCACATATTACTTATTATAGGGATTCAGGAAGCTGAAGAGGTAGGGAAAGGTAGAGATGGAGATGGAAATACAGATACAGATGCAGATACAGATACAGATACCGAGTCAGAGTTGCTAAGAGGCAAAGACTTAATCAAATAAATGGCAGAACATACATTACGAGGATATTTAAGTGGCAGGTCCATTCATTCAATGCCTAGACTGTGAATTATGTATGATCCCTTATGAATCACATCCAGCCTTCTGTGCCTTTCAGACTCATTGTGACACTCATCTGTTTACTTGATTGTCTCTCCCACTAGACTACAAGCTACCTGAGCGCAGAGAAAAAATCTTATTCCATGCCTCTGAGAGTCTCATAATGGACACTCAAAACTGTTGCTGAACGAATGATGACTGGATCTTCCCCTCAAGGAGTTTATAAAATAGTACTATGGGGAGTTTGGTACATAGTAAAATATCTATATTACAAGGTAGAAAGTAATCAATTTTATAAACAAAGTAGCAGTTATGTTCTATAAAGTTATTATCTGTAGCAGTTATGGTCTATAAAGTTGCTGCGAACACTGAATTAGCAAATACTAAACTATTGCTCTTAGGGGAAATACTGAGTTAGGTTCCTGTGAGCTTCAGCTCACGACTTTTTCATCAACTGGAACGCCACTTGCATTATACAGATATGTTTGCCAACTTCCTGGTAAAACAAGCCAGCCTTCTAGGTTGCCATTTTCCTGTGTAATACTTAGCATGTATTTTTAAAATTCTTTTGCAGTCTCCTGATCTTCAGAACCTGCATTTCCTGCAAGTTTAACGCCTCACAGGCCATACTGCCTTTTGGAATGTGTGAACCAGCCAAAAACAATGTTAGCTGAGAAGGATTTAACATTTTTCTGACCCTGAGTAACAGGACTGTAAATTTCTTTGGCTTTCAAACTCACAACAATGCTGTTCACTATGCTTTTCTTATGGGTCATCATCTCAAGAACCCACAAATTTAGCTGCTTTTCTGCCTTTTACAGAACTTCATCACACACTAGAGTTATCACTTTAGCACTTTCCAGAGTAGGCTCACATACAGACCAGTGAAATTTCCCTTTTTGGAGGGGCTGTATTGTTGATTCATTAACAATGAACTCATAGCCAACAGACTATAACTCATGCCAGAACAAAGCTTATCTAACACATGTGTTTTCTCTAAAAGGCACATCACAGTGTTCTCATGCTTAGAAACACCAGACAACACTTCAGCACTGTGCGTGGGGCCATTTTAAACAGCAAAAGTACCAACAACAAACAAAAGTGCAAACTATGTGTCACTAAATAGACTGAGAGAAGGACACATGTTTACACTTTGAGAGCTGAAACAAGGCAGAGTGCCACCTGGCTCCACCTCAGCTGGGAGCATGTGCACTGAGCGACTGGAATTTTTCAGCATTCCATACATGTCCAAGAATGACCCCAAAAGTGCCATGGGTATTGGTTATGAGGTTACAAGTAACTTTTTTTCAAATAAATGCATTCACAAATATAAACTCTAAGTAAATGGGCAGCTACTGTACTGTGGGGACAAGGTCCAGAGGAGAGAAAACCCCCTCATGAGATTATTTTGAGAATCAAATGAGACAAACGTATCAAGAATTCAGGGTACTGTCCGATGTACAGGCAGCAGTCAATAAATTCTTATTTTTTTGATCAACTGATGTTACACTTCAGAGAGGAGGTAACATTTGAGCTTATTCCTGAAAGATAGAGAAGATATGGGCATACATGGATAAAAAGAATATTCTGGGCAGAGAGAACAGTATAAGTCAAGAGAGTCAGGACATCACAGAATATTTATAGGAGAAACCAAATGCCCACACCTGGCTGAATCCTGGGATATAAGAATGAATTTGGAAAGACAGAGTGGGACCAATTTATAGAGTTCTATAAATCCCAGGCCACGGGATCTGGACATAATTCTATAGGCAACAGTGCAGCCTTAGTATTCTTTGCACAGGAAGATAATGATCAGAGCTGAAAACTTCCAGACTAATAAGCTAATGATGGTGTGTAAAATGAATGGTGTGTATGAGGTTAGCAACTCAGGAAATCCTTCCGAAAGTAAGAGCATCACTAATTGTAACAATCATAGTCGTGTCGTGATTTTAGAAGAATTTAATAGGAGCAAAGGTAAGAAAAGGGGGAGGTGTTTCAAAATAAAGTGTTTTCCCAGACTTATTGGTGAAAATAGTCACTTGAAGTTTTCAATAATACAAATTCCCCAGCACCATCCCATACCCTATAGAATCCACAGCTCCAGTAGAATAGCCTAGGGAGCCATCTGTCTTCTAAGTACCTTTGATTATTCTTTCCATCAGGAAAGTTTGGGAAACATGGTCTCTGAGCCCTAGGAACTGAGACAGCTGCTCCACTTTAGATAGCTGAGCTGTATTCAGAGAACACTCCCCTCCCCTCCTACATCACGTGTTCACAGGAGGTACTTGGGACAGAGACTCTCTGCTTTGCTCCAGGCTTCACTATACTGTTGGCTTGTTTTGTCAAGCAAGTCTCTCTAGTTCCTAAAGAAGCAAGCCCACTACCTCTACCACAGCCACCACCCTGAGCCAAGTAGTGAGGAAGTACAAATTGTTTCATGAATAGATCAACCTCAGAGAGAAATTTCATTAAAAAGCAGAGAAAACTGACTATATTAATTTGAAATAAATTTTGTCCTCTCTAAGGATAAACTCAATTTATTTATAAATCCAACTTGCATAAATCTATAAATAGTTAAATATATATTCCAACTGCTAATTCTAAAGCAGGAATATAAAGTATTCTCTATATTTATAATTAAGTAAACAGTATGGTATGATGCAAGTAAAAATTTGTTCAAAATTGATTTTGAGTGGACTAGTGAACTATGGAAATCTATTTTCTGTGACTTAATTGATTATATGAAACACAAAAAGGAAAAAAACATTTCTGCCTATGTTATGGAGGTTGTTGATGGCATTAGTGATCAGGGTCAATCAACAGGGGTCATAAGACAAAGGCACTAGCAGAATGAACAAAACCAGCTGGAGCCACAGCAGCACTAATTGGTGTGGCAGAATTCAAAATAAGAGTAACCTGGACCTCTGGGCCCAGGTAGGACACCTCTTGGAGATGCCCAGAAATATTTGAGGGAAGGGTTTCAACATCAGCAAGGGCTCAGACTGAGAACGTGTGGGGGGGCACAAGAGTGTGTACATCTGTATGTATGTGCATGTATGAAAGTTACAAGTGTGCAGTCACAAATCTTCCCAGCTTCAAGTTTCTGTCTCTGGTCCAAACTCCTCCTCGTTTCTTCTTGTCTGTAACCATGGCCCAAGATACTTATGAGAACAAGCTCAGGGGCAGATTACTGGTTTCTAATCCTGGCTCTACCACAGGGGGCTGTACTTTAGACAATTGTTTTAACTTTTCTGTGCTTCAAAATTCAGTTATTAATGTTAGGATGATTCCATTTACACAAACCTGCTCTTAAGACTTGAGCCATTCAAGCGATATACGTAAGGAAAAATGATCGCCGTTGTATTATAGGTGCCTAAACCATTTTCTCTGTTAATTAATTCCTCCCATCCCCTTCTCTGCCCATTTCTCAGAGTGTCTGCACCAACAATCCTACTGACTAGGCAGCAGGTGGTCTTGCTGACCTACCTATACAGCTAATTGAACCAAATCAGATTCTTTTCCATGATTCTGAATTGAAATTTAGTGTCAGGTCAGCCTCTGACATGCACTTGAGTTGATAAAAAGCTCGAGTCAGGTCAAGTATGTACAAAGAAGAAAGAGCCATTTTGCAAAAATAGAGAATAATTATGTAGGCAGAGGGAGGAGCAGAGACGTGACAACACACAGCCTGTGAGAGGGATAGGGAAGGCGAAGCTGGCTGCACTTCTTACCCTTGGCTCAATGAGGTATGCCTATGTTCTTCCGATGAGGTCCCTCATTGTTTCATTAAGTTTATCTGGATAGTGTTTGGAGCCTTGGCACCTGTCTTAGTCTGTTGTGGCTGTTAAAACAAAAACATTATAGACTGGGTGGCTTAAGCAATGAACATTTATTTCTCACAGTTCTGAAGGCTGGGAAACCCAAAATCAGGGCACTGGCAGATTCAGTGTCTGGGTAAAGCCCCCTTACTGTTTCATAGGGGGCCCTTTATGCACTGTGTCCTCACTTGCAGAAAGAGGGCCTGAGAACTCTCTGGGGTCTCTTTTATAAAGACAGGAATCCCATTAATGAGGGCTCTACTCTAACAACCTAATTACCATCCAAAGGCCCTGCACCCTCATACCATCACATTGGTGGTTAGGATTTCACCATATGAATTTGGAAAGGACACAAACATTTCATTCATAACAACACCAAACTAGCCCACCTAAAGCAACTGCTCCCCACAGAAGTTTAGATAGGTTAGTAGCTCTCCAAGCATCATCCTTAAACAAGGTGTGGCCACAGACAAGACCAAGGGCCTGATCTTTCCAACTTTTCCACATCTGTTGCTATTGAAACAGTGCAAGTTATTGAGTTCCAGACTGCCTCAGAGGGCAGCAGGTAAAAATGATAATGTTCTCTAATTCAGACCGAAAAGCCTCCATACTTTCTCTGATGTGACTCTGTACATCATTAGACCAAATTATCTACCAAATTCTCCCATTAGTTCTGCCTTTTAAAGGTACCTTTAATTATCTGTTTAAAAGTGAAAGATAAATAGCTAAGGCAAAAATTACCACATTTCAGAACTCTCATCCTTAATCTATATTTAGCTTGAAGCTAAAAATTATTCATAACTGAGACAAAATATAAAAGCAATGGTGATGACACATTGTTCCTATTTTGGCTTGCTGGAATTATATTCAGACACTGTTACTAGAAATAATGTGAGAATTCTTCAAAGTCAAAACCCAGGTGTCCCTTTACCATCTCTATGTGAGTGTAGGTACATGTACAGTGTTCCCACATGTACAGTGGGAACATGTGTACATGTGTGTATGTGTGTGCATGTGTACAAGCATGCAGCAAATTACAAGTGAGCAGTCACAAATCCTCTGCTTCATAGGTCCTTGCTTTGATCCAAACTTCCTCTCCTGGTTTTATTCCTGCCTGCATCATTGTACAAGATGCTTAAGAGAACAGGTACAGGGCCAGAATGCTGGGTTCTAATCCTGGCTCTATCACATGGGACTATGGCTTTAGGCAATTGTTTATTTTAAATTTTCTGTGCCTCGATTTTTTATCTTTAAAAAGGGCAAATAATAGCTCCTATTTCATAACTTTGCAAGGAATAAATGAGTATATATAAAACTCCTAGAGCCACATTTAGCCACCAAATAAATACTTAGAGAAATGAAATATTATTATTAATCATAACCCTTAGTTATCAAAAGAGTCCTTCTTTGTCTGAACCCCAGATCCATCCCTCAAGTTCAGGTAAACTGCTCTGCTTATTGGTGAATCTAACATAAGATTGTCTGATATTAATCTCTGCTATAAGGATTCATTAGCTCCGGGGGGTTCATTGCCTTTCGGGCTGCTCTCACTTTAAGATTGTATAACTTGACCCCTGCTTCACGTACACACCAGAGTTGCAGAGTCAACTTTCCTAATACAGCATAATGTAGCCTCTTTAGATAAGCAAAGAGTTTTTTAAGACAGATGGTTTAGATCAGTTATTTTATTATTCAAAAGTCTGCCCCTCAGCAGGAATCCATAGAAGTTTAAATTGAACATGAGTGGTCATTCTCAGCCAGATTCATCCCCATCTTGAAAAATGCTTCTTCCTTAATGTTTCGGTTACACTTTCCTTTGATGGACAAACAGCTCCAGCTGTTCCAACCCTTGAAGTGCCTCAAGCTTTCCCGAGCAGGCTTTATCTCCCAGTCTTCCTACAGAGACAAGGGAATCTACACTCAGCCCCCAAGGAGTAGAGAGGACCCATGTTTTCCCTCTGATCTTGTGCTAATTCTTTTTAGTGAATATGAATGACACCTCTTATATTGCAGTTTTGGTTTTGTCACAACTAAAATCTCATTTACCCAACAAAAAGGAATGCCCAGTGTTTGGTACTGAGTACAGTTTTAAAAACAAACAAATAAAAACCCAGAAAATTTAACACATCAGTTATTGAATATACAAATGCTGTTGGATAGAGCTGGGAATCTTCCCAAATTCACACTGACAAACATTCTTCACATCACCAAAACATTATTGTCAATTTCATTTGAATTGCTTTCATACACAGTGGTTTGGGTTTTTAGCACTTTTTACTTTTACTTTTTTAACACTTTTTACTTTTTTTAAAGCCTTCTGACATTCATTTATTTAAGATTATGGCCAATTTGTAATCCAACAACCAGAAGGTAATTGACTCCCTTCTTGGTGAAAGACAGTGTGTTTGGAACATCACAATAAAGGCAGGTCTGATGTCACAAACACCAAGACAAAGTTTTCTTCAAATGAAAGGCTAATTATTACATTTCTCATTCTATCAAATACAGTAGCTTTCATTTTGTAGTTAGATCATCATAGTTCATTCACCCATTCGATAGTTAAGATTGAAAGACCTAAGACTGAAAAATCTACTGTCACTTGCCCTTGCACCTGATAGATAGCCCCAGTTCCTTTTACCTAAGCAGAACCTTGTATGCTACCGCAGAAGACATTCTACCGCATGCGTTAACCACATTGGCGACATCCCTAGGGATAAGTTCATCTGTCTTGCCAATAGTGATTCTACTGGAAATAGCTTTCTGGCTTAGGTAAAAATAGCTGTTTTCATTAGTCAGCACATTTCCTGTTTAGTTTTTAAATACCTACAATTTTTACAAAATGGAAGAATGTGGGAGAGTGGGGCTTTAAATGTTATCAAATTCATAGGTTGCATCTGTACTGAAGAATATTTTACAGCAGAACTTATAAATAAAAAGGAGTAAGAACTTTTTCCATATTAAAAAGACTGATAATTACAGTTGCTTCCTTTGACTGGCAAAACAGCCTTCACTGGAAGAGACCAACTCCCACAGGCTCAGTGAGATGTGTAAAGCCAGTTCATCAGCACATTGTGCACTGGACCAAAGGCAGAGGCATTACTGTCAAGGGAAGGAGATCTGTTGAAATGAAGTATGTTGAATTATGACAGTACATTCACATGACAGTAAAAATAAAACTAAAAAGTCTAAGATGGGATCGTTCAAAAATTATTCCCCTCACCATGAAAAACTTTTATATTGCAGGTGGTTCTCTTTGATAAAGTCTATACATTTACCAAGATGTCATTTTTAATGTCCTAGGGATTATCTAGATATATAATAAGGATAAGAAAGGTGACTCGCTAATATCTAAAACACTGACTTCCTTACTACCTAGTTCACCTGTCAACCATTAGATTCTTTTTTAAAAATCAGGGTTAAATGATCAAATTAGTTGTGTATTTGTCAAAAATCTTTTATTCTACCTCCACTTCACTAAGCTAGATATTAAAATTGTGGAATTTCAGGGCTGGATAGGACTTTAGGACAATGAGATCCTTCAAATTTAAAGGGACTTAAGGCTTGAGAAATTATGTGCAATTCCAGTGCGTAGCTAAGGTTGAGAAAGAGTTCCAAAACAACACTTTTTAAATATTAATGAGAAAGCAAATCACTTGAGGATCTTGTTGAAGGGCAGGTCTGGGGTAGGCCTGAAACTCTGCATTCCTAATAGGCTCGCAGGTGAAGTTGATGTTATCCAAGGTCACAGTTGGGGTAGAAAAGTCTCAAAGATCTAGCCCAGTGGCTATCAAACTGTTCTCAGAACTCTGGGATTCTCTGGACAGTACTGGACAGGTTCTGCATTCCTAGATTTACATTTACTAGAAATGAGGCTCATCTGAGCCTTCATTCATTGCCCACACTCCTCTACAACCACCTTTCCCAATTTAAATTTATCTATTTATTAAAAACAGAATTCATTATTCTTATTGATTGACTTTATAATATGTAAATGCTAAAAATGTGAACTGATAAATATAATCTTTTGTTTGACAAGAGTGTGCACTGCTAAAAGCACTTATATTTTCCTTCCATTTTACAGATGAGGAAACTGAGAAGATATGGAAATCACATCATACTTACTGGCCAGCACAATTCACTGTTACAACACACAGTTTCCCTGCATAATTCAAGAGGAATAAACCAAACTGAGGTCAAAGAAGTGGAAATGAAATTTAGGTTGCAGTTCTGCTCATTTATATGCTACAGTTTGAACTTAAAAACAATGAAACTTAGAAATGTTGACATAACTCCTGGGCATGCTGGGTATGGTCCTGCTAGTTGGAGGTTGGTCATGAATGATAATTTGTTGAAAGTATAAGAAAACTATCTTTAGAAGCTCCAAAAACAGAGGAGAAAAGAAATTGTAATTTGTAGAGCAAATCTTGAACTCTAGAAGAAGAGATCAAAATGCAAGAAAAAAAAGAGAAAGAGGGACTGGAAATAGGCAGGCAGGGAGAACCAAAAAGACTACTGAACTGATGATGGCTCAGAGGGCTGCAGAGGCCACAGCTTTGATTTGGAACCAGGGTAAACTTGGGAGCAAAGTTTTGATTCCTTGGGTTTAAAACAGGAAAGGCAATACTTTGGTTTTCATCTTGTGAACGTAATAAAGGTGAATTAGGTGTAAAGTGTCAGCATCAGCAGACACTTAAAAATCTGACTGCTGTATTCACTCGTGCTGATTGCCATGATTACAATTTGTACCTTTATGCTCCTTTATCCTGGGATCTTCTTAGAGTTAGCTTTTACATTCTACTGGCTGAGCATAAGTGAGCTATAGCAAGAAGGCCCCTATAGCAAGGACGTGGACAGAAAAGGCACAGACTTAGGAAGTAGAATTCTAGGGGAGAATCCCCTGTTGCTTTGTTGTGGTGACAGCAGAAAGAATCAGTCAGAGAAACTTCTATTGGAAGCTTCTCACAGCTTCTGGTTGATTTTAATTATGCTAAACATTAAACCTAATAAAAGACTTCTTAAGTCAAAGAATATATATATAAAATACATATATATGCCATACATATATAACACATATATGTAATGTGTATATTTGCCACACATGTGTGTATGTGTGCATATATGTATGTATGTGCATGTATGTAAAGTTGTGTGTGTGTTTGTATATTTATTTATTTGGGGTCCTAACAGGAAACAGATGGCACACTCAAACAGGACAATGGAGGAGAGTTTGTTGAAGGGATTATTTACAAAGATGGCAGCGTGAAGGTAAACCAGAGATGGGGAACTCCCATTGTCTCCTGACACCCTGCAGTCACAGTGGCTCCTTACTCTTCCAGTACTTGCCGTCCCCCTCTTGCCCCATCCCTGTTCCCCTTCCTGGAATACCCTGATGTCACTTTTTTTGTGTATCTACATCTTCTCAATCTTGAAGGTTTTGGCTGGCTAAACAGGGGGTTTGCACAATAAACCTTCCATCTTGGGTACTATAGTGCTGTCCACCCAAATGAACAGTCAGTTTTGTGAAAGCGGAACCACAACTATCTCTAGCAAAGTGATGACAACCTACTTCCAACAGCCTGCTCAGCAGAAACAATCACAAGATTCTCATGGCCCAGGGCTCAGCCTAACATGTTACTAGGTAAACAGGGAGAAAGGCAACATGCTAATGGGAACACTGAGCAGCACATTACACTTTCATCCTGCCTGCCTGTCCCCTATACCTGCCTTCCCTAGTCACATTATCCTTGACCATCTGTGGTATACATCCAGCCTGCATAGAGGTTTGCAGCCTATACTCTATCATACTGTAAATAAACTCACCTCTTCCCTCACCCTCATTTCACAATGTCTCCTCTATTTCCTTCTGTTAGGGGTTGAACTGTGCCCCCCAAAATGTATATTAACGTACTAACCCCCAATGTACCCAAATGTGATCTTTTTGGAAATAACATCTTTGTAAATGTACTTAAAATAAGATGACATCATACTGGATGAAGGTGGCTCTAAACCCAATGGCTGATGACCTTATAAGTAGAGAGAGATCTGAAGACAGAGTGGGAGAGCAAGACCAATAAAATGGCATTGGTCCAATCAAGATAGCACAAAGTACCTAAAAAAAAATGGAACCACTCATGTCAACCAAGATGGCTGTCAGTCAGCCATGACACTTTGGTTCAAGAAGAAAACTACCTGAGTCACGCTAGACACATCTGGCAAGAAGAGCTAAGATATCTGCACACATGATCAGAAGAGCCATGTCTGCAGGGCAGTACCGCACATAGACAGGCTCTTGGGGAAATTCCACACTTGCCATCAGGGGTGTCAAGATGTTTATTGAAAAGACCCAGAAGGGTGGACTGCACCATTTTCAAGGTATAGCTGAGGGAGTTTTCTGGACCACTGCTGAGACAGCCGAGCTCCACACAGCAACATGCTGCTCCATGCCATGCTGATCTCCCTTGGCATCAGCCGCCAGAGGCTCTGTCTTGCTGGACTGAGGACTTTGCTTTCCCTGCTGGTTCCAGAGATCCCTCCTTGCAAGACGTTGACAATTCACTTAACTACCATCTGTCTACCAGACCTGCAGACTGAGACTCTGGGACTTGGGTTCATTATCCCCCATTGATTCCTGTATGTATGTGTTATATTTCTCTTAGATTGTTAGAGTGTGAGTAGGATATTAATGTATGTCAATGTTCTACTGAGTGAACCTGCATTCAATAAAAGCTGAGTGAACAGCATAGTTACTATGTGTGACTCTTGTCTATTCCTTGGTGCTGGACTGCTCAGCAGGCAGCAAGTTGAGCAGTTGCCCAGCTGACTTATAGGAAAGACTGTATCACAAACATGCTCATTACACAGAGGAGAGACTGAGAAGAAAGCTCTATGAAGATGAAGGCAGAGATTGGAGTTATATTGTCACAAACCAAGGAATGCCTAGGATTGTCCACAACCACCAGAAACTGCAAGAGGCAAAAGAGATTCTTCCCCAGAGTGTTCAGAGGGAGTGTGTCTTTTCCTACACCATGACTTTTGCCTCCAGAATTTGGACAAAATAAATTTCTGTTGTTTTAAGCCACTGAGTTGCCTTATTTTGCTATGGCAGCCTTAGGATGTGATACACCTTACTTTAAGTGATTTTCTCTGAAAAATATCCCAAGAGAAGGATTGACACTCTCTTGGTGCCAGATTGCCTGTGTACATTCATCTGCCCTCATTCAATGCCCATCTTCTTCTCTGAGACCTGTGATAGTCAGTGGTGCCCACCTTGCTCCATCATTACCACCTGGCCATCACAGAGGATATGGGTCCCTTTCCTTTTCGTTCCAATTCTTGCCATTTTCTTGGGTATCTACAATGTTTGTATAGTTGAGTCAACTAATATCCTGGCCTCAGGGTCCTGGGCAACTGTGTTCCCTCCTTCCAATGGCTTTCTCATCCCCTTCATTCATCCAGCTGTTCCCATGGCCATGTCTAGAGATGGCTGGTCTGTCTACAAAATGTATAACCTTATTCTTTAGTTATAATAACCTATTTTGCCCCATAATCTCCTTCCAACTAAACCTGCTCTTCATGGAGTCCTCTCAGTCAGAGGGTCTCTTAACTTGGAGTCCTTGATCCCCTTGATAGATTTTAGGGTATATATGAATGTCTTAAAATTATACGCAGATTATCTTACTGCAGTTCACTGCTAGATACAAATTACACACCCATGAAAATTAGAGTCAAATCAGTGTGTGGGTAACCCACAGTGCTGCCCAGCACTTCTCTCACTTTTTCTGAGTCAAATATCTGTGCCTCCAACCATCCCCCCACAATAAACATACAAGCCTCACTATCTTGTTTAAGCTCACCAAATGACCACTCTCCTCTTTCCTTCCAACAACTTTGTCTGCTTCACTACCTCCTTAAACTTATGCATTAATGTGTTCAAACTTCCTTCCTTAACTTCCATCTCAAGGAAAGAAACATTACACCACTCTGTTGTAGGAAGAGAAGAGCAAGGCCTAGTGGTGATGGTCATCTGCTAGACATCCTGTCCATAGTACCAGTTGTGGTTCACAGAGGAGGATGGATTGTCCAACCCACACATTGGTTCAAGTGTCAAGACTGAAGCTGCCACACATGCACAAAAAAACATGAAAAGGTTTATTGTTTATTACTTACATAATAGGACTTTCTGCAAAGAGTAGGGCAAGCTTCCAAGAAGGTTCAAAAATGCCTTGAGAGAGGAAGGGGGGGAGATTGGCTTAGCTGTTGTGCAATGGGCATTGATGCTGATATGAGGGCTTTCTAGCATGAGCTAAGGCTTATGTGGTTTAGACTTCCCACCAACCCTTAAGAAGGAGCACCCAGACTTTCTTGTAGCTTGCCCAGATGAGAGCAGAAAGTGAATGGGAAGTAGCAAGGTTCAAGCACTGCCAGCAGTCAAACATTAAAAATGAAGTCAGTTGATTACACTCTTCAAGAAGAACTGGGGTATTTATTTATTTATTGCTGTTGTTCAAGTGCAGTTGTCTCCATTTTCCCACCGCCACTTTCCCCCACTGCACCCACCACCACCTCCCACCCTCAATCCTTCCCAACTTTGGCTTTGTCCATAGGTCCTTTATACATGTTCCTTGACAACTCATCCCCTTCCTTCCCCCATAATCCTCCTCCCCCTACCCCTCTGGTTACTGTCAGTTTGCTCTGGGTTTTAGTATTAAGTCTATTAGGGTGAACCTAAAAAAATCATTTAATCATTCTGAATATAATCTTCACACCAATTACAGGAGGCTGATATCACCTTCCCACTGTGTTGTTGTAGGTATTAAATGAGATAACACACACTCAGTGCCTGCTAAATGGAGAATACTTAGTAATGTTGGAACCTTATCTTCTCCAAGGCCAGCCCTTCATGGTGTGCCTAGTTCCCCTCTCCCCATCCCTCCTCTAAAGCCCTGCTCTATCACTTATCATTTCTTTCTTCTGGATCTTCAGTTTCTTTCTCTCCACCAACTTTTGCTCTAATTATTTGATGCTTGCAGAGTATCCACATATCCAGCAGGCATCTCCATCAATATATTCCAAATACAGACCCTTAACTATCTCACATATACTCATACCATCAACTATACTGATGCTCCATAAATTTTAGTGTTGTCCTTAATATCTCCCTTCCATATGCCAAACATCCAATTCATCACTTAATTTTGTGGATCCCAGCTCAGAAATTTCTCCCAAATCTTTTATGACTGTTACTTTGGCTATCTTATTATCTCTCATAGACTCCTTATTGATCTCTGTCACAAGTTTCTCAAAATCCTAGATTAGCTTCCTTAATCACTCTGTTTTAAAGTTACTGTTGACTTTTTCATTATACAAAAGCTGCTTACAGGGAGAGGAAGATGACGGCGAGGTAGGAAGGAGCATATTCCACTTTCCCCTACACGTGGGAGAAAAACCTAGCCAATCTGTGGAGGAACAGAGCAAACAGCCAACAGTACCCCAGCATATATGAAAATAGGAGACCAAACATTATAGTGGACATTGAGAAACCAGATGGCAAGGAGAGTGCTTCAGGGCAATAAGGTTCCAGGGACCAGCATGGGGACCAGGGTGGGTACAGCCCAAGTTCTAGTGCCTGCTGGGTCTGCCACAGAATTCTTGGGAGAGAGTTGGGCCGTCTGCTCCCTCCCTGGCCAAACGAGGTTTGAGCAGCACCAGGAGAGACCTGGTTGCTTGAAGTTGCAGAGAGGGGGATAAGGACTAAGTGGCAAACACACAGAGGCTGTGGGCACCCACGAAGTCTGTGGATACTGATTGGGGAGAGTTGAGAACCCCACTGTGACAGACCCTGACCCAGATAGTCCCCGGTCTGGCTGGAGAATTGGGATGTGCAAAAGGCCAGGCTGCTGTACAGAGTGGCAAGCTTGAGTAGGAGGAATTTCTCAAAAAGAAAAAGTGAAAAAAGACACTGGGGAATTCTCCTGCAACAATCACTCTGGCCTCCTCCCCACCCAGCTGGACAGCGCTTCTGAGGAGGTGCAGGAGGCTCTGTGCTCCCCCATAGCTCTGGCAAGGGTGTGAGCTCAAACCTGTGGGGCCAGAGGCAGCCTGGCCGAGCATGCGCACCCACAACCTGGGGACAGTGCTCTGTGCAGAAGACCTGGATCCCGAACCCAGGGCACCGTGGAGAAGTGCCAGGCTAGCTCTGGGGAGAGTGCAAGAGAGGCTGACTGAGTGCTGATATGGAAGAGAGAAAAACCCCTCAGCCTGCTGCAGCCAGCAAGACCAGAAAAACCTGTATGGCCAGATTGAAACCACCAAGAGGCTTTTTTTAAAGTAATGTTTCATTTTTTAATCTTTATTATTTTTTTATCTCTCAATTCCTTCTTTCCCTCTTTCCTTCTTTCTTGTTTTATTCGATCTTCCTTTCTTTCCAATTTTATCTCTTCTTCCTTCTTCTGCTTCTCTCTCTCTCTCTCTTTTTTTAGACACCCACAAATGAGACAAAAAAAAAAAAAAACTGGAACTGTGAAGAGACCAGAGTTGGACCCAAAGAGGGTTCATCCCAACAGCTGAAACAGTGTGACAAATTTCCCTTTGCTATTACAGAGAATCTGCAAGTTATTGCATATTTGTATTATTATTTTATTCATTATTCTCACATCTTTTATTTTAATAGTATGTTTGTATTCTTCTTCTTTCTGTTTAGTCTTCTTTGCTTGGCTGGTTATATTGTACAGTTTGATAGGTGTCCGCTGTTCTCTCTTTCATAGTGTATTGCTAATTTACTGTCCTTCACTTCACATGGGTTCCATTAGCACACTACTCAAGGTTCTATACTCCCTATTCTTGTTATCCAGATCACATAGATTCTCTCATATGAGTGTTGTTCCATTATTATTACAAATAATAGCTGTTTTATACAATTGTAAATGTTATACAATTACCCTCCCAGAACTTAACCCACTTC
>CM052543.1:70661512-70756030 GCA_028533065.1 Trachops cirrhosus
CGGTACAGCACCCATTTATGATAAAAACACTGAGCAAAGGGGCAATAGAGGTAGCATTCCTCAACATAATAAAGGCCATATATGAGAGACATACAGTCAACATCATACTCAATGGGAAAAACTAAAATCTTTCCCACTAAAAGCAAAAACAAGACAAGGTTGTCCATTTTCACCACTTCTATTCAACATAGTATTGGAAGTTTTAGTCACAGTGATCAGTCACTTGTCCTTTAGACAAGAAAAGGAAATAAAAGGCATCCAAATCATAAAGGAGGAAACAAAACTGTCATCGTTTGCAGATGATATGATAGTGTACATAGAAAATCCTATAGACTCGTCCAAGAAACTGCTTGACCTGATAAATGAATTTGGTAAAACAGCAGGATACAAAGTCAATATCCAGAAATCAAAGGCATTTTTGTACACCAATAATGAAATAACACAAGCAGAAACCAAGAAAAAAACCCACTAGATATAGCAACAAGAAAAATAAAATACCTAGGAATAAACCTAACCAAGGAGGTAAAAGACCTATACTCAGACAACTATATAACACTGAAGAAAGAAATCAAGGAAGACACAAACCAATGGAAATGTGTACCATGTCCATGGATTGGGAAAATTCACATCATCAAAATGTCCATACTACCCAAAGCAATTTATAGATTCAATGCAACACCTATTAAAATACTAAAGGCATATTTCACAGACATAGAACAAACACTTCAAAAATTTATATGGAACCATAAATGACCCCAAATAGCTGCTGCAAGTTTAAGAAAGAAGAGCAAAGTAGGAGGGATCACAATACCTGATACCAAACTGTATTACATGGCCACAGTAATCAAAACAGCCTGGTACTGGCATAAAAAATAGACAGATAGACCAATGGAACACAACAGAGAGCCCAGAAATAAACCCAAGTCTCTATGGTCAATTAATATTTGACAAAGGGGGCAGCAACATAAAATGGAGTAAAAATAGCCTCTTCAACAAATGGTGTTGATTTGGGGGTTGATAGAGCTGGACAGCTACACGCAAAAAAAAAGAAACTTGAACAACAACTTACACCATACACAAAAATAAATTCAAGGTGGATAAAAAATTTAAATATAAGTCATGACATCATTAAATCCTAGAGGAGAACATAGGCAGGAAAATCTCAGATATTTCTTGCAGCAGTATTTTCCCTGATATGTCCCCTAGAGCAAGGGACATAAAGGAAAGAATAAACAAATGGGATCTCATCAAAATAAAAGGCTTCTGCATGGCTAAGACACCAGTATTAAAATAAAAAGAGAACCAACCATATGGGAAACATATTTACCAATGATACCTCAGACAAGGGTTTAATCTCCAAAGTATATAAAGAACTCACACAACTCCACTCTAAGAAGTCAAGCAACCCAATTAAAAAATGGGAAAAGGACTTGAACAGACACTTCCCCAAGAAGGACATACAGAGGGTCCAGAGACACATGAAAAGATGCTCAATATCACTAGCTATCAGAGAGATGCAAATTAAAACCATAATGAGATACCACTTCACAGTGGTCAGAATGGCCATCATAAACAAATCAGCAAACAAGTGTTGAAGAGGTTGTGAAGAAAAGGGAACCCTAATGCACTGTTGGTGGGATTGCAGACTGGTACAACCACTATGGAAAACAGTATGGAACTTCCTCAGAAAACTAAAAATGGATCTGCCTTTTGACCCAGCAATTCAACTGCTGGGACTATATCCTAAGAACCCTGAAACACCAATCCAAAAGAACCTATGCACCCCAATGTTCATAGCAGCACAATTTACAATAGTCAAGTGTTGGAAGCAACCTAGGTGCCCATTAGTAAATGAGTGGATCAAAAAACTATGGTACCTTTACACAATGGAAATCTATGCAGCAGAGAGAAAGAAGGAGCTCCTACCCTTTGCGACAGCATGGATGGAACTGGAAAGCATTATCCTAAGTAAAATATATCAGGCAGTGGAAGACAAATACCTTATGATCTCACCTTTAACAGGAACCTAATCAACAAAACAAACAAACAAGCAAAATGTAACCATAGACACTGAAATAGAGAACAGGTTGATCAGAGGGAAGAGGGAAGGGAATTTCAGGGAGAAAGGGGAAGGGTTTACAGGAATAAGTATAAAGGACACATGGATAAAAACTAGGAGGGCATGGAAATGGGAGGAGATGGGGAGAGCTGGTGGGGTTGGCTGGGATGGGAGTAAAATACAGAAAACTGTACTTGAACAACAATTAAATAAAACAGAAAAAAGAAAGCTACTTACAAAAAGGGTACAAAAGCCTTATAAACAGAAAACTGGAAAGAAATAACTAAAATATTAACAGTGATTCCCCTCTGGTGGTAAAATAAGTATTTTTTTCTTTGCACTTTTGTACACTTTCTAAATTTTCTACAGTATGCATATGTTACTTTTACAAATGTTATTTAAAATGATAAATTTCACTAAATTTCTGATGATTATTTTTTAAAATCCAACCCCTTAACTCTACATACAAAGCACTTCACAGTCTGGTCCTCTAGTAGCCAACTTCCAGGAGGACCTCCATGATTCTTGCCTTTGGTATTTATACCCTTGTGTGTAGTCCCATCTCATATAGAATAGGACTGAACTGTGTAACCATTAATATTGTAGACACCCTGGCCACTGTGGCTTAGTTTGTTGGAGCATCATCCTGTAGACCAACAGGTCATAGGTTCAATTCCCTGGTCAGGGTATGTACAAAGAAGGTAACCAATAGATCTCTCTCTCTCTCCCCCCCCCACCAAAAGCAATGAAAAAATATCAAAAAAATAATAATGATAATGCTTTTAAATATTGTAAAATGATGATGTGTGACATTGAAGGCCAGGTCACAGAAGATAGTCTGGCTTCTACTTTATACTTTCTCAGATCACTTGCTGACATGCCATGAGGACACTTAAGCTGCACTTTGGAATGGTCTCCTACATAAACTCTTAAAGTCTTCTACCACAAACCAGCATTACCCTGTCAGGTGTGTGAGGGAGCCAGCTCTGAAGCCGCTCCTCCAGCCCCAATCTCACCTTCAGATGATGCAGCCCAAACAGACCCCTTCACTGGAACCTCTTGAGAGACACAGAGCCAGAACCTCAAAGCTAAGCTGCTCCCCAATTATTGACTTACAGAAACTGTGAAATAATTTCTAATTTTTAAACTAGTGGGTTTTGAGGTAATTTTTACACACCGATAGATAATTAATATGGTCCCCAAAGCACCTTTCTAATTTTATCTTCCAAACTCCTCCTGTGCTATATACTCCTATGGTACTGAACCTCTAGGCCATTCTTTGGTACTTTCAGGAATTTATTTCTTTGCATTTGTTAATTCTGCTACTTATGCCCTGGGTGGTGAGGCTCAGTGGGTTGAGTGCCAGCCTGCGAACTGAAAGGTCTCGGATTCAAATTAGGTCAGGGCACATGCCTGGGTTGTAGGCCAGGTCCTCAGTTGGCAGAGTACAAGAGGCAACCAATTGACAATTTCTCTTGCACATCAATGTTTCTCTCCCTCTCTTTATCCCTCCATTCCCCTCTCTCTAAAAGATAAATAAAATCTTTTAAAAAAAGCAGAGTCCACTTCTGACCCATAAGAACATTCATCCACCCAGTAGAAATGTTGCTTCTTCCCATTGTAACAATTTATGCTCTGCCTCAGGTCATCTGACCAGCCTCTTGCCTGTAAAACTTCCAATCATAAATAGAAACCAGTTCTGACATCTCCTAACTACCAGAGAATAAGAAAAAGAATTATCTAAGTAGTTATATTTAACCATCACCCTTTGCTCTCAGACATGTGCCTGGAGAAAACAACAGGAAGCATTAGGACACTGGGAAGACCAGGAAGCAAGTTCTCTGCTTAGGTACTTTTGAGTGCAGAATTTAAGCTTGAAGATGGGAATTTATGAGAGTTTTATTCCCTGCTGTATCACCAGCGTTTCTACAATGCTGGCACATAGCAGCTACTCACTGAATGTTTCTTGAATGAATGAAGGTTAGTAAGTTGGAGCCTACTAAAATCATGCTACCTTGTCTCTAACTGTACAGGCCTTCAGTAATGACTACCTTGACCTGAATGTGTGAACTAGATGCATGCTTACTGCAATGAAAAATTTCATTTCTTTGAAATGTTGTGAACAAAAAATCAGTTGCATGGTGTAAATATAGGAAAATTAAAGGGCAGAATTGAAGATAAATTGAAGTAAGATCTACTGTTCTTGAGAGATGGTTCTCTAATTTCTTACAATAGTTTTTCATTAAACCCAAAATTTAAATAGTCGAATATTTAAACACACATTTAAGTATTAAAATAGCTGCAGTTATAAGAAATGTGTTATCTCTGTCTGGTCAAAGAGAGCAGACACCCAAGACAAGAGGCCACAGTGTGACAAGCAAAATCCAGGAGCAGGACATGCCTTCTCAGGATTTGACCTCACAGGAAGCACTGCACCAAATAGGTTCCAGCCTTAATTCCTCTCTCTAAACTCATCACTGGTAAGTTTGTCTTACTCACTTGGTAAGTTTGAAAAGTCCTCACTAATTTCCAAGAAATTATGAGTAGTATATTAAGTGATGTGTGGTTTTAGTACTTTTCCATGCTGCAGTTGCTTTACTGCTATAAATTGGATGCAACACAACAGAAGAAAGCTTATTTTCCTTACTTGCACCAGGTTTTAGTAAAATGTATAAAATTTTATTTTTGTAAGCATCAGTAATACTCCTAATAACAAATGTTCCCAAAATATATCCCTTTAACTGTACATAAATGTGCCTAAAGTAAACACACTCTATGCAATATATGAAGCCAAACCATCCATGACTCTTTCAAAACTGATGTCTGCATAGAATATGTCCCAGTGGAAAGCCATGTTTAAATAATAAAAGTAATTGCCTATAAAGTTTTTGATAAGCTAAGCTCCCTCAAAATCTCATATTTATATAGCTAAAACACAAATATTTTGAAAAATACTTTTTAGGGTAACTCTTCAGTGAACTTTATTTCTAATTTCTGAATTCTTTTAGTTAACCTTACTGTAGAAGCAAAGATTATCAAGCACTTCTGACTCTAGGGCCTGACTGCAGCTAGTTGGGCCTCTTAAAGTACAGGAAGCATAAGAAACTATTGACTCAGAAAAAGACACCACATCAGGTTCATGGGACCCACAAATGAATAAGAATAAGCCCAGTCTCTCTCCCTGGGAGCTGTCATACCATGGAGAGGACCAGCCCACTACACAGGTTTCTGACCTCTTCTAAAAGGGTGGCAGGGCCAATACCAACATTTTTTAAAGAATTCAACTCCCAGCCATGGAAAACTTTGGCACCCCAACATATAATTATTTTCTGTTGTCTCCTATGGTCTTTAACAAACATGAAGGACCTCTAATCAAGATGGTGTGGTACATAAACATGGCTTGCTTCCTCATACAACCAAATCAAAATCACAACTAAACTATAGAACAACTATATTTAAAAACCATCAGAAATTGAGCTTAATGGAAGTCCTACAACTATGGAATTAAAGGAGAAACCACATTGAGACTGGCAAGAGGAGTGGAGATGCCTAACAGGCTGGTCCCATACCCACACATGGCATATAAAAATTGGGAGGGATATCCAAGAAGTGATGGGGCCCAGCCCCACACCAAGCCCTGTAGCTCAGGGTTCCACTGCCAAGAAAATAAGTCTCCATAACTTCTGGCTATAAAAACCAGTGAGGATTGAGGCTGTGCAAAACAGAAACTGTTGGAATCTCAGGCAATTCCTCTTAAAGAGCCCACACATAGACTTTCTCAGACTCACTCCCTCTGAAACCCAGTGCCAGGGCAGCAGATTTAAATGCATCAGAGACATACAGGGAGGAACTGAATTGTCTGGTATCAGGGTGAGAAGTGGTAGGCAGTTTTCTTACAGACACAAGTGCTAGCAGAAGCCAATGTTCCTTTTCTGAGCCCTTTCCCCATAGAGTCAGCCATATCTGAGAGTCCATCAACCTGGCTAACACTATTTGCCCCACCCTGGTGATTCCCTGAGGCCCTACTTCACCCAACTTTGAAGACCCCCAAGGTTTTTTCAGTGGCTTTTCCATATGAACGGTTTGTCTTGGCCCATGCTTCAGATTTCCCTAAATTCTCTCAAACAAGCAACATATGACTTCAGCAAACCTTGTACCTCTCGCTAAGCTGCCCCAGGCCCAATATTAGCATCAATGGGCCACAGTTCACAGCTTGGCCTCTCCTGGGCACCTCTAAAACCAGCACAAGTAGCAGCCATCTGGAGAATTTTTGTAGCTCATGCAGTATGACCTCAGAAAGAACACAGGTAGTAGCTGAACTTGGACATTCCAAGAGCAATCAAAGCTCAACTACAAGAGGAAGGTATACACAGCTCACACATGGGTGTACACCTTGAATACCCAGATTGGGTAATAGGGGAGGCTGTGTCACTGGACACCACAGGACACCTCTTATATTAAGCTACTCTGTCAAGCCAAGGTGATGTAGTAGCTCTACCTAATACATAAAATCAAACACAGGGAGACTGCCAAATGAGGAGTCAAAGAAACGTGGCCCAAATGAAAGAACAGAACAAAAGTTCAGAAAAAAAATCTACACAAAATGGAGAAAAGCAATCTATCAGATGCAGAGTCCAAAACACTGGTTATAAGGATGCTAAGGAACTTAGTAAGGACCTCAATAGCATAAAAAAATCTAATCAGAAATAAAGGATACATTAATTAATATAAAGAAGAATTTACATGGAATTAACAGTAGAGTGGATGAAGCCAAGAATCAAATCAGCGATTTGGAATGTAAGGAAGCAAAAAACAACAACCATAACAGCAAGAAGAAAAAAAAAAATCCAAGAAAATGAGGACAGTGTAAAAGAACCTCTGGGACAACTTCAAGCATTACAACATTTCACATCATAGGGGTGTCAGGAGGAGAGAGAAAGAGCAAGAAATTGGAAATGTATTTGAAAAAACAGTGAAAGAAAACTTTCCTAACTTGGTGAAGGAAACAGACATACAAGTCCAGAAAGCACAGAGTCTAAAACAAAATGAACCCAAAGAAGCCCACTCCAACACATATCATAATTAAAATGCCAGAGGATAAATACAAAGAGAGAATCTTAAAAAAGAAAAGCAGTTACTTACCTATACAGGAATTCCCATTAGACAATCAGCTGACTTCTCAACAGAAACTTTGCAGGCTAAAAGGGATTGGCAAGAAATATTCAAAGTGATGAAAAGCAAGGACTTACAACCAAGATTACTATACCCAGCAAAGCTATCATTTAGAATTGAAGAACAGATTAAGAGCTTCCCAGACAAGAGAAAGCTAAAGGACTTCATCATCACCAAACTAGTATTATACAAAACATTAAAGGCTCTTCTTTAAGAAGAAAAATGTAAAAAATGTGAGCAATAAAATGACAATAAATACATATCTATCAACAATTTAATCTAAAAAAAAAAAGCAGAACAGAAACAGAATCATATATACTGAGAACATTGTGATGATTGCCAGATGGGAGAGGGGTCAGGAGGATGGGTGAAAATGGTAAAGGGTTTATGTACAAATTGGTAGTTACAGATAATCATGGGGACATAAAGTACAGCATAAGGAATGGAGTAGCCAAAGAACTTATATGCAGGACCCATGGACATGGACAATGGTATGGGGATTGCCTGAGGGGTTGGGGGGAGGAACTAGAAAGAGGGGGGCAAAAGGAGAAAATTGGGACAACTATAATAACATAAATAATAGAATATGATTAAAAAATGTATGAAGGAAACAAAAATTTATAGGAAGATGTTCAATGTGATTAGCAATTAATCAAATGCAAATTAAAACAAAATCCATAATTTTCGATACTATCATATTGGCAAAATTTTTTTAATTGTAAGCCTGATAACATGAGAACTCTCACACAGTAATGGACTGTACATTTGGTACAGCCAGAGTAAACAGCAATTTTGAAAAAACAAAAAAAAGCCAGGTGGAAGATAAATATACCCAGAAATACTACTTCTAGATACACATACACAGAAACAAACATTGGTATAAACAAACTGGTATAAACAACCCAAATGTCCATCAACATTTAAATGGAAAATTGATTTTGGCTTATTAATACACTGAAATGGTATATAGCAATTAAAATATATCTACAAGAAATAAAAACATGAATTTGGACAAAGTTTGTTTATGGAGTAAGAAGAGGCTGAGGATGGGTACAAATGGGTCTTCATCTGTATCTACTATGTTTTATTTATTACTTTAAAAAGGAAAGAAAGAAACATGAAACAAGGCAAATAGTTAAACTTGAGCAACAGAAAGAGCAGGTAAATTTTTAAAAACAGGAAAAATATGTTTAGTCAATTTTTGGCAATGAGGTTAGAAAACTTAGATAACTTAAAGACTACAAATAATCTCTTCACAATGTAAGTACTGTTTTAGAAAAAAGGAAAGATGTTTGGCAGTTATTTAGTTAATGTACTAGTATTAGACATTTAAACTGAAAATCTGCATAAAATTAATTCATGTGCAGAATAAATTATTCTTGGGCATTTAAAATTGGTCATAATTACCAAATAGCAGTCAAGTCCACACTTCACTTTGTGCTATATGGAAACAATCTTATGCAAGTACAAATCTCCAAAATGTTCAACAACAAAAAAGTAATTTGTTTCTACACCTGGTCTTACTTATGGAGAGTAATGATTTATTTATTTAACATCATTGTGAAATGAAGTGTTTCAAATAATTTTACGCCTTTAAGTGCCAAGACTTTTTTATTAATAATTTTAACCACTTGGATTAGAATTACTTTTGGAAAGCTATTACACATTTGGATGTTTTTCTCCCCTTTCTTAACACAGCAGACAGAATATGATTAAGGTTTCCATATTGACTTGGGGTCAAGGTCAGTTAGGCTCCTAATCTCATTTTCTCTTATAATTCCATAGGACCCTTGTTCACTTTTGTCTTCTGGAAATATATATGTAATAGTAGTTTCCTGTATACTTTGGGCTACTAAACAATTTATGAATGTTTCTCTAGAAAATTACTCCTTTCCATATCCACTTAAGCCATTACTTCAGTCAATTGCACTGAGCTCGAGCAACATCTATTCATAAGCACACATGTGCCGACACCCCTTTATTTCCACAGCACTCCTGACTGATCTGATCCATGTTTTACAATTATCTTCCCCAAAATCCAAAGCAGTAATCTATATATAAGGACTGTTTATCCTGGCAGTGAATGACTACAAGGCTGAGGGCTTTAATGGTTGTGCCTGTTTTAAGTCTATATCCTCCTCTACTGTTGGGTTGTCAGCTCTGCCAGCCTTTTTAGTCCCCCTTGCTAATTTGCTGATCATGATCCATCTAGGAAGTTAGGTAGTTTATTTCAAAGTAAGAATAAATATGGTGTTACTGACAGGCTAGGGTCTTTCCTGTGGAGGAAATGTATAAACGTGTGTGCATGAGCCATTTTTTAAGCTCGGCATGTGCGTCTGTCTCCTGTCCCAGATAACTGAGTCTCTCCACACTCCCTCTGAGATGGTGAGCCTCCGCTAAGCACAGGATCACTGTTTGCAAGTCCACGGTGAATCAATCGTGGAGGCTTATTTGCGCCATTGTAGAATTTGCTCTTCTTTTGATTGCTCCTCTGAACAGACAGGGTGGCATTTGATATGAGTTTGTTCTTATTCTTTAAAAATTTAAGATAAAATTCTGGTACTCAGGATGTCTTCTTAAAGGACTCCTGACAAAAAGGTAGCAAAAGCACACATTGTCATTACTACTCCATACTAGATTTTACAAGTTGCCTAATAACATTTATTTAATTCTACTTACTTTCAAATAAAGAAATAGTTTGAAGTAGACAGTCTACTCTCTGAACCAATAGTCAGCAAATTACAGCCTGCCAGCCAAATGCTGGCAGTTTTTATAAATAAAATTTTATTAGAACTCAGCTCATTAGTTTACATATAATCTGTGATTGCTTTCATGCTACTATTGGGAACCACCCTGCCTGGTTTCAGAAGCTGTAACCCCTGATGGCTAAGGCTGAATAAAGAGACCTTGGGACCATAAACCACTAATGAGACAAAGCTTATCTCCCTGGCAGGGACACTGCCTCTGCCCCCTTTTACTTCACCCTGCTTGGCTCCAGGTGGATGACTGGTTAGCCAATGACAGGTAAGATTTCTCAAGGGAGGGATGACCTAAGACAAGCAATGGTCATGAATGGGGCCCTTAGGGAAGGACTTGGGGGGCTATAGAAAAAGGGGGTGATGGACCCTCACCCCTTGGCTTTGACAAAGCATGAGTGCAAGGAGTCTCCTAATCTCTTGGCTGCCTTACTTCCCTTGCCTGACTTAAGCCTGAAACAATGCTGGAGGTGGGTGCCACCCTGTGTTGGAAAGGGCAGGTTCCTCGAGCTATTGAGCCTAAGAAAGAATATGTAAAATCCTGTGAAACCTGCTTTGCTAATACCCTCAATTTAAATGATAAGGGTCCAAGCATAGAATGAGTTTGTTTCCCCAAAGTTTTATGGCCCTTTAGCTATCTGACTCTGACTCAGAATAAGCCCTCATAGTTCTTTGGATATTATCTATTGTTTGATCATTACTGCCTAACAATTATTGAGCTTTACATATATGCCCTGTATTCCTATACAAATTAAACCCAATAAAAGCCCATTGAGGAACAGGCTCCTGGCCCTTCTCCTTTAAGAGATTGGCTACCTTTCCTCCCCAAGCAGATCATGTCTTGGTTGACTTGTTCTCATCTGTGGAGGACAGGGGGGCTCTGCGGGTAGAGCCCCCCCGCCACATGCTACAATGGCAGAGTTGAATGGTTGAGACAGTAACCATTTGCCCCAGAAAACCTAAAATATTATTTTAAAAAGTTAACTACCCCTGATCTAAGCTAACTAGCTATTCTCACCTAAAAAAATTATTTCCACAAAGAGGTGAATTCCAACAATATCTTTCTTTTTCAAAATGCAAACATGGAAAAATGTAAAATAATGGATTAGTGAGCAAATGCCTAATCATTTCTGAGCTACTTTAATATTATTGGTCAATTCATAACAGCTGCCATTGTTCCCACTGGACAAGGGCAGTTATACAAGCCCCTCACCAGATATCCTGATGGCATCTTCTCTCTGCAGAAAAGTGCATAGGAGAGTGCACATTATAATTTTGTCTCAGACACAATATTAGATAAAATATAGAAAATTCCTTAAATAATAATTGTTCTATACAATTTAAGGCATAATTGATTTGATATTAGACCCACAGTTTGGAAAAATTACAAACACTAAGAAATGACTTGCAATTAATAGATTGTAATGTTATTAAGGCAATCAAAATTTTATGTCTTTAAGGAAACAAAACATAAATGTTGTTTGGACCTACTTGCCCTGTGTTAATCCAAATCCAAGAAATAACTATTTAAATGCTGTGTGATTTCTACAATAATTATATGTTGGATACATATGTTGAATAGGCTCATTGAATGGGATTTCATTAAAATTTAACTTTTATTTTTGTCTCCCCAATGCCCTTTGAAACTATTCAGTGAATGAGGTTTTGCTCCTGCCCTAGCAGGTCTAATCAGTTTTTATTTCATTTTAGAGTAGTAGATACTGCTACTATCAAGAAACAAAATACAGACTCATTTCAAAAATAAGAGTCCAATTCAGGACTTTAATCAGCACTTCAATCTCCACTCAACCTTATACATGAGTATAATGAGTATAAGGCATTACCTTACATTAATAATACCTTACACTCATAATAGCCCTTATAAGGGCAGGTACTATTCTGTGTATTTTACCTAATAATCAACCTGAAAAGCTACAATAATCAAAACAGCATGGTACTAGTGAAAGAAGAGAAACATATATCAGACAGAATAGAGAGCCCAGAAATAGATCCAGACAAATATAGTCAAATGAATTTTGAAAGGAGAAGCAATTTTATGTAAAAAGAATATCCTCTTTAAAAATGGCTCTGGAATAAACAGAAGACTACAGAAAAAAAATAAACCTAGACACAAGCCTAACACCTTTAAAAAATTATGTTGAGGATAGACCTAAATGTAAAATGCAAGACATAGAATTTCTAGAAAAAAGTACCATTGAAAATCTAGGTAACCTGGGATTTAGAAATGAATTGTTAAATACAACAAAAAAACAAAATCCATGAAGGAAAAAATTGGTAAGTTGGAATCTATTAAAATTAAGGACTTCTGCTTTATGAAAGGCACTGTGAAGAGAATAAAAACCCATACCACAAACTAGGCAAAAATCTTTTCAAGACACTTGTCTAATAAAGAAATTTTATCTAAACTGGAGATGGAGAAATCCTTGTAAAATTCAACAATAAGAAAACAAACAACCCAAATTTTTTTAAGTGAGCAAAGTACCTGAACAAATATCTCACCAAAGAAGACATATAGATAACAAATAAGCATATAAAAAATGCTCAACATCATTTGTCATCAGAATATTTCAAATTAAAACAATAAGGCACCATCATACACCTATTAGAACAGCTAAAATTTAAAAAAAAAATAGCAATACCAATTGCTGACAAGTATGCAAAGCAGTAAGAACTCTCATTCATTGTTGATGAGGATGCAAAACCATACAGTCACATTGGAAGACACTCTGGCAGTTTCTTAGAACACTAAATATAGTTTTATCATATACTTTTGGGTGTTTACCCAACTGATCTGAAAACTTATGTCTACACAAACATATGCACACAAGTGTTTGTAACAGTTTTATTTGTAATTGCCAAAAACTGGAAGCAACCAAGATGAGAATGGATAAACAACCTCTAGAACATCCATACAGGAGAATATTATTCAATGATTAAAAAACTGAGCTCACAAGACACAAAAAGACATTGGTGAATCTTAAATAAATATTGCTAAGTGAAAGAAACCAGTCTGAAAAGGCCATACACAGTATGATTCCAATGATTTTTTTTCCTCTCATCTCATTTTGGTACACAGCATCTTTCATCTCAATGCCTCACTTGAGACTTCAATTTTACTGTCTTATTTCAAATATATAAGTACATGTTCAGATATTAAGAAATGTTTAGCCATAAAACACAATTCCAAATATAAACCTACTAATTTTATGTTATTTCTCTAGATTATAAATTCCTTAAGTGCTGTAACCATATCTTCTACTTCTCTGCAACACCTGCACACACACACAAACATACCTTCTGTTCCAACACTGACTCAATAAATACTGGTAGCTGACTTGTTGATGATTTATCAGTGTATACTTAATCCTACAAAAGCAATCAAGCATGAATTCTACAAAAGTAATCAAGTATGAGGTCGAAACATGATTTGGAGCCAGAGCTTAGACTGCTGAGTTTCCAGCTAAATCAATAGCTGGCCACTTGCGAGGCTAACGCTATTTCGTCCAACCATCCTCAGCTAAAGAAAGAAGCAGATAAGCCTGTCGACCCTGAAGATCCATGGAATGACCAGTGTTGCACCCAGAACAAACTGAACACGCAAATCACTGTCAAAATGCATCGCTCAGGTACAATACCATTTCCTCCCTGGTAATTCATTCGAATCTGTAAATACCAACACTTTCAACTGGAGCTTTAGCTTCTCTAGAATTCACAGACACAGAATTTAAAATTCAGGTAAAATGCGTGTTTACTGACAAGCTAGCAAACCAGCTCAGTTCACCTGAGGCGTGCAGCAGTGGGGACATGCCTATGGTTTCCTTGGGTCAGCGGGGAAACGTTCTGAATAGTTCTCCTTGACCAGGAATGAAGTTCTCCTGTTGTAACTCCTTCTTCACGTAAGATGTTCCGAATCCCTGCTGCTCTGTTCAGGGGCTTGCAGGGATCCGGGGCTGTAAGACAGCAGGATGTACATGGCAGTGGACGAATTGGTGGGTCCCGGGACCAACCCCTCACTCCATCTGTAATCCTCACCAAGCCTGGGTTTCTTCCCCACTTCCAGTCTGCTTTGTCCCTCCATTCCCTCCTTTCCCATACATCCAGCTCACCTTACTTTTGGGGATGGAAAACTCTAGCTAAATATAAGCATGAGCCAGAGTCTTCTCTTGTGTGTTAGGCCAGGGCTCCTTTAACTCTTTGCTTCTGCTTCTGTGTGGTCTGGGGAGGGGAAAGAGCCCCCAGGGCACCAGCGAAAGAGCAGGGGGTAAAGAAGTACTGAACATATGTCAGAAAACACACAGATTGAATACTATGAGATATAGCCCTGCTGTAAATGTTTTCCAACCTGTACCCTTCCTCCTTTGTGAAAACTGCTCTCCTTATTCAACTACCATGTGGCGCTCTTTAAAAGCAAAATGGTTTGAGAACAAAAAGTGATACAATTGGAAAATGTTTAACCAAGACAGACAGCAGAGCTTAATAGGCAGAGCAAAGGTCATGGCCCAACAAGAGAATTAATCAGTTAGGCTAAGTTGAGGTCATGGTCAGGGGCAATGAGAAGGGAATGTTAGGCAGAGTTATGGTCACGGCTGATGGCCAGCGGCCAGGCAAGAAAAGTAACCATAGGCTGAGAGAGGCCAAGCCTGGTATCCAGGCAAACGTGGTGACCCGCACCAGGTAGGTGCATCTTTCCATTCATTTTCCATGAGTCCTAAGAGAATAAATTGGAGCTCCTGGAGGCCAAGTATTTGAACTCAATCAGTCAAGACAGATGTGACCCCTGCCACCACTTCCACCTTCATTCCCAGGTGCTCTGTCTATGGGAAGTTCTCCTAAGTGATGCCCAGCATCACTTTGTACTCTGGGCCCGTGGGAGACCCGTGTATCTTCACCAGGGCCACCCATCTCTCAGCCCCACCAACTCCCAATCCTCTTTCCCATGCTCAATTGGCATCAGATGGGATCTGCTCAGGGCAGATCAGCAAGTCATCCAATTAGAGATCAAGATTCCAATCTCCCCTCCTCTAATCTCTCCAAGTCATCCTCTTGGCTTCGGGGCGAGGAAAGGATCACATGTAACTCACTCCTGTCCCAGGGGATGGAGAAGAAATAACTTCTCCACAGGAATACTGCACACCCACAGTTTTTTGTTCCCCACTCTCCCTTCACTCCCTCTTTAGTCTTCTTCTATAGTCTTTGGGCAGGTGGGGTGGCAAGTGCCTGATTGCTTTGTAACGAGCCTGAAGCAGGGGACTTGCAGGGGCCTCCATGAGTTGGTGGCTATTGACACCCCAGCAAGCAGTTCTAGCCTGTTGTTTTCTGCTCTGGGCCCTAGTGCCCATGTTGAGATATCAGGAGAAAGATCACTCTACATCCTATAGCAGGCTTCAACAGAAAGCTGCACAAGTTTTTTTTAAAAATACAATATTTTCCCCAGAGAATCCAAAGCACCAATCTGTTTGTCAAGGATGAGTGAGACGGTGTCTTTTTGGGTATGCACAGAAATCCTCTCCCATCCAGAAGTTTCATCTCTCTTGTGAGCCAGTCAGGGAGAATTATTCTCCAGTTGAGGAAACCAAACAGCTGTTTTGAAATGGAGAATAGAGCTTCATGGGGAATAGATCCTCAAAGCTTCAGCACCCTCCATTGTGCCCTCAGATACAGGAGCCCAGGGGGATTCAACTCCCCTTCGTTCTCAGGTTCCCACTTAACCCCAGAGTCCGTCAAAAAGCTACTAACTGGAGGACAAAACTGAAGTCCATAAAACACGGATAAGTAGAAGAATTTAAGAACTGAAGAGAGTTGTTAGCAATTAGAGAGTTGTTAGGCTATCCCCTCTGATTTTCAGGGTGGGCCCCTGAGAAGATGGGGATTTTATTTTATAACTTGATATGGAGAACAGAGAATTAGTGTATCCAGGAGACCCTGCTCTCTCCCTTCACCTTTCTGCATCCCCTATAGCTACGCACTGAGCTGATAAATCTGCAGTCCCTCCTGTCTCTATGAGCAGAGAGCCGCTGCCTACCCCTAAACTGCTGCCAGGCAGAGGAACACTCCAGTCACCACAGCCCAGCAGACACTAAACATGAAAGCCACCGACTAAGTCTTTTAAACCAAACTGATTTCAAAAGTGTTACATCTAGCAGAGTATCCAAAAAGGTAAAGGAAAAAATGCCAAGTTAGATACATGGTGGTTACAAAGGGAGGAAATGCCAAGAGCAAGCTGATGGGGAGCAGAGGAAGAGGGGGAGGGGGAAACGAAGGGAGGCAGCCAGCTTTGAGTTGAAACACTGGTATGTGATCTGGAGGCTCTGCATGCAAGGACATGGTCAACTGGAAGAAGTTCAAGACTGAAAGAGCAGCCTAACAGTCTTCTCCCAGCTTTGTGGTCACAGGTGGAGTTCTCCCAGTCCTAGGAGCAGGAGGCATGCCAAGAGAAAAGACTAGAAAACACATAAACTGATTCTCTCATGAGGGCCAGTGAGGTAGCAGATTAATCCTACCAAGGACTAAATTTTGCTTGATTTGATTTAGTATCTAACCTGGACAGGCCTAATAAATAATATCTATGCCACCACAGTGTATCAATCCTGAGGCAGGTCACTTTCCTTATCCCCATTTTATAGATGAGAAAACCGAGTCCTGTGTCTTGCCCATGTTTACATAGTTTATAAATGGAGCCAGGTTCAGACCTAACCCAACAGATCCAGAGCCAGTGCTTTTAACAGCTCTGTTGGCTTTGTTACCTCGCATGAACAAGAGAGGAGTTCCCACCCCAGGATCCCCCCAAAACAGAGGCTCCTACTCTGTGTGCTACTTATTACCTACCCCAAGTGGCAGCAAAGGGCAGGGGAAAGAGTCAGAGGAATGGGCAAAGAAGTTGGGGAAATGACCTCTTCCTCTGCAGGCAGCCATGAAAAGAACATTAGGTTGATTGACTTTCAGGATTTTCAGGAAAAAAGGAGTACATTCCTTTCATATCACTGCAGTTCCCCCAAAATCCTTGGCTCTTAATCCAGCTGTCAGATTGAGAGGCTTTTGGTGAACGACTGATGGGCTTGAGGCGCCACCTAGTGACTTTAACTGAAAATACTCCCAAAGGACGTCCCTAGAGAATCAGACAAGGCGGTAAACGGAGATCTGTCCAAGGCAGGAAAAGAAAATCGAAAGCTAAAGCTACCCACTCCCCAAGCCTTACTGTAGCCTCCTGTAGTCTCTAGCTACACATCATTAAAAGATGTCTTTATTAATGCTATCCTGTTCAAGGGTTTACCCAGTGTATCAGGAACAAAGCAAGAGTTAGAATCCAGATGACCTTAATTAACTCCAGACCCCAATCACTTACTCCCCAGTAGACTGAAAAATTGTCTCCTAAACATCTTCCCAGAACTGAAAACCATCCTGGATATCTGTGCACCTTACTCAACATCTGCGGGAAACTCAACAGAGATGTTAGTGACAATGAAGGAGCAGGAAAACAAAGGAGACATAGGAAAGAGGTTTTTCCCTCTCAAAGAACAGTTTCCAAGGATGCAATGCAAAAACCTCAGAGTAATAAAGGGAAGGGCCATAGAATGCACTGTTACAGGGTGTGCCCCTTCTTCTTTGTGGTTTTGGGGGTTATTAGTAGATGGAAATCCCCAGTCCCTTACTTGGCACATGTTAAGGAGCAGCCAGAGGGGACCTAATCAAGCAGGAACAAGGCAGTTCACCTGAGACTGAAGCATCACAAATTCTATGGCAGAGAGACAGGCAGGTCAGGTCCACTCCCCTAACAGAACCCTGGCCTAGGTCAGGCATGTGACAATGGAGAGTTATAAGAAAGGGGGGCAGCTAAGAGGTGCAATCTGGAGGACCCAGATATAAGCACAGCTTTTGGGATTCTGAGCAGTGTCCCATGCTCCCGTGTCAGGTGCACATGAGGCAGGTAACTGGTAAAGTGAATTCAGGGTGGTTGGTGGGAAGCTTGGTGTAGGACCAGCCCCGGAAACCGGGCAGCAGCCTCCTCCCCTCTAAAAACCTGGGGAGATGGAGAAATCCCAGGTATTTAAAGGATCAGACAGGAAAGGTCTACACAGACAGTAGATTCAGGAAGTGGCCAGATGTAGTGATAGACCCTTTACCCTAAAGGAATCAGGATTCTGGTACATTTTCTAAGAATGAGTCTGCAGATGTGTCTCTCTGTCCCTGGACTTTATTACAACTACACTGCAGGCACTCCAGCCCTGGCAAAACCCCAGCATTCAGACCAAGACAAGGATGGCATTTCTCCTATTTTAGCCTCAAAATTCTTACCCTCAGACACATCTGGACTGGCTTTGCAGTCCACTTCTTCACCTTTGTAATTAGTCTCTATGTCAACTCCCTAAAGCTCCAGTTCTCTCTTGTGTATTTTAGCTCATCTTTATTTTCCCTTTTTAAGGTTGGCTCTGTCCTTGGTGAAGTGTGACTTTTTCACCTATTGTTCTAAGCTGAGCTCAGGTCTCAGGCTCACGAGTGGTCACATGGTCTGAAAATGTCAGGAGCCCCTCTGCCCGTGTCAGATCCCTGCCGGCTGCCAGACCACTGTTTCTGGCTATTGTAAAGGCTCAGACCACTGAGCTCCCCACACTCCTTCAGAGTGGAAGGGTCAGCCCTGGGTCTTCATCTACTTGTCAGACAGAGCTATTAGCATCCCCTTAGATCAATAAATGAACAAGCCTTCCTCTGTAGATGTTAATGGCATCCCCTGCTTATGTGTTTTCCCCATTGTAGTTGTTCGAAAGGCTAAACTGCTGTAACAAAGAGACCTTGAATTACAGTGGCTCAGGAATGAAGTTTATTTCTCTCTCATGTTACATTCAGTTCAGAAAAGCTACAAGCTGTTTTCTGGGCACAGTCATTCAAGGTCTCATCTATTTTATTTCTTCACCATGTTTTAGAGAATTCTCCTATATGAGCACTTACTATTTAAAAGGTGCTGGGTAACATTCCCCAGGAGGTACAGTCTCAGCCTCCTCACAAGCAGATGAGTAAGTATGTTTAAGGAAGAAAAACAAGCACAGTAGAAAGTCTGTAAGGATGAAGTGGAGGAGGACCCACCTTCAATTCAGGGGCAACAGGAAAGCCTGCACCGAGGAAGTCATGTGTGAGATGGAATGTGAAGGATGAATTAAATGACAGTAGATAAAGAAAAGGAGAATGTAGTGTTACCAATAGAGGAAACAGTATGAACAAAAGCTTGAAGACAATAAAATGTAGAAAATCCAGGAAGCAAGGATCCTAAGCACATGGTGTGTTGGGAGAACGAGGCTCGGAGGGGAGAAGAGACCCTCACTGCAAAGGGTGGATGAGGAACCAATCCTTCACGTGGGTGGGCCATGGGGCGTCTTTTAGCATTCCAAGTTAAAGAATGAATGGTGAGAACTCTGAAGATGACCAAGACAGGTAGACTGAAGGGGAAGCCTGGAGATTAAAAAAAAACTAGTAGAAAACCTCCACAATAGTCAGGGAGACAACAGTGGCTGCAATCAGGTTATAGGGCAGACAAAGGAGCCAGCGGGAAACCCACAATGGAGGCAGGACCAATGAGATTTGACAACTGGTTGAATGTTGGATGTGAAAAGGAGAAATAAAACAACTCAGAGTGGTCAAGGTTTCGCTACCAAAAAACGGTGCTGCTGCTGAGCTCTGAAAGCCAGCAGGTGGAAGGGTGACCACTGCACTTCCAAATGTTAAGTTTAAATTTCTGGCTGACTTGGGTAATGGTTTCTAAAAGCAGTTCAAAATGTTAAGTCTGTAGCTGGGAAGGTAAAGTTATTTATAAGTGTAAGACCTGGACCTAAAAATAGGTTGTAGGAAAAGATATCCAAACGGATAAGAGAATACAGGGTGCAGAGGAAAGGAGCTAGAAAACCCACACACAGCAATACTACAAGGGAGAATCTCTGGGGGGAATAAGAAAAGGAAGACATCTGAAAAGCTAAATGAAAAAGTCCTGAGCATGCCATGTCCTGGGAAAGAAGAAAAGGCCCTCCACACAGCCAGCCACACCAAACACAGAGGGAAGTCCCGGACGATGCAGGTGGAGGAGAAGACATTCAATCTGCTACTCAGTGTGTAAGTCACAGCTTTGGAGAGTATTTGAGTAAACTGGGAAAGATAAAAACAAATGTATTAATCAGCCAGTTGGGGAAGTTAGGAAAAGAACATAGAAAGTCAGAAAAGGGCCAACAAAATAAACCAAGGGCAAGTAGAAAAATTAATAAAGCATAAATTAATGAGTTAGAAAATAGAACTAATACATGGATGAAAAGATGTATCTTTAAATGATTAACTACTAGCTAAACTAGTTAACAAAAAGATAAAGCACAAATATACATAAAAATAAATAAGTGACAAACCACCGCAGATAAAGAAGATATTAAAAAACCATAAGTCTACTTTGCTCAACTCTAACAAATAAATTTGAAAATCCAGATTAAAAGGATGACTTTCTATGTATATATAATTTACCATAACATCCCTGTATGATATGATTGTATTTTTGCAAAAATAACACAAATAATTTTAAAACTATTAGAAACAATAAGAAATTTGGCAATATAGAAAAGTGCTAAATTAATAAACAGCAATCAGCTTTTCATGTATACAAACAGTTATAAGTTGCAGTACAATGGAAGAAGAGACTCCATTTTCAATATCAACAAAATAGGTAAAGTTATTGGAATAATATTAATAGGAAATGGGCAAAATATACAAATAAAATTTAAACACTAGAGAAAAATACCAAGAAGATATTTTTTACTGAACAAATAAAAAAGCATTAATTTGCAAATGTAACATGAACCCAATAAATAAAAATACTACAAGAATTTTCTCCTTCTCTCTCTCTCTCACTAAAGAAAAAAACAAATTAGAATAACTAGGAAAACCTAGGGGGAAAGGAACCAAGAAGAGTGACTATCCCTATCAGATATTAAAACATAAACTTTCAATAATTCAAATGGTGTTTTGGTACATAAGAAGACTAATGGAATACAATATAAAGTAAAGAAATACACTAAAGTATATACAGGAAATTAGATTATGATAAAAAAAGTCATCTCAAATCAGTGCAGGAAAACTATTCAAAAAATAGTTTTGCCACCAGAACTCCAACAGGATCCAAGAGTTGAATATTTAAAAATAAATAAATAATGAAAATACTAAAGGAAAACATGGGAGAATTCCTTTATAAGCCTGACATGGAAAGGCCTTTCTCACTCAAATCAAAAACTAAAAGCCCTAGAGAAAAAATTTATAAATCCTGCTAAATAAAAGCTGCAAAAAAAAACCTACAAAAGTTAAAGCCACGGCAAAATTAAGAGATAAATGACAAACTGGAGGAAATTACTTACCACTCATATCACAGAAAGAGCTGTTCTCAATTTATAAAATACTCCTAGAATTTGATAAAATGAAAAACAATCAACCCAATGGAAAAGTAGACAAGTCACAGAAAAGGAAATAAATCTATAAAGATATGCGTGATCTCACTCATAGTAAGGAGAATGGAAATTAAAACTATACTGAGATAACATTCATCACCTTAGATTGGCAATTATCTATAAATTTGGTAATAGTGTTAGTTTTCTATCATTATGGTGCCAAATTACCTCAAAACTAATGGTTTAAACAACACAAATTAATTATCTTACAGTTTTATAGGTTAGAGTCCAATATGGGTCTCCTGAGCTCAAATCAAGAGGTCGGCAGGGCTACGTGCCTTTGTGGAGGTTCTAGGAGAGCGTCTGTGTCCTTGCTCTTTCCAGCTTTGAGAGCCGCCCACATTCCTTTGCTGGTGGTCCCATCCCTCCACCTTAACGCAGCAGCATTGCATCTCTCTGAGCTTTTCTTCCATCGTCACATCTTCCTCTGACTGACTTTTCTTCTACTTCCCTTTTCTACTTAAATGAATTATTAAATGTATTTTAAAAATTTATTAAATCTATTGGAATGACATTTGTTTATAAAATTATATAGGTTTCAAGTGTACAATTATGGACCTTGGTCTCAGAGAGGATTTTATGAATTTGACCCCAAAGGCAAGGAAAGTGAAAGCAAAAATAAATGAATGAGACTATATCAAGCTAGATCTGCTGCACAATAAAAGAAACCACCAACAAAACAAAAACGGCAACAAACTGAATGGGAGAAGATAGTTGCAAACAACAGCTCCAACAAGGAGTTAATATCCAAGATATATACAGAACTCATACCTCTCTCTCTTCTGCTTTTAAGGACCTTTATGATTACCTTGGACCCATGTAGATAATCCAAAAACATTGCCCTATTTTAAGCTCTGCTGGTTAGCAACCTGAATTCTTCTGTGCCACGTTAGTTAACTTATCCACAGGTTCAAGGGATTAGGATTTGGGCAACTTTAGAGGGAGGCATTATTCTCCTGACCACAGACACTACCAGCAAGGTTGTCGGAAACAGGCACCCCCTGGTGGCTGGGGGGAGGGAAAATGCTGCAAGGACTATGCAGAACAATTTGGCAATGCCTCTCAAGATTTAGAATGTATATAACGTTCAGAACACATACATATATCAGATCAGTATGTTGAATAAGTTAAAGTTGTATGATGTTCGATGTCAATTCTATCTCAATAAAACTGAAAAAAAAATTAAAATGTAAATAAATAAATTAAATGCACATAACCTTCAATCCAGCAATTCTACTTGGTGAGTCAATTCTACAGATATACTTTCATATATATGAAATGATGGGTACACGTGATTTTCTGTTGTAGCAAAGTCTGTAATAGAAGATTGGAAATAACACAAATGTTATTTGTAGAAATAACATTTAGTTATTAGTAGAAAACTGATTGAACTAATGATGGTACATTCATAGAAAACAATACTATGCAGAAACTTAAAAAAATGCTCCAAGACAATAAAGTTAGGAAGCCAAAAATGGAATATGGAATAATAGTTTCTATGGTGTGCTGACATTTTTGTAGAAACTGGGAGCCCAATAAGAATTTATATTTATATTTACTAGTAAATATACATAGAACCCCTAGAAAAATACACAAGAAATGAATAATAATGATAATCTACAGGGTCAAAGGGATGGGTTGATAGGAAACTTTTAATTATATACCAACACACATATTTTTAAGACTCAGTTCAAATGCTTCCTTCTCCAGGAGCCCTTCCTGCATTCTGAACACTTCCCTGAGGCCACTCGTAGGCACTTTGTGCCAACATTAGACATTCTGACAATGTTAGGGAATCTATGCTCTTCTTTAAATTCCTTAATTTGAGTTAAATTATTTTGTCCACAGAGAAGGAAGAAGAGAAGGAGAAGGAAGAAAAGAAAAATAGGGAGAAAAAGTCACCTTCTAAATCTTTAGGAGGGGAAGATTTTTAATGTTTAACAAAATGAAACATGAATTTTTAAATGGTTGAGAAACACTTCACTGCACCATAAACATTTTGAGGACAGGGATAATCACCTCAAAACAGCACCTGTCACACAGCATGCTTGCTCATCATTCACTTACTCCTGCCTTTCCCACTGAACCGCCAGCTCCTTAAAGGAATGAATGGCTTTTGCAGTTTCCTCACACACAGTAAGGAATCCGTGAAGAACCGAATGAGAATGAATTTATATTCTTTACTAGAGGAAAAGGTTGGCAGCTTGGAAAATGAATACTAAGACACACAGATCTTATGAGTTCTTTCTTATTTTATGGATTCTAAGATACAAATGTTTTCACATTTCAGCATCTCTGAAACTGAGTGGTGCCTGCCAAGCAGCTGTCATAGCCAGCTGTCACTGCCGGTGTCAATGCGACTTGGTCCTAGCCATTCATGCTGCACCTCAGTTGAGGTAAGTGTAAGGTGACCACAGACTGTGATGCTCAAACCAAGACTCTTTTTTGAGTGAGAGGGAACACTAACCAGACGAGATGCCATGACAGGGAGTGTGCCATGCAAATGCGGACAGAGGGTCACCCTGGTGATGCACCTTGTTGGTACCACGTATGCTGGACTTAAATGTCATCCAAAAATGTCTTCAAAGAGAGGACACTGTGATAAGCATTGAGGTGAAAAATGTCATGTTCACAAGAAGCACAGAAAACAACAGTGGGACATAAATTTGATATTAGTAAAACAAATATTCATTTTTGGAGAAATGACTACAACTCCATATTTTCTTACAAAGCAATAACTAAGTAAAGTAGATACTTCAAGTCTACAGAAGTATGTTATATTTGGGGGTGGGAAATATATTTAAAACATATTTATTAATATTTTTAATCTTCACCTGAGGATATGTTTATTGATATTAGAGTGAGAGGAAGGGGGAGAGAGAGGGAGAAGGAGGGAGAGAGAGATAGAGAAAGAGGAACATCGATGTGAGAAACATTAATTGGTCGCCACCCATATAAGCCCCAAATGGGGACCAAACCTGCAACCTAAGTATGTGCCCTGACCGGGGGTCAGACCTGCAACTTTTCAATGTACAGAATGATGCTCCAACCAACTGAACCACCTGGCCAGGGAGAGCGTATTTTTAATAAATATATTTAAATGCTAAACAATGTAATTAAAGGCAAGAAAAATCATCACATCCCTCAAAATCGAAGACAGATCTTTCAAAGCAAGATGAGGCTCTGTGGCAAATTCCTGCATCAGGACTACTGTCACTGACTGCTGAGATGGCAGCTTTGCTTTCTGTCTGGGACACACAAAATCACGGTGTGCTTTACAGTCCATGGCACTATAACTTCACAACATGCACTACTTTGCCCACACAAATGCAAAGGCCATCCTCATCCCTGCAGACCATGCTGTCTCTGACTGGAAGCTGTCTGTCGGGGAGATTTTTCAAGTGCCTTCAACGCCTACCAGAGGTGTGCTTAGGCCAACTTCAGGCCCAGCTTCTGCCTCAAGGCAAGAATCTCTGAGTGGACTTACCTACCTCTTGTACCTAAGCAATGTGAGGTGAAACCCCTATTCAAATAAAACCTACTGTCTCCTTCTTGATGTGGATAGTGAAGTCCTCCACTTCAACAGTCCCATCCAAGATACCTAAGTTATGGGAACCTATGATCCTTAAATTCTGGCATTTTTGTTAATCAAAGGTTATGGTTAGGGGGAAAGTTTCTTTTCAACTCCTCCATGATCAGGGCTTCTTCCCCTCACTACACCAGACTTAAGGGACTCAGAGGCAGGCTCTTCCACTAAAGAAAAAGGCATGGGAGTCAGGGGTGGGAGAGGGTAGGCATCCACCTTCTGCACCACCATAGCAGCTCACTCAGATGTTTCCCCTGTCCCTAAAATCCCCTGATGGATTCTGGGAATAGGCTCAAGAATTTGACTGGTGTCTTTAAGTGTAAGACCCAGGGTCCAAGAGTACTGCCCAGCAAATAAACACATCTGCCTCCTCTGCTCCTAAGAGATACTTTGAGCAATTTCATTGCTTCCTGGAGGGTCCAGTGGGTGTCATTGAATGGTGTGAGAAATAAAATAAAATCTCCAAAGGCTTCCTTAGGCCACCTCATTCATCCTCTCCTGGGGCTAGGGGTCAGCTTGCCTCCGAAACCTGCCCTGCCAAAAGCAGCCCAGATGCCTCTCCTCTATAGCTCCAATGTGCCTTTGATACCAAAATCAATGCCATATGGATTTAATCAATTTTCCAGGGGTGGTGATCTAGGATCTAGGTCTAGGATCTAGGTCTAGGATAGCAATCTTTCCCATGCAAATTAAGGAATATAGGCTGCATAATCAATGTTATTTCCAGTGGAAACACTCTCTTATCCGCATTTTATTCTTCTACTGACTGTCCACATGCCCAATGCCAGAGTATTTGCAAAACAGCAATTATTGGAAATTTGAGGGAAAGTTTGTGGCCATGAAGCTGGCCACATGCAGAAGGGTCATGATAAGTAGCCAAAACACCCTACTCCCAATGTCTGACAAGTCCCTCTAAGTGACAGTTCAGCTGGTTCTGGGTAGCCACATCCAGCATCTTCCCTGTCCTTCACTGTACCTCAGCCCTGCCATTGGCTCTGTTCTCAAGACATCTTCACCCTTACATGGCAAACTCAGGGGGTCAAGCCCCTCCTGCCTGCTCAGTCTTCATCAGGATGACTATGCCCACCCCAACAAAGCATGGAGCTGTTGGAGCAGACCCAGAAACTTGCCACCTTCACACCTAAGTGTAGGGAGGAAAGAAACTTCTGTCTGCAAGTGAGAATTCCACTGGGTCCACTGAGCATGTGCTTGTTCATGCCTGAAAGAAAAAAAAAGTGAGAAAGTTCTCTACTCAAAACACTTTTGACAGTGAATGTGTGTGTTTTCACACACCAAACAACTCTCCAATTCTTGGCAGAACCTGACTGGGTGTCCTACAGTCAAACTCGACTGGGGCCCTAACCACCCAGAGTTAGTGCAGACCCCACAGGTTAAGGGCTCTGTCCCATTAGACTGCCTCCCCACTTCAGACGCCAGCTGCAAGTCCCAAGGCAGCACATGCGTGTATTTCTGAGCACTCGGCTACAATCTAGGATTTTCCATGACACACTCCTCAGGTTCAGTAATTTGCTAGATCTGTTCACAAAACCCAAAGGAAGAGTTTACTTACTAGTAACTGATTTACTATACAGGATTCCACTCAGGAATAGGCAAATGGACAAGATGAGTAAGGCAGAAGGGACAGAGATGCCATGCCCTCTCTGGGGGCATCACCTTCCCAGCACCTTGGTGTGTTCACCAGCCTTTAAGCTCTCTGGACCCTGTAGTTCAGGGATTTTTATGGAGGCCTCACTATACAGGTGTGATCAATTATTAGCTCAGTCTCCAGCCCCTCTCCCCTTCCTGGAGGATGGGAGACAGGGCTGAGTTCCAAGTTTCTAATCATGGCTTGGTCTTCCCAGTGACTAGCCCCATCTAGAAGCCATCGAGTGTTGCTTCAGTAAAACAAAGACACTCCTATTACCCCAGAAATTCCAAGGGATTTTGGAGCTCTATGGAAGTAACTAGAAACAAAGACCAAATATCAGGGGGAGAAGATGCTCCTAGCACTCATATAGCTCAGGAAATTAAAAGGGTTTGAGGAGTTCTGTGTAAAGAACTGAGGGCAGAAACCAAATATATATTTCTAATTTGGTCACAACTTCATTCTTTTCTTCATTTAGGAGGTATCTCATGGGTTATCATCAATAGCACATTTCTCCTCTACCTTCCAGTAGAACCCTCTCCCCTTCCCTGTGCCCTACAGTAAGGGTGTCTCTGGGCCCCTGTGCACTGTGCGAGTGGGGCCAGACATTGCCCAAGCCACTCAGCAGCCTTACTGCTCTCTTTGACTCTCCCCCCAAGAGAGGACTCGGAAAGAGAAAGCCTTGGAACAAAGGCAGGGTGGGGGACACAGAGGGTGCCTACTCTAGGGTCCCTCACACCTGCTCTCCACACCCTCACCTCCCCCGTGTCTGCCAAGCTGTCAGGAGCTAGCCCACCCACGCAGCAGGTGCCCAGCCATGGAACGAACAGGGAAGCTGATACACAAACCTGTCATTGGAAGTATCTCAGGGTGTTCCCCAACAAGAGGAAGGAAACCAATACTAATCATGCCTGTGCTCTGCGGATTTGTTTACTGTGCCCAAACCTACCCTTGCTTTCCCAACAGGCTGCCTAGACCATCCCCACACCTCACCATGACCCCACAACCCACCTGACTGCCCGTGTGCCCTGTTTCTGAACCCACCAGCCACTGAAGCAAAACAGACAACACCCATCGCCAACCCACATCCTCCCAGCAGCAACCATCCACTCAGATCTGCAGAAGACTTGTTTCCTTAGTGTATGAAAACAACCTTTTTGAGGAATTTTAAAAATGTGTTCAGTTCTATGTAAATAATTCTGGAGTTCTATGCAAATGAAGCAAGTGTATAGAGGGTCATTTAAAGCACAGGAATGTATCTTTTGAAAATCAGTTACTCAGCTTCAATGCATTTGAGCTCTCTTCCCATGACATTTAACATCTGCAATGCTTCTGCAAGGTACTGGGCATTTCTTCATCAAACTGCCCCTAGGAAATCAGCGTGTCTTTGAGTCTGGGGTACAGGACCAGCTACGGGGTGAAGGTTACAAACTCTTCAGTGTTGTATTTAGTTTGTGGAAAGAGAAAGGAGTTATACTCATGTTTCTTTACCATGAAAAATTAAGGAATCCCCTCTGCTCTGCTTTATCTTTTATGTGCTGTTGCTTATACCCAGAGACCATCATTTCTGATGGATCCAATGGCAGGCTTCAGCATGGCCAGCACTCATGAGGACCTACTATGTGCAGAGCCCCATAAACACAGTTAAGTGCTATAGGAATACAGAGAAGAAGAAACAGACTCTCTGCCTGGGAGGATGGATATACAAACCACTTACCAGAATGGAAAGCAGCATGAAATCAGTATCATTAAAGAGAGTCAAGTAAGACACACCATGAAAGGGGCCATCGAATCCATCCTGGTGAGTGTACAAGCAAATTACATGGAGAAGGTAGCATTGGTACTGAATATTGAAAACCACTGAGTTATCAGTTATAGCTGAAGCAGGGGCCCTCAACCTTCAGTATTTATTAAGAATCACATGGTTGACAGAGATTCCACTTCTGGAAATAGATCTGAAGAAACCCAAAACACTAATTCAAAAGAATACATACACCCCTATATTCATTGCAGCATTATTTACAATAGCCAAGACTTGGCAGCAGCCCAAGTGTCCACCAGTAGATGAGTGGATAAAAAGACTGTGGAGCATTTACACAATGAAATACTACTTTGTCATAAAAAAGGAAATATTACCCTTTGTGACAGCATGGATGGACCTGGAGAACATTATGGTAAGTGAAATAAGCCAGTCAGAGAAAGATAAGTACCATATGATTTCACTTATATGTGGAATCTAATGAACAAAATAAACTAACAAACAAAATAGAGACATAGATGTAGAGAACAGACTAACAGCTGTCAGAGGAGAGGGGGGCTAGATGAAAAAGATGAAGGGATTAAGCAAAAAAAAAACAAAACTCATAGATATAGACAATAATATGATGATTGCCAGAGGGAAAGGGGAGTGGAGAGAGGTAGAAAAGAGTAAATGGGGGGATAAATGGTGATGGAAGGAGACTTGACTTCGGTGGTGAACACAATACAAGGACAGATGGTGTGTTATAGAATTATAGCCTTGAAACCTATATAATTTTATTAACCAATATCACCCCAATAATTCAATTATAAAAAAGAAACACAGTGGTGGGAAGGACAGGGATTTCCTTTAGAAATGCAGCAACCATGAGAGAGATGAATTCTATCAGTAAGAGAAGCACAGACAAAAAGTTCTCTACTTTGTGCATTGATACACCCTAGAAACTCACTTAAACTGCAGCTTTTTTTCCAGAAGAGCAGGTTTCAAATATTTTGGTCTCAGAACACCATTACTCTTTCATAAATTATTGCGGACCCCAAAGAGCTTTGTGTTAATATGACTTATTAAAATATAAATAAATTAAAAAATAATTGATTAAGATATCTTTATTGTATAATAAATATATAACATATTTATTAATATGAATTAATATAAAATTCTTAATATATATTATATACTAAAATTTTTAAACACTTATTATTCATTTAAAATAACAATAACAAGTCACTACATATTGACAGATAACCTTATAATAAAAAATAACAATGTTTTCCAAACTAAAAAATTATTGAAAAGGTGGCATTGTTTTATAATTTTGTAAATGTCCTGGTATGTCTGGTTTCATAGAAAACAGCTGGATTCTCATATCTGGTTCTCCATTTAATCCATTAGCATATCACAAGTCAGAAAGCCTCTAGAAAACTCCTCTGTACATTCATGAGAAGATAAGAAAGTAAAAGGCAAACTAATTTGTTATGAAATTAATTTGGAGTTTGCAGATCTCTTGAACCAGTTTCTGGGACCCCTGGGGACCTCTTAGACTCACTTTGAAAGCCACTGTTCCCTGAGTCCGTTGGTCTGAAAGGTGGTTAGCACCTGAGATTCTGAGCCAGGTTGGAGGACCACTGCACGACACCCATGTGAAGCCCTGAAATACCAAGTGTTACACAGATCCAGGGAGACAAGAAAGGTGTCCAGGAACTAATTCTGTTTAAGGTCAGGAGACAGAACCAAAAATTAGGTTAAGTAGCAACTGCCGGTAAAGATGAATAGAGAAATGTCAGAAAATACCTAAAATTTCATTTCTTTACATTTTTCTCTAGAGGAAAGTTTTCTCTAAATGAAAATTATTTTCATTTTATTGTTTCTCTAGAGGAGTTCACGATGATGACTGCACATCAGAAGACACCCCTTTCCCATTTTTACATCATTTTTATATTTCAATTTCAGTTGATACACATTATTATATTAGTTTCAGGTGTACACCTCAGTGATTAGATATTAATAACTTACTTAGTGATCATCCCGAAAAACCTTGCACCCATGTGACACCATACATGGTTTTTAGAACATTATTGGCTATTTTTCCGAACACTGTACTTAACATCCCAAAACTATTCTGAAACTACCAATCTTTCTCTTCTCAATCCCTTCACCTTTTTCACCCATTCTTCCTGGCCCCTCCCATTTGGCAACCATCAAAATGTTCTCAGTGTCTCTGAGTCCGTTTCTGTTCTGCTTATTCAGTTATTTTGTTTTTTAGATTCAATTGTTAATGTATATGTATTTATTTTCATTTTATTGTTCATTTTTGACCAAAAAGACCCTGTTGTAAAAGCAACAGAAAGTTTGGTATAAAAATACAACTATCCTGGGCCTCCCTTCAGAAGATTCTGAATGAGAGTGGGGACAGGGCTGGGCGCAAGTCTTTTTAACCAGTTCCACCGGGGACTTGGTGCGCTGCCCAGGCAAGGAACTCCTGCCAGAGATCCTATATTTATATTTTGTACGTAAAGAAAAGGCTAATAAATTGTATGAAAATGACATTCATTTTTATTTTTATTTCTATTCAAAAATATCTTCCTAGGATTCTGAAAGATACCTAGGTTTTTAAAAAGCTATGATACGTACTTATAATCTATGCATTATAAGCTTTCCTACATTTCCTATATTTCCTACAGTTCTTTTTCCCACATACTGTTTTTTAAAACCCAAATCTAAATTAAAGGGATAGAAAATGCCACTTCTGTTCATAGACAAATAATGGATTCCTTGTTTCCATAATAAACTTTTGAAAGAGTCTGTTCCTAGTGGAAACTCATTGTTACTGAATAAAAATCTTCTTGGGGAGGAAAACAGTACCTTCATATATAATCTACATTGGGGATGCAAATTGTAGAGAAAACAGACACCAGAGGATTTGCATTTAATAAAATCTAGAGCAAGTCATTCAGAAGCATCACTACCGTGTACAGAAGCCTTTCCCATCAAGATCAGCCTGACCTTTCCAGGAGACCAGAACTCTTGATCAAGGAAAACACGCCATTCACTAGAAACCCTACATTGCTGTTAATAAGGAAATTCACCAGAATCATCAAGAATGGAAAGTGGTGAGTCAGTGTCAATTATTAAATTTTGAAAGGAACTTTCAGGGTGGGGACTTACTGAGGGAGTGTGGTGTTGCGGGGGCAGGGGAGAACAACAGGGAAAAACTGGGACAACTGGAATTGAACAATGATTAAAAAAAAACAAAAAACCTTTCAATAATCCTAATGTTTATTTTTGACATCACAAAGTCATAACTGAAGCAAAGAACAAGGAGAAATATCCTTAACTCTAGCTAGAAGATATAAAAATATAAAAACATATGCCAGAGACCAACTATTTAGAACTCTTAGTAACATTTTTATAATTCTAGTCACATTTAATTACTAATTGTTGATTTATTTTTGCTGCATATAATTTAGGTTGGTATTTATTTTGAAAGATGAAATCTATTGAACATTATTTTTGTAAAATGATGACTTGGATATTAAAGCATTCTTTTCCATTCCACTAAAATTTTATGGTAAATGAAATGACTTCCAGCAAGCCCTTTGTTATAAGGAAAGTGCAGGAGGAGAATCCACACATATAGAGAACTCGAACTATCCTTTATTCATGCAGCTTGCTTTGGGGTCTTAGGCTAAAGATTAAGGACTTGCCACACACAGGAGATGAGGAAGAACCTGAGCCGTTATTGCACGAAGTCACACTATGTGGAGATCTTTCTCTGTGTGTTCACTCTGAAGATACAAATATTAGTGTCAGCATAGAGTAAAACCCAAATTTGAGATTGAAAAGTTAGCATTTTACATATCAATAAATAATGACAAGAAGTATTTCAAAAATGCTTTGTAAAGTACCTTGCAAGAAAAACTAATATTTTTTAAAATGCCACAGATCTTCAAGGTCTGGTCTCAAATGATAAGACAGCAAGATCCATGAAAGCATATATGTTCCTCAGCATGAAACTGGTTATTGACAAAAGTGTTAAGTTTTTGGATCCAGCTGCTATGAGGCTTAAAAGCTGGGAAACAGGGGCAGCTCCTGGGAAGGCCTATGGACAGATGCCTGCTGTGTGGGCAAACCAAACTTCAACAAAATCCTAACAGGTGAACTAATTTGGCTTCAGTTCTTTAAAAGTTTTGGACTTTATTTCCAGTTTAAGATTTCATAAGCAGTATATATTATTTTCTGCTTAATAATTAATATTTTGAACATTTCAACATAACTTGCTGAGTGTGCCTTTCCTTGTGTTCTCCTGGAGGTTTCCCATGATACAATGACTACGACATAATTTCCCAGGTCAGGAGTGGAACCACCAATGCTGAGCCTCTCGCAAGGTAGACCTAGCACTGTTATTCGTAGGTGGGTATCGGCCTCCTCCGGTAAGGGGGCTCTGTTCCTGAGCAAGGCAGGCTGAACTGGGTTAGCAGCATGAGGAGAGGGACCCCCACAGTGCCCGGGCTGACACCTGAACCAGATGGTGCAACAACACACTATTGTCACTGGCCTGTCCAGACTTCATTCTTGGCACTTTCCAGACAGGCAGAGAAGTAGCACCAACATGGATGCTGTCCACCAATAACTCATTATTTAGGATTTTCATTCTGTTCTGTCTTGAGTGAGATTGTGACTATATTCCATAACTTGAGGGTCTACAATGGAAGGAGACGTCATCTACTATCTCAATTCTGGCATTGTCTAATAATATAACTCAAAGTATAAATTGTTCTTTTCTAAAATTATGAGATGGTGGGGTTGTTTTATTCTTTTTTAATTATATTTTATTAATTATGCTATTACAGTTTTCCCAATTTTCTCCTCTCTATCCCCCCTCTACCCTGCACCCTCCAACCCTCCAGCATTCCCTCTTTATTCATGTCCATGGGTTGTACATATAAGTTCTTTGAGTCCTCTGTTTCCTATACTGTTTTGACCTCTTCCTGTCTATTTAATGCCTACCAATTATGCTTCTTCCCTGTACCTTTCCCAGCTATTTCTCCCCTCCCCCTTCCCACTGAAAATCCTTCACATGATGTCCATTTCTCTGATTCTGTCCCTGTTCTAGTTGTTTGCTTAGTTTTTGTTTTCATTGTTTTTCTTTCTTTTATTTTTTTAGGTTCATTTGTTGGTAGTTGTGACTTTGTTGTCATTTTACTGTTCATATTTTTGATCTTCCTTTTCTTAGATAAGTCCCTTTAACATTTCATATAATAATGGCTTGATGATGATGAACTTGAACTTGAGCTTATCTGGGAAGCACTTTATCTGCCCTCCTAAATGATAGTTTTGCTGGATAGAGTAATCTTAGTTGTAGGTCCTTGCCTTTCATGACTTCAGATACTTCCTTCCAGCCCCTTCTTGACTGCAAGGTTTCTTTTGAGAAATCAGTTGGTAGCCTATGGGCACTCCTTTGTCAGTAACTCTTTCCTTCCCTCTTGCTGCTTTTCAGATTGTCTCTTTGTCTTTAATCTTAGGTAACTTAATGATGATGTGCCTTGCTGTGTTCCTCTTTGGGTCCAACTTCTTTGGGACTCTCTGGGCTTCCTGGACTTCCTGAAAGTCTGTTTCCTTCACCAGACTGGGGAAGTTTCCTTCACTATTTGTTCAAATAAGTTTTCAATTTCTTGCTGTTGCTCTTCTCCTTCTGGCACCCCTATAATTCGGACAATGGAACATGTCAGGTTGTCCCAGAGATTCCTCAGCCTCTCTTCATTTTTTTGAATTCTTGTTTCTTCTTCTGTTCCGGTTGGATGTTTATTTCTTCCTTTTGTTCCAAATTGTTGCTTTGAGGGCTGGTTTCCTCCCTGTCACTGTTGGTTCTCTGAATATTTTGCTTTATTTCATTTTGGGTATCTTTTATTTGTTCTTTCATTCTTCAACCAAGCTCACTTAGTTTTGTGAGCATTTTGATTACAAGGGCTTTAAATTCTCCATCAGATAGGTTGGCTATATCCTCCTCAGTTAGCTCTCTTTCTGAGGTTTTACACTGTTCTTTCATTTGGGCCCAATTTATTTGCTCCAGGCCCCTGTAAGTTGTAAGGGGGCGGAGCCTTAGGTATTCACTTAGGCAGGGCAAACCTCCTTGCTGCACTACAGCACTGCCTGTGGGGGAGGGGCCAGAGAGGGAACAATGCAGCTCACCTGCTGGTCTCTAGTACACTTTTCAATGAACTCTTGTGTGAGACTGGCAGTTTCTCCCACTGAGGCAACCCCAGCCATAGTCCACAGTCAGCTCTGTCTCTCAGTTTCCCCTTAAGTCAGCCCCTCCCTTGCAGCCTGCTTCCTGGCCAAACCCAGCCCCACCCCTATGGTCTGCTGCCTCACCACGGTTTCTCTCCGTCTGCTGCCTTACCAGTCTGGTTGTTCTGGTTGATTTTTTCTTTAATTCCATGGTTGTCAGAGTTCCATACAGTTTGATTTTCTGGCACTTCTGGTTGTTTATTGATTTTAGACTGGTTGTTTTTCTTCTTTTGGTTGTTTGAGGAAGCAAAGGGTTTCTACCTACGCCTCCATCTTGGCCGGAACTTGTTTTATTCTTTTTTTTGTTTTGTAACTCTCTCTTTATTCCCTTACCTATGTAACAAGAACCTTCTTTGAGACTCTAAAAATTTTAAAGCAAGGAAATGTATTCCAGAGAATGTCATCAAAAATAATAAAATAAGAATGTGCTTCAAACACCATAAATGTATTTGATATTTAATAACTAAAAACAGTTTAGGAATTACCTACGTTTTTAAATATTCAGTTTCAAAATATATGAATCTACCTTGATGCAGAAAATGTTTAATTTTCAAAACAATATTAAAGTAAAAAAACACCATTAAATTTACTAGGGGTCAAATTCTTCAGCAAAGTAAACAGGAACAGGGAGAAGATGTGATGGAGATGAAGCGCTGCATATACCTTGATATGCAGTGCTACACAGTGCTACACCATACCCCATCACAGCTCTATAGTATACTTTTTTTCCAAATTCTAAAGGATAAATTGATTCTTATTAATAAATTTGTTTGGGATTTTCTCCGGAAACATGTGTCTTTGTTTTCTCAACAACCGATCTGAACGCAAGTTTGTATCTAGAGTATTTGAATAAAAACTCAAGCCTCTCTTGGTTTATACAAGTGTGGAGTCTTTAAATAGACACAACGCACAGCGAAACTGATGTTTGGGAGTAGGGATATTGGTAACATTTTTAGATTGTAAATATCAGGGCGCTCCAAAAAAAATGAGGGTATGGTGAGTTAAGGCACTTTCAGAATTCTCAAAAACATGAGGAATATTCAGATGATAGTTTAAAGAATTTGTACTAGGTTCCATTTCTTAAAATCTATTTTAATTCACCTCAAGTGCTGCATAAAATGTTGGTATTTGCTTTTTGGTACCACTGCTTCAGAACATGGTTTACCCTACTGCCCCTATTTTCTCACAACCAGAGAAGGGCTTTCATTAACACCTCTTATGAAACTGCTCTCCCACACTCTAGAAAAGATCTGTGCCTCTCCAAACCCTGTCATCTTTCTGGGCTTTCATTTTCTTCAACTTCTCCAAGGCATTTTATTTACTCCACAAATATTTATTGAGTACCTACTAGGTTCCAGACACTTGACACCACTGGTGATTTCTATTTCTCCGCACTCCCCCTTTCCTTCATTTCTCGGGCACTACCCTGATGGAACATCGAATACTTACGTTTCTGACCTCTCCTACCCCTTGGCTCCCTCACCCCACTTCCCTGTCCTCTGCTTTCCCATGAGCACAAGATCTAGCCTTTTCCTGATACTCCGTGCTTGGATTTCTATTCTTCTTTTACTACAAAGACTTCCTTGGAGAACTTCATTTTCATAGCCTTAGTTACTGTAGTTTTAATGATGATCCTTAGATGTGCAATTCTAATCCTAATCAAAGTTCCTATCCCATATATAAGGTATTTTATTCGATTAAGCCACCACAGTTACACAAGTCTTTACCCTTTCTACACATGCCTTGCTCCTTCCTACCTCTGCCTTTGCTCATGCCATGCCTGATGTCTCAAACACTTTTCTCCCTCCTCCTAACCCATCTAAATCCAACTGAAGTCCCATCCTTTCCCACAAAACATTCATCAACAATCAAAAATTTCTCCTTCCCCTCCTCTATTTTTTCACATGTAAACATCTGATTTTTCTCACTAAAATAGGATCTCTTTGAGGACATCTGTTATGTGATCTAAACTTATTTTGCATCCCCTGTGGCATATAACCCCATACTTTGCACCAAATCAATGCCAGCTGGTACATAAGACTGATTGTTTTATGACAAAACTTCAGAAATGTTGATCTGGTTATGTGCTATCTCATGAACTTATCCCTCTATTCATGACTGTGTGGTTATTTGTTAAACTTATTTAGAATAGGTGTATTTCCTCTAGGCTTTTTGGCATACACATAAAGTATAAACAGATCATTCAGATTGAAAACATCAATTAAAAAGCCCTTTGGAAAAAAGTTGAAGCCAAGACTCTCTGCAAACACACAAAGGATCCAGCCTGAACCTCTTCAACTTCCACCTTCTCTTCCTTCTTAGATCTGAGAGCACACCTGCCAGCAACCAGTCAGGTGTTCCCCTTTTTGCTTAGCCAGGAATGCCTGTATTAGAGTTGGCCCCTACTCCACAGGAACCTTATCTGAAGTCCTTATTCCTATGTTTACCTCTGGTTCTCATCAGAATTACCAGAAGGGCTTATTAAAACATGGATTTCTGGGCCCCCACCCCTACAGTCTCTGATTCAGTACATTTAGAGGAGGACCTGAGAATATGCATGTCTCCATTCCTAACTGATGTCGTTGCTGCTGGTCTGCAGATCACACTTCTAGAGTCACTGGTGTGTATTCTCGCTGTGGCTCATCAGTCTGGTTTTGAACTCTACCTTGTTCTGACATTTAGTACTTGAGTCATTCTCCTTCTCCAGGCTGCTTCTAGGGGCACTAGAGGGGTCTTGGTCACTGTGTGTACCACCTAGCCATCTCCCCTCCCCCCTTTTTATTCTAGCCTCAGAGGTTGAGAACCAACTTGTGCCCTTGACCCCAATTTCTTTCTTCCTTTTCAAAACATCATTCCATCATTTCCTCCCTCTTTCCTAAATCTTTAGTTCCTTCATCTGTCCTGTTTAAATATCCTCAAATCTCTGCCACCCATAAATACATAAATGGATATAAAACCATAAGCAAACCTCTCCTTGACACTGTAGTTCTCTCTAGTTATGATCTAATGTCTTGCTGCCCTTTGTCATCCAAACTTCAAGAAGTTGTTTCCCTCCCTGTCTCCACCTCTTCCCTTGACATGATTATCTGTAAAGGAAAGAGTATTAGGAGATGAGGTAAGAGGTACCACAGAACAAGGCTCTAGTTACTCTATGTATCCAAAATTGCCATTAATAAAGCCCAACACCAACCACTAAATTGAAAGCAATGGAAAGCAATGGCTGCTTTGCTGTCTTTATCTTCCTGGATCATTCTGCTACAGCTCATGCTTTTTCCTTCTTTCTTAAAATCTCCTCCCCTGAATTCTGTGATATCTTATGCCCCTGGTTTTCCCTGGTTTTTCTTCAACCATTTCATCTTCACAGGGTTCTCTCCTCCTCTGACAACTCTCCAAATAAGGATGTTCCCCAGGTTTCCATCTTTGACCAGAGCTTCACAACCAGTGTTTCAGGAATTGGTATTCTAGGAGTCTCCAGAATATTGATCCTCTCAGCCCTTGGGGATGTCCTGGCCTGTTTATTCCAGTGTGCCCGATGCATGCTGTTTCTATGTGTACCATCCTGTGACTCTACCTCTCAAATGCTCCTCAAGAGATTTCATCCTCTTTCCTGGTTTCATCACCATCAACAGCATGATGGCTCTGACCTGGTATATTCAGAACAAACCCATGGAGGAAGCTTAAGAATCACCCTTGAATTTTGCCTCTCCTTTCCCTCCCACATGTAAATAACTTCCAAAGCCATCTGCTCCTTGTTCTCCTATACTACCACTACTCAGAGCCCATTATCTCTGGCTTGAAATATTCTAGAATCTTCCTGCCTGATCTCCCTGTGGTTTGGGGATTTTTAAATCCACCCTTCACAGAGCTGCCAGATAAGTCTATCTAAAATGTAAATCTAACCACAACACCCCCACGCTCAACAGCCTCCAGTGCCTCTGTGACCTCCGTGTCAACTGGATGAAGTCCAAACTCCACACAAGAAACTTCATGACAGAGTCCCACTCATTTTATTTCCCCAGACACACTGCCTGCCACGTCCTCCCTCACCCGTTTTTCTGTCCTTGCCTGCAGCCGTCGCCCATGCTGTCCTCCATGCCTGAACATCCCTGCACACTTTGCCGTCTCCACACAACCCTGACCTCACCTCCGGTGTCACCCTGCCTTCCCTAACTCCCGCCCGCATGCAGAGGAATGGACACAGCCTGTTTTTCTGACTATCCAGGGCATATTTCTCTTCTTGTACTTAGCACGTTGCATTATAATTATTTTCTAAGTATTTATCTCCTCCTACTTGAGAGCATATTCTTTCATATCCCCAGTTCTGACACAATGCCTGACACAGAAAACATTCAATAAATAACTGATGGATAAATACAGCTTTAAACTTTTCTAAAAGATAAGACATCACACATAATTCTAGGAGCAACACTTATTCCTTTGGAAAATTTGTAAGGTCATTAAGCTTTAAATTTGAGGCTGATTTGAAAGGTGTACTTTAAGCTACTTTAATTAAAAGATATATAGTCCAAGGACTTCCGGCCAAGATGGAGGCATAGGTAGACACACTGTGCCTCCTCCCACAACCAAAATAAGGACAACAACAATTTAGAAACAAAAAACAACCAGTACTGACAAAAAATTGAACTGTATGGAAGTCTGACAACCACGGAGTTAAGTAGACATATTCATCCAGACCAGTAGGAGGGGTGGAGTCGGGCGGCTGGGCAGAGAGGGTTCGGGGCAAAGCTGTGGCTGGCAAACCCAGGTGTGCTAGGCAGCAGCTGGTGGACCCAGCAAAGCGGCCAATTGTGGAGAGGTGTGGCACACAAGGCAGCTGACAGACCGGGCGGTCCCACATTCATGCATAGATAAACGAGGGGAAATGGGAGCAAGACAGACCATGCAACCCAGGGTCCCAGTGTGGGAAAATAAAGCCTCAAAACACCAGTTGAAAACACCTGTGGGGGTTGAGGTGCTGGGAGAAACTCCCAGCCTCACAGGATAGTTCACTGGGGAGACCCACAGGGTTCTAGAACATACACAAATCCACCCAACCAGGAATCAGCACCAGAGGGACCCAATTTGCTTGGGGGAAGTGGCAGAAGTGACTGAAATCCGGCAGAGAGAGGAGCAAGCACCATTGTTCCCTCTCAGACCCCTCCCCCACATACAGTGTCACAACCCAGCAATGTGGGTTGCCCTGCCCAGATGAACACCTAAGGCTCCACCCCTTACTATGTAACAAGTGCATCAAAACAAAAAAAAATGCTCCAAATGAAAGAACAGATCAAAGCTCTAGAAAAAATACAGCTAAGCAACGAAAAGATAGCCAACCTATCAGATGCAGAGTTCAAAACACCGGTAATCAGGATGCTCACAGAATTAGTTGAATTTGGTCACAAATTACATGAAAAAAATGAAGGCTATGCTAAGTGAAATAAAGGAAAGTGTACAGAGAACCAGTAGTGATGGGAAGGAAACTGGGACTCAAATCAATGGAGCGGACCAGAAGGAAGAGAGAAACATCCAACCAGAACAGAATAAAGAAACAAGAATTCAAAAAAATGAAGAGAGGCTTAGGAACCTCCAGGACATCTTTAAATGTTCCAACACCCGAATTATAGGGGTACCATAAGGAGAAAAAGAAGAGCAACAAGTGGAAAAGTTATTTGAACAAATAATAAAGGAAAACTTTCCCAATCTGGCAAAGGAAATATACTTCCAGGAAGTCCTGGAAGCTCAGAAAATCCCAAAGAAGTTGGACCCAAGGAGAAACACACCAAGACACATCATAATTACATTACCCAATATTAAAGATAAGGAGAGAATCTTAGAAGCAGCAAGAGATAAGGAGACAGTCACCTACAAAAGAGTTCCCATCAGACTGTCAGCTGATTTCTCAAAAGAGACCTTGCAGGCAAGAAGGGGCTATGAAGAAGTATTCCAAGTCATGAAAGGCAAGGACCTACATCTAAGATTGCTCTATCCAGCAAAGCTTTCATTTAGAATGGAAGGGCAGATCAAGTGCTTCTCAGATAAGGTCAAGTTAAGGGAGTTCATCATCACCAAGCCCTTATTATATGAAATATCAAAGGGACTCATCTTAAAAAAGAAAATAAAAAACATGTACAGTAAAATGACAGTAAACTCACAAATTATTAACAACCACACCTAAAACAAAAATAAAAGCAAACTAAGCAAACAACTAGAACAGGAACAGAACCACAGAAATGGAAATCACATGGAGGGTTAGCAACAGGGGAGTGGCAGGGGGAAAGAAGGGGAAAAGGTACAGAGAATAAGTAGTATAGATGGTAAGTAGAAAATAGACAGGGGGATGGCAAGAATAGTATGGGAAATGTAGAAGCTAAAGAACTTATAAGTATGACACATGGACATGAACTAAAGAGGGGAATGTGGGTGGGAGGGGGTGTGCAGGGTGGAGGGGAGTGAAGAGGGGAAAATGGGACAATTGTAATACCATAATCAATAAAATATATTTTAAAAAATAAAAAACAAAAAAAGATAAATAGTCCAAATCCTGTCGAAATTATACCCAAGGGACCATTCAAATAACTTTGTTTTGCTAATATTAGGTTATGTGTGTATTATTTGTATCAAATAATACATTGTCTTGGAACCTAGATTTATTTTCTCCATTTTGTACAGGTGCTTTGTATAAAATTTGGTAGTTTTCAGAGCATTTGTATACATACATTATAAAACTCTGTTCATATATATGTATGTTCATATACATACATTATAAAACTCTGAAGTCAACTATGGAGTGATTATACCCCTTTTACAGATGATGACAATGAGGCCAAACCATCAGGATTGTCCCAAGTCAGTGACTAGCACGTGGCTGTGTGGCACAGATTCCTGGGCCAGCAGCCTTTTGTTCCAGCACATCACTCTGCCTCTGGTTTGGGTTTGGTTTGTTCCTTTCCTCCCTCCTTTCACTGTCTTTGTAATGAGCTTTGGCTCATAAGTCAGATACATGCTAGACTACCTACAAACTCAGCCAGATTGGATAATAGTTTGGTTAGATACCCAATACATATGTATGTTAGTAGGGTCTGCCAGACCCATGATGCTGAAGTCTGAGCTGCTGAAATTGCTGGTAAGCCAGCAACACCTCAATGAATCAAACCCATCCAACCTTCTATAGAACAACAGTATCAGAGTTAAAAAATGTCTTACAATCCCTCTAGTTAACTACTAATTCAGTGCTTAAATATTTTTTGTAATAATCCAAAAGCAAAGGGTCTCCTGTCTTTCTTTGATCATCCTTAGTGACAGGAACTCACTATTCCCAAAAGCAGTGTTGACAATTTCAGAATGTTGGGGGAGTATTTTCTCTTATCGTCTGTTATATCTCTGTAATTTCATTAGGGTAAAAGTAGGAAATTCTCAGGTTGTGAGAGCTACAACTTGACCTATGTCTGGATCATAGTGACTAAGTCTGGTTATTAGTAAGTATGAGACCTTGGCAAATAACTTAGTCCTTGACCTCAGTTTCTTCATCTGTAAAATGGATCAAATGAAGTAATACAGGTAAATTGTCAAACACTCTAATATATTCAATAACTATATGTGGTAAGTGCTCAATAAATATTTGTTAAATGAATGAATGACTCTTCCCTTATCCTTGGCCTAGTTTCAAAACAGCAACTCTTCATGTTGAGTCACTATATAAAAAAGTACATACAGAAACAAATAACTGTCTCCTTAAGAACATAATCTTCCTAAAACAGTCCAGTTGACCTGCTCACCCACATCAGGTAGCAACATGACGCAGCAGGAATACCGTAATGCTGTAACCTAAATCATGCAAATCTAACTTTTGCATTTTGTGTTAAGGAGCGTTATTTCCAGTTGTATCCAATCCATGATCATGCAATGAAAGCATAAATTTTAAGTCTTCCTTGAGTAAATCTTGACAAACCAGAGTACAAAAAAGAGGATACTTAGAACAGTTGTGTAGGAGATGGAGTAGTTATTCTTAATCAGAGCTTGGATGAGTTTCCATTAAGGACCAGAAGATAAGAATAAATGACCTTTTTTGAAGCCTCTTCAAATTCAAGTCTATTGCCCTGGCCACTCAGTTGGTTGGAGCATCGTCCCATACACCAAAAGGTTTTGGGTTCAATTCGCAGTCAGGGTACATACCTAGATTACAGGTTTGATCCCCATCAGGGCATGTATGGGAGGCAACCAATCAATGTTTCTTTCTAACATCCATGTTTCTCTCTTTCTGTCTCTGTTTCTCTGCTCTCTCTATCTCCCCCCCCCATAAAGCCAATAAAAATATATCTTCAGGTAAGGATAAAAAGAACATCTATTATTCTAACAAGAAAATAGCATCACAATTATCAACTCTGAATACCTCCCTCCAGAGGTTAACCTAATTACTCCATCCACATTTGATTGTTACTATTCTATTTTCTTAAGTCCCAGGAGACTACAGCAAACGAGTGTATCAAGGTGTAAGAGTGAAGCACACAGTCAAAGATCTACTGGCAGAAAAACGATCCAGGCAAACAAGTAATTCAAGATTTAATGTAAGTCTTAATTTAATACGTTCTGAAGTCTTTGGTGAGGGCAGGGGGTTTAAGTCTTCTATTAAGGTTAGTTATCTCTCCTCTCACTTTATTTACACATCAACCTCTCATGTCTTGAGTCTGATATCTGGATGTAAAAGCCTTCCCTCAACAGCACTTCCTATATAATTACCATTATTAACACTACAGCACATCTGTCAAGCAACATGTAAGCATTTCAGGAGCACTATGAACTTATTGGCTGACTGCTACAGCTAGTGGCAATGAAAGAAAAATATGTCCTGACTTTTCACTTCCCCTCAGTCATGAATTAACAAAGGCTCAGTTGGTGAAAATAAAGCTGACCTTTATCACATCTTACTCTAAACTTGATAGAGAGAACTTAGAAGAGTCCTCTGGATAACATGCAAAGTCCTGTTTTAAAATCCAAGTAGTGCTCAGCCACAAGAAAAGACGAAATACTGACATTTGCGACAACATGAATGGACCTTGAGAATATCATGTTAAGCAAAATAAGTCAGACAGAGAAAGTCAAGAGCCCTGTGATTGCTCTCATATGTAGGGTATAAAACTGAAGCTCATAGACAAAGACAACAGTGTGGTGGTTACCAGAGGGAAAGGGAGGTCAAATATATGGTGACGGAAGAAGATTTGAGGTTAGGTGATAAGCACACAATGTGATATACAGATGATGTATTATAGAATGTACACTTAAAACCTATATAATCTGACTAACCATTGTCACCCCAATAAATTTAATAAAAATTCAAAAACAAAAGATGCATCTTAGTAAGAGATGTCTTAAGTCTAAAGCCCTTATCTATCAGATATGTCTTCATAAATAGCTCCACTCTGTGCCTAAAATGTCTAAGTAATGGCATCCAATTCTCCAAAATAAAAATGATTCTAGAGTGGAAATATTTGACTATCAAGATGGGCGTATAATCATTATCCTATTGGGTAAAATATAACAATATGAATATCAGGCATCTGTCAGGCATTGCTGGGTGAAGACATGAGAGCAGGCGGCCAGGAACAGCTAGAGTAACGTGCACAGCAGCCAGCACAAGGGCTGGTACATAGCAGGCACTGGTTCTTCCAGCATGTCTGCTCTGAATGCCAGCATCACGTCCAACACTGCTCCAAAATCGAACTTCTAAGACATGTTTTAAATCAACAACCCCAGATTTGATTTCCTCCCATCCAAGAACACCTTTGCCTGCATATTTTCTGCCTATTTTTCTTTTAAACCACCTCCTCTCTTCTAGTTCAACAGATAGAGCTTAACTGATAAAGACAAATCTAAAGGAAGCAATGAAAAATTGTCCTTCAGTGAGGATAAAAAATATATATCCACACTAATCTATGAGACAGAGGGGGAGGGGCTGGGGGGAGAGATTCAGAGTCTACTCTAAATGAACCACAGCTTCACAGAAGTCACATGAATTGCTCAGCCATAAATGTAGCTAAAATTGTGCAACTAAATGAAAGTTCCAGGCAAACTGTCAATTGGGAAAACAAAGGTGACAATAAGGATAACACCCAATCAAGGAGCAAACAGTGTATCTTTTCAATGTGAGTGAGGATGTAATTCAGTCCTTGGCATTGTTATCAATACCTGTACCTGACAGATTACATAAAAAGACCAGAAGGTATACATCCAAATGGTGGATATAAATATATTTTTCTTTAAAAATTACTTAACATGACTTCTTGTTCAAGATATGCAACTATCAAATAGTGTGTTTTCTTTATTTCTTGATGTTTTCACTTTTTAAAAGATATACCAGTATAAACATAATAATGAGCCACATTATTCTATTTAAAATGCAGATTCCTGGTCCCTGTCTCACATCTACTAACATGGAGTTATGGGGCTAAAGCCAAGGAATGGTCATTTTTACCAAGGTCGTTGGGTGATCCTTTATACATCACACTTTGAGAACTTTGCCATCAAGCAAAGAGCAAGCATCCAAGCTTCACACTGCACAGCCACAGATCTTACCTTCACCCAGATAAAAGCTTGCTGGCCCAGTTACATTGAAAGTGTTATAGTGCAAGTGGCTACAAGAAATGTGCAATACATAACCTGTGCCATTAAACACCAAATAACCTGGTAGAAAAGAAAAATACTTATACACGAAAAAGATACAAGAACATATAGCCACGCACTAGACTGAATGCTAAAGATGAAAGACCAGGTCACATGGCCATGTGATATGAAGACTCTAATACTGTTTACATAGGGGCAATTTAAAGTGCACTTCCTTATGTGTTATCTCATTTATAGACATGCCAATTCTGTGACATTGATATTGACATGGTTTCCCATCTTACAGATTAAAAAGTTGAGGACAAGAAAAGGGAATTAATTGTTTTCAAGTTGCAGTTAGCAAGAGGCAGGTTTTCTGACTCCTAATTCCATATTCCTTTTAAAGGGAAAGATCCATGTGGACTAGAGTAGAAAAGTCTCTCATTCATGCTGTCTTTGTCCATTTGAGCTGCTATAACAAAACACCACAGACTGGGTAGCTTATAAACAGCAAACATTCCTCACAGTTCTAGAGGCTGGAAGTCTAAGACCAGGCTGCCAGTATGGTCTTGTTCTCATGAGGTCCTCCTCTGGGTTGTACACTTCTTGCTGTATTGTCACACAGGGCCTATGGAGCTGTCTAGGGTCTCTTTCATAAAGGCACTACTACATTTGTGAGGGCTCTGCCTTCATGATATAATCACCCTCAAAGGCCCCACCTCCTAATGCCATCTCATTGGGCATTAGGATTTCAGCATAGGAATTTGGGGAGGGCACAAATATTCAGACCACAGCACATGCCAAGAAAGGAAATCAAAATGTAAGAAACTATATTATGTAAGAAACTATATGTAGAAAGAACTCTTTAAAATAGGAAAGTGCAAACCAATTCTAATTATGACACTTACTCTTACATATCAAATACATAGGTCATATGAACTTGGCCTTAACCTCGTTTACATACATTACCCAACATTTCAATCCTAGTATCTTACTCATATGTCACATCAATAGCCTTTTAAATGTGAGTAATTAAATGCATATAAAGTTGAGATATGGTTATTTTGACTTTAGGTATCTAAATAAAATGACTTTACTGTCAACCTACTCACGTTTCATCTTCTCAACCACCATTCTAGAATATCTACATCCCAAGAAGGATATTGTACTCAGTAATCATCCACTCTTGATGACCAAAGAGCAGGAATTATGGAAAATCACATCATTAGCAGGCATTTGGGGGCTCTAAGTGCATGGGTAATAATAAGAGCACCTCTTATTTTTCATACCAATACATGAGGAGACAATGAGTCAATGATTCTTGGATAATTTCAGACAGGGGAGCCAACCATACACAAGTTCAAAATTTCCTATTGACAAGATAGATTATAGCCAGTCAAAGGCTAACTGGAGGAGATGGGAGGTCCTACCATGCAGTTTCACCATACATATTGTGCTAGGCCAAAAATGGACCCCAAAATACCCCAGGTCAAATCTGTGGAGCCCGTGCATGTTGCCTTGTATGGCAAAATGAGTGATCTTGAAGGAGCCTCCCCGGATTAGCAAACACATGTATCCTTTTAAGGATGAGTTTGAAAGAGACACTCGCACAGAGAAGGAGACACACAAAAGAGGAAGAGGTAATGTGATGGCGGAGGCAGAGGCTGGAGTCATGCCACCTGCCACAAGTCAAGGAAGGAGGGCAGCCATCAAAATCTGAAAGACGCAAATAACGAGTTCTCCCTGGAGTCCTATAGGCAGGCAACCCTGCCAGCACCTTGATTTGGACTTCTGGCCTGTGGAAGAATAAATTTCTGTCTTCTTAAACCATTCAGTTTCAGTAGTTTTTTACCAGTAGCCTTGGAAACTAACGCACGTATATTAATGAAACTATGTCACCCTGAATAAGTAGCCTTTAGGAAGTTCCTACCTAACGTCCAAATTGCTGCTCTGCTCTTTGCAGCAACACTATGATAAGTTTCCACAGGTTGTGCTGATCCAGCTTTATGTAGTTTCTCTAAGAGCATCTGTTTGTGACACCATGAAATGTTTTTCATGTCTTTGCAGCAGGAATCAAAGGTGAAAACAATCCCTCCCATGAAAAATGACTTCCACCAAAGACTGCATTTAAAACCACTTCTTCAAATTATAGCCATAATCCTGTGGTTTCACACTGTTACTGTGGATATCTGTTTTTAAATAATGACTTTTCTTATTCTTTCTAAAATTTTTCTGCTATTCCTTACTACTCTACCAAATCTTCTACCAGGATATTTTAAATATGAGCCATTCATCAACATCTAGTACCAAAAAGTATATATAATTAAACTTTTGATGTAGGTGTAGGTTGTGTTTTTTTCAGTTACACTATTTTAATTGAGTTCCATAAAGGCTAATCATTGAAAAATTTTAATAATGTCACAAAATTCAGTGAACTTTCAGTTATATATATCAGAGGGGAGAAGAATAACAAGAAAAATAAATATTAAGCCTAATAACCATAATAATTTTTCATTTTGGTTTGAAATTCAGTGAACAATTTGCAGGTTATTGAGCCTTCTAATTAATTTTTTAAGCTATCGTAAAGGTTCACTTAAAATCATTGAATATACCACAGTTGGCATGAGGGGAAAATACTTTTAAAACTGCTGAGTACAAAATGAAAGTCCGTTTGGAGTTAAAATTGTATCGTGGAAAAGGGAAACACAGTGCAGTTTGGAGGAGATTGGAATGAGCCTGGGAATCAGGATCTTGATGTTCAATCTATTTTGGAGGGTTTGGGGAGGTTTTTTAAATTTTTTTACGGGGAGGGGGTGATATGGACATGCTAATAGCTGTCCTGCTGTGCTCAGCCATCAAAATGCGATGGTGATGAACAATAAGGAAATAGCTGTGAAAGTTACTTTAAGTTAATATTTTACATAAACATGAGGGAAAATAAGTGAAGAGTTCTGGTTCTTTGAAAAGTTTGAACTGAGGAAAATATGGAAGGGATGTATCCCAAGTGGGAAATATATTTGGATTATATCAGCCTTGAATTATACATATTTTACATATGCAGACCAAAATTTAATTATTTTCACCTGGCATGATTCTTTTATACTAACCTTAAGTATTTGCTTTTCAAATCACAATTACTAACAATTATTTTCTTTTTTCTATATTTTCCCAAATGTCAACATTTAAATTCGCTGCTAAAATCTCCACATCAATGACACATAAGATAAGACCATATTGTTAGCTGGGCATCTTGATTAAAATCTTTCCTAAATATTTTTGGAAGAAAACCATTGTGTGCACAGAAAGAAGTATGACAATAATACATACTGATGGGGAAATTGGGAGGAACAGACGGTCAGTGGGTGCCATATACTGCATTTATGGCCATAGAGTAATTGGAAGTGTTTGATCTTGGTTGGGAAGTGCATAAAGTCTAACTGTGGAGCAGATGTGCACTGTCTAGCTCCATGCCTGATGCCTGTCTGCTTTGCTATCAGGACTAGTGGTTTGTTTAGTTCAATGTCCAGCTGTTGTTTCGTGGCGCCAAACACAGGCCCACTTCAGTCACCACTGCGTGTAAATATTGTGATGTCCATATCTATGGTTTGCATTTGAATTTCTTGTGAAATATTTTAAAATAATACACAATTGGGTACTGTATATTATAACATCTCAAAGTTTCTTTGATTTCTTTGAAGTTTGGAAAAAGCATCCACGATATCTCTTCATATCAAAGGAGAAATTGCCCCTTCCTAGGTCTGTTTGAACCCCTCCTTGTGGTTCTCAGTGGTCTTGGGCAATTCCTTTCTGCTCTTTGAGCTCCTCTCTAAAAGATAAGAGTTAGATCCCTCTCATTTCAGTACTCAATTTTAGTGCTCTAACTTTTAATAGTTTATACCATTGAACTCATGTTTCACATGTTCCCATGTCACTGTTTAGGATTTAAAATAGATCCGAGTCTCTGAGCTTCAACTAGCTCAGAGCCAAGTTGAGCACCTTTGAGCTGATATTTGAGACTGCTGGCATCTAGGAACCGACAGCACTTAGGTTGTCTGGAGCTCATCATCCACGACACAGACAACATGGCATGGTGAAGAGTTTGGGCTCTGGATCCAGGTGACCTGAATTCAAATCCCAACTCTGCCATTTGGCAGCTGTGTGATGATTTAATCTTGCTGTCAAAGGAAGATAATACCTGCCTTGGATGGTGTCATAAGGATTAGATTTAATATTTGTTAAGGGCTTATCACACAGTATATGCTCAATCAATGCTACTGTTATTAATCACCGACTGCACACAAGGAACATTAGAATTTGAAATGATGTAAGAAACTGATTGACCTGAAGAAATGTATGGTCCAGCTGTGGGAAAAGGAATTCTATGTGAAATAAGTGATTAAAAATAAAATGATGGCTTTGCTTCAAGTGCCAAACATGTGATAGTGGCCATCACTGAATATATGGGGGGCTAAAAGGGAGTGAGCAAAGCATGGCCAGGGCAGGTGGCAAAGACTTCTTCAAGGAAGATGAGCCCTGAGATAAACCTTGAAGGCACAAGATAACTCAAGTGAGCAGTGAGGCAGGGTGAAAGTCTGAACAGAACACAGAGTGGTATAGGAGAGAGGGGTGTCTGTTTGTGATGCACAGCAGGTGGACAATCTGGTGTGCAGGGTGCAGTGAAAGAGAAGGCTGAGAGGCCTGACCTCATACACAACCCTTCAAAATTCAGGGCTAGCCTTGCCTACTAAGGTCTTTCAGACACTCCGCTCTACTTCCCGAGACTCCAACATATTTATCTGCTAAAATATTTATTACATTGTATTATGACTGTTTGTTTTCTTAAATCTTTTCTCCAACTGGCTAATGTTTTTCTATTCCTATTTGCTCCTTGTGGAGTCTCGAGCCCAGGAGGAATGGCAGTGTGATAGAATGGTTAAGAGCTTGTGTTTAGGAGTCAGACAGACTGACAATCTGACTCCAATATGTGAAAGTGATCTAACTTATCTGGGCCTCAGTTTCTGCCCATGTAAATGGGGATAGTGATACCACCATAAAATTGTCATGAAAATGAAGTTAGATGATGCGTATAAAGCCCCTGATACAGCTGGTACATAGCATGTTGTAAGTGGTCAAGAAATGGCAGCTCTTACGGTATTTATAGTACCTGCAACATGGCATCACTTGATAACATTATGGTGAAAGTACGCTGTGCAAAAGTAGATATTCACAAGACGATGGACAGCTCTGAATATCAGCCTTGGCAGTTAGATACCCCCTGTTTTCATTACTATAGATTCTAACATACTATAAAGAAATCAAACTATTAAAAGGCCACTGGGTGCCTTTTGTAAGTTGGAATTGACTCACTGTGAAGAATGGAACAATAAAGCAGCAGAAGCCACATCAGCAGCCTTACTTTTTATTCTGACTCAGCAATGCCACCCTCCTCCATTCTGAAGATGGCTAGAGTTGAAGGTCTAGCTTGGTGCATTTCACTGATATAAATTCAATTGCTCTCACTCTGCAGTCATAATATCCAAAGACTTAACCAGTCTTGGATAACAGACCAAGTATTATACTTCCCAATCATGGACAACTGCTTTATGAAAACTCCAACTTCAAATAGTAGGAAGAGGGAAATAAAAATCCTAACATTTTAATCAGTTTCTTGACTTAAGAAGTAATGTTACTTTTTTAAACGTACACTTCCTCAATTACAAAGAATTGTATAATATTATGAATGGTACAGATGGCAGGGGATTGGTATTCAGAGTATTTTCACGTTTCCCCTTCTCCGCACTGAATTTGTGCCATTGAATTGACTCCATTGCTACCAAAGGGTTGAAAGCTTGATACACATAACTGTGGAATTGCTGCTACCCACATAACTGTTTAGGATTCATTAACAGAAAAATGTTCTCGCACTTAACGGACAAGCTGATGGTAAACAAGACATACTGATTTCAACTAGAAATTTGTAAACCACTGTAATGTAGCTAATGTTATACTCATATCACATAACTTTGGTTCAAGTTCTTTCTTCATAATATCAGGCATTGAGGAGACTTTCGAATATTTGCCAGTTCTTGCCATTGAACATCCACCATGATTTTCCTTTGCAATTTGGCCATTTCTTGTCTAAATTCTTTTCCTTCACTGGTAGCAAGACAGCTCTGATTCTCCTCAAAGGACTGCACATCCTTTAAGAATTGGTCATATAAGTTTTTAATTTTTCTCAGTCTCTGACTCTGAACAGTTCTAGCTTTTTGAAAAACATCTCGTTGCTTGTGAACAAAGTAATAAGTTTTTCTTCTTCTTTCTTGGTTTTCTGCACATCTCTATTCCACTCCCAAAACAAAGTCAGAAACTGCTCGTAATATTCATGATAAAACTTCAGCCTTTGCTCTTGCCATTTTTTCACAGCATTCCCAGTTTTCTGGTTAATGGCTCTGAGGGCAGCATTGGTTTCTGTTACGAACTGTTTTCTCTTTGAACAAAGAACCTTTTTCAAGTCTCCTGTTTGAAATCTTTCCAGCATATTCCATAATTCATTCCCCATTGCTCTCCCAAAGAAGCCTGGATCAAGACTGTCTTCTCCATCGTTGTCAATTACTTGACTGCTTTCTTTGGGAACCTCTGCCGACTCTCTTCTTCCTTGTCTCCCAGAGTCATAGGCTGCCCTAGCCTGATCCTCCAACAGGGCCTTCACCTCTCTCTTCAGGCTCCTCCTCCCAGATGGTACCATTCCAGCATCTTCCAACAGTGACAGCTCTCCTGCACCTGGTGCGCAACAACGCACTCGTGACCACCCCACCGCCATCGCCACGAAGGTTCTCTCTGCTTCTCCCCTCTTTTGCATCCTGACTGGATAGTTTTTCCTGACCTCAGAACATGTTCCATCCATTGGCACCCCAAGCCACAACTTTCAAAGTAAAGCTGAACACGCTCATTCGTCTAAGAAAGATAAGTCCCCTTTCCAGTAGTTCCACTAAAGTTTTGCAGATTGAGTTTTCCAGGAAAATAGGGAACAGAAAAGTCACATACAGCACAGGAACGATTATGTAGAGTGCAAGTGTCGTTACACTCACTTTCATATCTTGTCAAAGGTCAGCACTGGTGGCACAGTTGAGGTGACTTCTAGGCCTGGGTCCCCTTCTATCATCTCAGTTCCTTCTGGAGAAATAAGAATTCTTAATAATAATAATAATAATATTAATAATAATAATAATAGTTATTATTTACAGCTAGGCTCCTAAATAGAAACTTTATAATATTTTCAGGTATCCACTTCTAAATATATACCATTTATCAGCAAGAAGCCATACAATGTCAAGAGGGTGGCACTCATCTATTTTTCAGATGTAGAAACTAAGACTCATAGAAAGCAGTGAAGCTTAAATTTGGACTCAGGTTTTTGGACTCCAAGGTCTTTATTTTACCTAATGTACTGCCTTCTTAAATGGACATTTCTGGTCCAAGGAAGGACTAGCTTTGGAATACCCACTTTGCTTAGCTCCTCTGCTCAGTGCTCACCTAACCCTTCACATTCCACACGTGAGGCTGGGCTCCAGTCGTGACTCTTTCTCCTTCTCCACCTCATGTCTGTCTCCCTGCCCATCCTGCAGTGATTCTGTAGACTGCTCAGATCAAATTAGACCCAAAGCCTTTCTTTCCTATAATACTCAGATATCTAAGTGCAAGAAGTCCTTAATTTCTTTCTAGAACCTATTTCTAGTTCCATCCCAGAGCCTTCTTCCAGAATACCGCTCCTCGCTGTCATTCCCCACCACTCCTGGACCCCTGATCTCTTAGGTTCTCTACACTGACCTTACATGAAGCTCTTTGCTGTTCTCTTAGAGACCTCTAGGGCGTACCTCATCAAACCCCTTTGGTGCTTACCTTTTCATCTTGCCTGAAGTTTACTCTCCTGCTATGCCTTTTTATGAGGTGTGATTTCTTTTCTGAATATTGCCAAGCCGACTTGAGAGGTGGGTAATCCATGGCTCATGCCTGGGATTGTATGTCAAATGCTACTTCTCCCACTTAGAAGGCAGAAACAGTATCAGCTCCCTTTTGAGGGCTGGAAGGGATACCTGAGCCCAAGAAAGCATAGAGCTTACCAGCTTTTACCTGCTATCTCCAGTGATCCACCTCTTAGATGTTTCCCCAACCTCCATGGTACCCAGCATCCTCTCATAGTCTTACACACTAAAGAGTTAGATGCATATTCTCAATAAATATAATAGCCACTAAGGAAAGGAAAGGGTAATTTCTTCATTCTCTTCCCTTGTAAAAGTATGAGAAGAGATAGGAAGGGAGGGACCACCAATGGACTCAATTCTTAAGTACAAAGCTGATTTTTAGTAATCCATACAAAATATATATGAAAGCCTTGACTAATATAAAATTTAATTTTAGTCAAGATATAATCTCCAAACCCTGCTAAAACTTGGACAATTTTTATATTTTAGTATTCTAATAGTAGGGCTATACAACAATAAAAAGGCCAAAAGAAGAAAGAAGGAGACTGGAAAGAAACTGATGTAAATAAAAAAGCTGATTATCTATGCCTTAAACGTAGGAAGTTGGCCATGCATAAATTCAAGGAAGAAATCACAGCCATTGCCGCCATCGCCACATTATCAAATCTAAGAGCAGAGCACATGGATATGATACTGAGTTTGTGGTTCACCAGCATCCCAAGCGCTGAAGACCTGTAAGTGCAGCAGAGTCTGCACCACTGCCATCATGAGAAATATTCATGCTCTCCTCTGAATTCTTAAAATTCACCATAAAAATTATTTGTCATCTCTTCAAGTCTCATAAATTGAACCTATCCTACCATGTGTTCCAGCTTTTGTAAGATTTTCACACTTGTCTAGGCAAGGCAAACAGTCTTCACATGGCCAGTATGTTATTGACTAGTGCACTATTTCTCTTAAACTGTTTTTCTTTTTCTTATTTTTTAGCAGTACCTTTTCTCTTTGTGTTCTCTTATGAAAACTGTATTTTTTCTTTAATATTGTACATCTCATTTGCCCTTCCTGCTTTTTTCTGAATTGCCAGCAGAATGATCCCTTTGTCTGTCAGGTTTGCAAAGTTATTGATAAAGGGAATCAGTGTCTACCCTGGTTCACTTTTTTGCTCACTCTCGTAGCACAGTGCTTTGCATATTGCTTGTTAACATTGCCAACTAACCCCCTTCATGAGCCTAGCAAGAATCTAAAAAAAAAAAAACCGCAAAAACAAAAAACTTTTTCTGAGCAGGCAATGCCTTATAAACTCAAAATTCGAATGTTTGAATGCAGACATACACATTATAACATTTGAATGAATGTTTTATCTAAGGCTTTCAAAATGACCCATTGTCTGGCTTTAATTAGTCCACTGTCCTGCCCTGTTTAGATAACTGAACCACATTTCCAGGGCTTTTGTGTTCCCCACCCAACCACCTGCTCCTTCACAATTGCAGAAATTTTTTAAAATAATAACAATAAAAGTGAGCTTTTTGCAAACATCTTATTTTTTCAGCTGTTCTATTGGTTCTGCCATTTTTTAAATGTTATGAAATTTAAAATATTTCCCGGTGGTGAATTCTTTAGCACAGCTTGCAGAAATGATCAGGTTGCAGCACAAGAGCCATGGCAAGCCCATCTGGCAGGGCTGGATTCCTGCAGATTCTGCCCTGGCGCAAGCATGTCAGACCACTTATCAATGTGCATCCCTGTGGCTCCTGTGTGCTAACTTAGCTGCATAAATACAAAAAGCATTCCAAAGGCACAGGAACACCCAGGGGTAAAGAAAAAAGTGTTTCAGTTTGTAACTTAGGCAACAGAAACCACTTCCTTACAGAGACAGCCGGGGCATAATTTTGTGCCAAGCAGGAGAGTTTTAACAGTAAAATTTCAAGAAACTGTCAGAGTTGGAATTCCATAACTGTGTTAGCTTTCTGAAGGATATAAAACAGTCCATATACCAAAAATAAACTGACAAAATAGAAACAGACATGGACACAAAACAGACTGTCATCTGTCAGAGGGGAGAGGGGAGGGGGAAACTGATGAAGATGGTGAAGGGATTGGCCAAAGAACATACATGCATGACCCATGGACATGGACAACAGTGTGGTGCTGGCCAGAGGGAAGGGTGAATGGGAACTGTGTGGAAGAAAGCAAAGTGGGGGTGGGGAGAATGGGGACATCTGTAATAGTGTCAACAATAAAAATAAAGTAAAAATAAATAAGAATAAGTGTCATATTTACAACAAATATTAAATAAATAAATAAATAAATAAATAAAATAGTTCATATAGCAGAAATGTAAGACACAGAATCATTTTATTAAGAATTAGAGGAGGGTATAGAGAGATAAATGGTGATGGAAGGAGACCTGACTTGGGGTGGTGAACACACAATACAGTGCACAGATGTGTAGTAGCAGAATTGTGCACCTGAAAACTGGATAATTTTGTTCACCAGTGTCACCCCAATAAATATGATAAAAAGGAAAAATATAAAATATTAGATTTACAATGAAGATATAAGTCCTAAATTTTACTTTTTTAGTTTTTATTAGCTAGTTGTTTTAACTACAAAAGTAATGCATGGTAAAACTTCAAACAGAATAAAAGTATGAAGTGAAAAATAGAAGTCTACTGACCCCCACACTCCCCACTTATCCCCTTCTACTTTCCAGGGCTCGTCACACTGAGTTTCGTGCACAGTTTTCCAGAATTTTGCTGTTATTATATTGTGAAGAAATTAAGTTGCTGTACCATCAAGTTAATGAAGATCAAAATCAATGTTAGATATTTACATGCACTTACAAAATACATAAACTAATGTTTCACAGTAAATTCCCTTCCCCAAAATAGAATTTAAATTTGTCTTTTATTCTTCATTTTACTTCTGTACATTTGAAGTCCTTCAGCAAATCACTTACCACCCACCCCACCAACCATTCCTGACCTACCATTTTCAGCACCAGATTAAATTACTTAGAATGCCACTTTCACCACATCTGTATTGCTAAAAACATCCAAAGGATTGTTGCCTGCTACCAAAGACCAAGTTCCTTAGCATGCCTCCAGAAAGTTCTCTCTGACCTGCCTCCTACACCCTCCCCCTGCTTCTCTTCAGCTTCTCTGTCTGACCCTTCCCACACATATTCCATGTCTGTGACATGCTACCTGCACATTTGAGCCTTGCTTTGGACCCCAACTATAACGCCACTTATTCTATCTGCTTACTCATTTCCTTTCATCCTTCAAAACTAGACTCAAATATCATCTACAGTATGATGTGTTCAGTCACCTGCCCTTAATACAGCAACCCACCACCCTCCCACCCTCATTCTTACCTCCCCTCGAGCCCCCAACCCATATCCTTACTAAATCATGGTTATAATAGATCTAGATTGGGACCCAGCCTATGTCATTTACCAGTTCTGTGACCTTGGACAAGTCCTTTATAACTTATTAGTTTTCCAATATAAACCTAGAGGTAATAACTTATGACAATCTATTTCATTGATAATGGTAAAATTTAATGAGAATGCATGTAAATCATCTAGCATAGTGCAAAGGACATAAAGGAATGTTAGTTGTTACTAAAAATGATGAAACATACCCTAAAATATGTAAAGTACTTAACACAGAGTCTGCCATGAAGTTATTATTCATGAAATGCTAGTCCTTTCAACCCTTACTTTTATTGCAGTTATGTATCTATATAGTTGTATATACAGTTATACACAGTCATATATAAAACTGTGGTGCTGTGTCTGTGTGCTCTCTGAGAACAGGATCCATGCCTTACCCCTCATTGTATTTCTGGAAATTACCACAACCCTGATACATAGTGGGCACATAATACATTTTTATTTAATCAGTTATGTAAAGCTGCTCCTGACAAACCAACTTGCTATGATTCCTTAAAGAATAAGAGGTAGGTATGCTTTCCCACCTCTGAGCTTCATTCACAAAATTCCTTGCACCTGAGAGCTTTCTTTCTCTTTTCTGCATCCTCTAATCCTTCAGTGCCCAAATCCTTAGCAAGTTGATTGCTCCCTTGTCTTATTTCTGGAGTATGTAGAGCATGGACCGTGCACATGGAAGCTAGAAACGTGCTGTTCTGTCCCATGATCTACTTTTTCCTGGGTTTATCTGTGTCAGTTATTTAAGAATTCACTGGGCCCTTAGTAATTAATAATAATGATTATGATTTCTTACAATTCTGTGGGGTGGCTAGAAGTTTCTCTGAAGGTTTCCCCAGGGCTCACCCATGCACTTGCACTTAGCTAAAGTCCAAGACAGCTTCACGCGCTGTTGATCAGTGCTGGCTGCCAGTAGGAGTCCCTGGATTCACTTCCACGCTGTCACTCATCATACAGGACTTTCTTAAAAGGAAGTTGTAAGGCAACATTCAACGCAAGGAAAGGTAAAAGCTACAAATCCTCTTGAAGCGTAGACCCTAAAACCCACCCAACATCACCTCGGTCACATTCTGTTAGTCAGAACAAGTTTTACAACCAACCCAGATTCAAAGGGGTGGAGGGATAGACTCCACAGCTTGATGGGAGGAGCTACAAAGAAATTGTGGTCATATTTAATCTATTATAAATGGCCTGTGTCCCTGAGCACATCCCAGTCAAAACTGTTTGGTTGGAGTTTTTCTGGCATCTGCAACATTCAGCACTATGCCTTGTACAGTGGGGGCGCCCAGTACGCATCTGTGTTTTGACGGAAAGGCTAGTGCAGAGAACCTGTGTGTTGTGTCACTGAGAGTCTGAGGGACCAGTCAGAGAAGTCAGGTTTAACTGCTAGTTTTATGGTTTACTAGATGAATGATTTGAGACACATTAGTTAACTTCTCTGTGCTTCCATACTCTGTAAACATGAGATGATAATAACTACTTTATAATGAGATAACATTATTTAAAAAACTTGGTGAATGATAGATCCTTATAACTAACTGTAGTTCCTATGCTTTATAGAGTATTTTCCTGATTCATGATTAAATTACTACATAACTCAGGTAAGTGATCCAAAAATCAAAACCTGTTTCAGACTTTACAAAACAGTAAGATTTATTATAACAGCTTTGGTACAGTTTAGTCACTATATAAGATTTCACACCAAGTAGAATGGCCCTGGTTCTACTACCTACTAGTCACAAAAAGGAGTTCTCTCTGCCCATTTTCTTCTGGAGCCTAACATGGGCGCCTATGTAAAGGATGTCTTAAGCCCAGCACTAACTTTCCACTCGTTTCAAAGTTGGAGGAAAATCATATGACTTAGGGTGGCTCTAAATCCAGGTATTAAAATGTGGTTTTAGAATGTTCAGCATAATAACATCAGTCCCACCTCTCTCCCAACCATAGATCTAATGGCAAGAAGAAGTTAAATATAAAAAATACTGTGAATTCCTCGAAAAGGGACCCCAGGTATTCACAAGTGGCTATGATTATTACTATTTAAGCACTAATACCAATATCTTTAAACAGATACTTTCTAAACTATATTATCAGAATTTTAAAAATATATTATTCAGCAGTGTGAAAAGTCTTATGCTAATCAGAGATCTTTTCCTTGGTACATTTCAATATGTTCCTTCATCTAGGCTGGCACCTAAAATTATTATAGGGTCATAAAAATGACTATAAATGGTCTCAAAGGGACTTCTTATCACTTTACTACCTTGGTGACCTATTAGCTCAAATTAACTCATTTCCACGGAAGGGCTTTGGGGGCAGCTGTGAGGTTGCTGGGGTAGCTACAGGAAGTTGCAGACTGGCAAATTTCATTCAAATATAAACCTCTTAATTTGGGTACCTGGCATGGCAGGATCCTGTTGTTTGGAGTATGCAAAACAAAAATTATATACCATCTCGCTTAGTCAAAAGTTATGGGCTCTTCAATATTAATATTATTTCTGGAGGATTCATATGGTGAGAGGCATCTGGGGGAGTGTTCAGTCTTGAACAAGGAAGAAGGGAGTGTGAGCTTTCCCTCTGCATGAACAACGGCAGCTAGTGCTCATGCTGAAGCCTCATGTTTGAGGCTGCTCTCTCTCAGCTATAACACCTCGGGAGGGATGGGGAGTAAGAGTCAGCTCTGAACCTGCCCAGTGAAATCCTTCCCAGTCCCAGCGTAGGCCCTTCAGAACTCTTCTGTGCTCTGTGAGATGAACTGAAGTGATGCGTTTTCACTGCTTTTTACATTTGTCCCTCTAAATATTTCCCAGACCACCACAGAGAGGGCAGCACTAATTATAGCTATAAAATAACTAATTTTATGGAAATGTGGTTGTCACAGGAATTTGTAAAATTTCTCATCCATCAAACTGTATACTTAAAATTTGTGCATTTGATTATATGTAAATTATACCTCACTAAAGATGATCCTCCGAAAACAGAATATTCATTCATTCGTCAAAAGACTAAGAAACTGATTGACTGATAGATATCACACAAGGATGTACAAATCCTACTCAGTCATTTTTGTGAGCTTTTAGATAATTATGTGATCCTTCTTGGGTGTCCCTAAGTCTCCTTTGGACTAAAAAAATTAACTAAGATGCTTTCCTATTTTAATTTTTGAGTTATTAAAATGCTTAGAAGGCAAAAGGCCCTTCCTGGCTCCTGCCACCACCACCACCTGCAGGGGAGCTTGGGTCACTTCCTCCTGGGGTTGTCGTGATTATTCAGTGAAATAATGTGTGTAACATTTGTGGCCGTGTGTTTAATAGTGTGTTTACAAAATTACTATAAGTATGTGCTTCTGATTACTTGTATTAGAATTTAAATATCTGGTGGAAAATCTTGGAAATCATGAAAAAATAAAAGGTTTTGTTCTGTGTAAAAATCAGAAAGCTATTTATATCTGGTTTCAGTTTTTAGGGATTTCATTCTGTGTTAGGCAGACTAGAAGGCCTGGGGGTGGAGAGACCTCACCCATGACAAACTGGGTCCTGTGTGAAACACATTAACTGAGTTGCTGAGCTGGCAGGAAGTAAGGAAGATCTCCAAAGCTGGGTCTGCGGGTGGATAGGGTTGACATGAGAGGTTGGGGAAAGATTTGAGCAGGAATTAAGACACTGAATGATAAGAAAGTGATCACATCAAAAGGTAGGTGCCCCTGAGGACAGGCATCCAAATTAGCTTTACATGTGAAGACTGGTCTTTGAGCTGCTGCCAAGTTTGAAGAGCTGAACCTGGGAGTCCAGGATTAATTTGGGAAGCCTGGAAGGAAGCTGGCTCCCAAGAAATGCAAACATAAATCTTTTGGAGAACAGTAACCTGGATTTAGGACCCCAGATTTTCCCCAGGTTAAGGTTGACCAGATACGACTTTCAATCAAAGATCACCAAATGCTCAAGGAAATATACCATTAAGAATGAGAGTCAGCATGAACAGTAAACAATACATTGAAATTCCAAGAACTTTCAGATATTAGAATTACCAATAACTTAATAATGAAAGCTCAACAAAAGACTCAAAAATTACTGAGCATTTTTTTAATCAAATGGAATTTGTAGATATGGAAAAAATGTAATCATTAATACTTTTAAAAACTCAATGTATGAGTTAAACAGCAAGCTACAGTTGAAGAAAGAATAACTGAACTGGATATAGATTTGAAGAAAACTACATTAATCTATATCAAATATGAAACAGAGAATCATGAATGTAGGAAAACAAAGGAGAGGTTAAGGGATATGGAAGATAAAAGTAAAAAGGTTAACACTCATCTAAACAGAGTCCCAGAAGGAGAGAGCAGGGATAATACAGACAAGGCAAACTTTAAAGAGAGGACAGATGAAACTTTCCAAAGCTTAAGAAACACGTAGTCCTAAGTCCTCAGACACCTGAAGGACATCCTATAACAAGCAGAATAATTTTTTTAAATCTACCTCTAGATAAAATGAAGTCAATTTGAAAAATCTTAAAGACAAAGGGAATATACTGAAATGCACCCCAAAAGAAAAGAAAGATTGTCACAAAGAATGAATGTGAGGTTGGTAGCAAACTTCTCAATAGCTTCCAATCATGGAAGCCAATCATGGAATGATATCTTGAAAGTGCGGATAGCAGAATAACTACAAAGTTACCATTGCAAACCCAGCGATATTATGTTTCAAATACAAGGGCAAAAGAAATAATATTTGCAGATAATAAAACTGAAACAGTTGACCACCAATACCACTTTCATAAAAGGAATGTTCTAAAATTTTACTTTAGAACGGCAATTTTCAGCTGGTATGCCACAAGAATTTTTAAAACATGTTACATCTACCTATTTAGTCAAGGCACTGACCGCTCTTCCCCTAGATTGTCAAATAAAAAATGACAACAGCCAACACAACAATAGTTGTTTGTTGTGAATAAATCAAAATTGTACCTATTTTTGTCATATCAGCAAAATATATATATTGGTGGGCCACAAAATTTTAGTTAATTAGTTTATATGTGCCATAAGATGAAAAAGGCTGTAAACTGCTGTTTTAGGAGAATGGAAAAGTGAATCTATGGGGAAAGTCTAGAAGAGGAGCAAGCAAAGAAAATTATGAACATGTAAGTAAATCTAATGCAGGTTTACTTAATAAAATGATGATAACTATGGCATCTAATTTGTGTAAGTTAATAGAAAGAAACTAGCTGACATGGAAGAAAACGTGCACATATGAATGAGAAGAGCACTAACAAGAATGCTCTAAGAACCATGTCCGTCGGTGAAAGGTTTGAGAGAGTCTTTGCAGTCTTTGTTCAGTACACGAGGTAAAATTTTATGGGCAACTGTAATGGGAATGGAAATAGTTCAATTTTCACAGCAGGTGGAGGGCAAAGTTAAATAGGAAAAATGAACACAAGAGGTTTCTTTTGATCACGTAGTGAATAAAATCAACCACACGGGTGACTGTGAAACCTGTGTAGACTCTTACGGTTTTAAAATTGGGTTGGGAAGGATACAGTGCTGGGAATTCCACAGTAGTAGTTAAATTGGGCATCTTTTGAAAAAAGAAGAAAAAGGAGTGTAAGAAGATTCTGGGGGTCGCCAGTGGTGGGAGAGAAAGCGAGGAAAGCTTTTACAGCAGAGAGGTCTGAAGCAGGAGGGGCTGTGGCAGCATAGGCTGAGCTTCACCCAGGCTTTGGGCGGAGGCCAGGGGCACAGCCATGCCGCTGGTGAAAGAGTGGCTGAAGGTGCTGAGGGAACAATAGGCACTTACATCCGCCTAATTGGGCATGGGTCTCACAGAGGCCTGGCCCCTGGCCCCAGCCTTGGCCAGAGCAACTTACCTGGAGCAGGCAGGGAAGGAAGGTGGGAGAAGGGCAATGAGACATCACCCCAGGCAGCACCAGGACAGCAGCCAGCCTGCCCCATCTTCCTTACCTGCAGAAGGAGGCTGAGACAGAAGAAGCCAGAGCATATAGGCCTTGGCACAAAACAAAAGACCCAGCCAGGCAGAGACAGAAATTGGAAGGAAGTGCTGGGCAAGGTGGGGAAATGTGCTTCCAGAATTAATCGCTGCCTCTTTTCCTCCCCATACAAAGCACCTGATCTACACTCACCTCTAACCCCATAGAGTTCCCTTCTGCCACCGAAAAGTGTTAACTTATTAAGCACAAAAACACATACATTAAAATTCATTTAGAGAAATATACCATATATTTGAAGGAACATAAAAATGCATTTGAATGATAATAGCTAACACGTCCTGCTTATGCTATTCTAAGTGCTTCACATATATGATGTCATTTAATCTTCATGTGTCCCAGATCACACAGCTAATAAGAGACAGAATTGGGATTCCAACACAGACACCTGGTTCCAATGTCTCCACTCTTAAATATTACACTGCTTCTGAGTGGTTGGAGGCCATCTTGCCTGGAGAAGATAGAATTCCAGGTTGGTGCTGTAAACGGAATGCTTGTGTCCCTCCAGGATTCCTGTGTTAAAGATCTAAGAGTCAATATGACGGTGTCTGGAGATGGGGCCTTTGGGAGGTAATTAGATCATGAAGGTGGAGCCCTCGTGAATGGGATGAGTGTGCTTATAAGAAGAGACACGTGAGAAAGATGATCTCTCTTCCAAAACATGAAGACACAGGGAGCAGCCAACCATCTCAGGAAGAGAGCCCTCACCAAGAATCCAACCATCCTGGCATCCTGGTCACAAACTTCTAGCCTCTGTGTCCATTCTTTACTGTTACCCATAAAATTTCACCTTGCATATTGAACAAAGACTACAAAGAATATCTTAAACCTCTCACTGACAGATCTCCAACTTCCAGCCTCCAGAAATGAGAGAAATGATCACTGTTGTTGAGAAATGTTAAGCTACCCAGTCCACAGCTTTCTATAACCACCCAAACTGATTAAGACAGCTGGACAGTGATGGGTTGTCTTCAAATATTTGAAGGGCCATGTGGGGTTAATCTTATTCTGTATGGACAAAGAGATTAGAATTAATAATGTAACTCTTCTCAGCCTACTTTGTAAGAATCAGAGGTCTCCAAAGAAGAAATGGGCTTTCTCAGGGAGTGCTGATTTCTTTATCACTAGAGGCTAAGTGCACCCAGAGTGGAGTGGGTGGTTGGGTGAGACCCTCTATAAGAATCTCTTCTGCACTGGAGAGTCTATAGAACTGTGACGGTCAGAGCTAAGAGCTCAGATCCACAAAACTGGAACTGGATATTGAGGAACTGGATAACTTTCTAAACAGCTACATTTTCCACTTAACTTTGTTCCTGAGCATCTTGAAGTCAGATTTGCATTTGTATATTTTAAGACTCTACACACCTGGATACGCTTCCCTTCAAAGGTTAGCTTGGGTATCACTTCCTCACCCCACCCCAATACCTGCTTAAGTGCCCTCCTCCCCGCATCTGCCCCAATCCATGCCACTTCTCATGCTGTAGTCAACTATTTCATCGTCAGTCACTCCCTGTACTAGTTTCCTAGGACTGAAGTAACAAATCTACAGATGGGATGGCTTAAAACAACAGTAATTTATTGTCTCACAGTTCTGGAGACTGGAAATCCAAAATCAAGGTGTCAGCAGGGCCAGGCTCCCTCTGAAAGCTCTGGGAGTGGCCTCCTTCCTTGCCTCTTCCTTACTTCTTCTGGTGGTTGCTGGCAGTTCTTGGTGTTCCTGAGCTTGAGGTTGTATCACTCACATTTCTGCCTCTGTCTTCACATGGCCTTCTCCTCTCTGTGCCTGTGTCTCTCTCCTCTTCTTCTATGGACACCAGTCATGTTGCATTTAGGGGCCACCCTAATCCAGCATGACTTCATCTTAATTTAACTAGTATGTCTTCAAAGTTTCTATTTCCAAATCAGGTCATGTTCACAGGTACTGAAGGTTAAGAAAGACTTTGGCATATCTTTTGGGACAATTAATTCAACTGACAACATCCCCAACCTCCCGTGCTCACCAGACTGTGGCTTTGAGGATTATATGTTTATTCCACATATTTTTATTGTGTTTACTATGAACCACACTCTAATCTGGTCACTGAACACAAGTTACAGATAAGGTTCCATCCCTTTGTGGCATTTCAATTCTACATGGAGGCAGGTAGTAAAAAAAATGGCCATTCAATGTTGAAGCCAAATGCCAAGAAATGTAGACAGACAGATAGACAGATACTTAATATATATATGATGGAAGACATTAATGCAAATAGTGAAAAACAAAGAACTAATTATTCCATTTCATCTAGCCAGTGCTTTATGGCATGTTTACTAGAATCTAAAACTGTGGTTTCTCTTTGTCCTTTGTGAAACTTTGTTCTCCGGCACGTGCATTCTTACTCTCAACTGACTCCCACCACTCTAACCATCCAAATAACCTTTTTTTTAAGTGTCAGGAAATAAATCTTGTAAAACATATTCCTGATCTTTTTTTTTAATCCAAATGTACAACTAACGAAGGAAACACTTACTGTCTTTGCCTTCCAGGGTGGCGCCAGCTCCCCTCCATCTCCGCTCGTCCAGATGCCAGGTGAGCACTTCAGCTCGCGGGGCCGTTCACTCATGCCCTGTGGAGTGTAAATAGGGCATTTGGGCTTCCATTCTCCTGTAACTGTCTTACAGCACATTGAAAATGTTGCTCCTTTAATTCAGTCATTCTTGAATTTAGAATTCATTCTGTTTTGAAGGCAGACTTTTGATCACTTGCCAAGCAGAAGTTTATTGAGCAAAAGCAATGAATGGCATTTAGGCCCTTGATACAATTTCAAAATGTCTATAACTCTGGGACCACGGTCTGATGGATTATGCACCTGCTTTAGCACACAAACAGACCTGTGGGCAGATGAGGAAACTGTCATTTAATGAGTGCTCTCGCAGAGTGCCAGGCACTGAGCTAAGTATCTTGTATTCACTTCAATACATATGTCTTACTAAACAGTCCTATAGGGACAAAAGGGGGGCATTCTTGATAATAGAGGTGGGCACTCTCATATGTGCACACACACATCCCTTCCAGATCCCAAACTCAGAGGTGTCATAGTCTTTCTCAGTAATTTTAGCAACCTTCAGAGAGGAGTAAGGGAAAGGAATAAGAGCAGTAAAAGATCTGCATGCTTAGATGTCTCTACCTTGTTTCCCGATTACATTTACTGTCACTGGATTCTGCTCCCTTTTATAGGGGAAACATTTCTATAGGTTCTCTCACCATCTACAATGATTCTTTTTCTCTTTAAGGAGAAAGAAATTGTATACTTAAAAGAGCAGAGCATTTTTCTGTGTGCTTATTTTTATTTGGAAATTGGAAACACAGACATAAGATCTGGGAGCCTTGTTTATGCAGTCTTAACTCTGTTCTTAGTCTTAACCACTCCTGTGGATATAGATTTGTGGTGTGAAACAGAACAATATGTATTGATATTAATTTTCACTTGCTCCAATTTTTTTCTAGGGAAATATGCTTATGATAAAACCCCTAACAGCAGCTTTCAAATTCATGAGCAGATTAGAAGTTTGGGGCTATAACTTTTAAGATGAAAGTAGAGTAAGTAGAATTGTGCTGTAAGTTTTGACAAGGGCTTTTGATTTCTTCTGGATGAATGGTCCACTGTGCTTGGGAGAGGTAAGAAAGTCAAGCATCTGCATCTTCCTCCTGGTTTAGCCCTTTTTCGGCCTGGAGGTGTGAGTCTTAGCTAATGAGACCACACCCACCACCAGATGGAAACTGTTTTACTGGCTTTGACTCCATGCCCCTGAACGTGATCTAGATGATAATGTGTTTCCTGCTACAGCTGAACTACAGACTGAGAAAGTTTTTAGCAAACATATCTTTTCCCTTCTGAATCCATTTCACTAGCCTTACCTTAAATACGACTTTTCTCAGTTTCAGCTTCTTCTGTTTTCCCCAAGGGAAACTTTCTGTACCAGGCCTTCTCTTCCCAAACTTGCAGTGCCCAGACTCTGGCCACAAGAGGGCAGCAAATAACACGAGACCCCTCAGCCAGGAAATATTTTTTGTGGTCCTTCCCCTAACTTGGCTGCACAGAAGCCCTATCATTCCAAAGCAAGCAAGCCATGCTTGCTATGTGCCAGACGCGATGTTAGAAGTTAGTCAGTATACAGAGGATTAGATGAATACAACCTGACTCTGGAATTGGGGTGAGGTTATAGTATCACCTTATCTACAGATACTGAATCTCAGATAATATGCCCAGAAGCAGCCTCTTGTTAATGGTCCTGTGGTATATGAGGACAGAGCTCAGAAGCAGTGGGAAAGATGCTCAATCGGATAAAATGTAAATACCAGCTTACTTATCTCTTTAAGCCCAACCCCTCCCTAGCACTAGTGCCTGACACAGAGAAGTTGCACAGTGAATATATGCTGAGTGAATGAACGATTGAACAGTTATTGCACCACCTATAAAGTGAAATCATCCCCGAAGGCAGAGTGAACTTGAAACATAAAGCGGTAACGCGGCAGTATTCAACACTTTCAAGGCATTTATCTACTTAAATGTTAGTCTTGATGTGAGGCATGTGTTAGGAACATCATTCCATAGATGGAGGGACTCAGTTGCAACAGAGATGCCTTGACTTTCCCAAGAGGAAAAATGTGCTTGTTTGTTTTGCATTTGGCAACAGGTTCACCGGTCATGTCAGGTTACTATGGTGTCAGAAGATCTTTCCTGTCTGACTCTGACTTCCACAACACCAAACAATTTGCAAACGATCTCTGCACCTCCAACGTGGCGAAGCCCTTCCCCTGTGAATCCTCCGCGGGGCAGAGCCACCCCGCCCTCCTGGATTCCTACTTCCCGGAGCCGTATGGGGACCACCGCCCGCCGGCCCTGACGCCCAGCACCGGCCCTCTGTTGGGCGCCTCACCCCTGCCGCCATTCCTGCCGCCTTCATTTCCCAGTGACCCCACACACTTTGTGCTGGTGAGTGTGTCTATACTCCATAGTTAGGGAGTCACTAAGATGAGGGCTCAGGCGGTCCCACCAGCCCAAGCGCTTGGCAACCAGGCTGAAGCCAGGCCTGGCTGGCCCTGGACACCCCTGAGGCTGCTCTACATCTGCCCTGGAGACGCCAGGACAGCCAGGATACTCTCCGGAGGAGCCTGCCTCCCGCAGAGATCTGTGCCACCCACAACAGCAGGAGGGTTGATCCAGGGGCTTGGGTGGGGATGACTAACAAGGCAGGATTTATACTCATTGGGTTAATGCCCTGCTGGTTTGACCGGATGGTCTCCCACCATTCTTCCAGCGCAGGGAAGAGCTGTGAAGTTGAATCTCAGACAAGGTTAGATTGTAATCCCCCTCTGCTCCCCACAGCACTTCTACCCTAGTAGAACCTCGGTCATTCTCAGTCCTTCCAAAGAGCCGTTCATAAAGATCTGAAGAACACTAACATCTAGAAAACTAGAAAGCCTTCAACCACAAAGGAATGAATCTCTCCAAAGATGGAATTTTAGACAAAAGGAGGGTGGAGGCATGGTGGGATTAACATTACTGAGTATCTATTCCAGTCAGGAGCTTGTATGTGTCTTTGGTCATTTACTACTTGCAACTTCCCAGGATATCATTACCAAAGCCTCATGTTACTGAAAACCAAGTGAAGTGCTCAATCAGGAAGCTAGTAGGTGTCACAGCCATGAGTGGAACCCCAAATCTTGCCAGCTCCAAGCCAATGAGATTCCCACAGCTTTGATCACCAGATCAGACGGTCTTCCCAGCCCACTCCGAGGCCCACTCCCTCCAGGGGCGGCTGGCCTGTTCCCCACTGTGAAAAGGACATTCCAGGACACCTAGTATTGTGAAGTTCAAAGAGAATGCAAGACACGGTGCATTGTAAATGTCAAAATGCTATATAAGTGTTTGTTTTATTATTGTCACATTTCACTCATTTAATGTTGTTTTCTGGGGAAAGGAATCCTAATACATACAGAGAACCTCATTCTGGAGTAAGAAGAGAGCTAACACCTTCACTGCTTGTGTCAATCACCAGAGGGAAAAGCTGCCTGGTACAGAGGCTTCAGACAGCAGAGGCCTCTGTCCAACAGCACCCCATGTGGGGAGAAAATCTGTCCACATCAGAGTATCATCTCTTGACTAACCCCAGTAACCTTTCCATTCTCCTCAGAGAGACTCATGGGAGCAGACAGTGCCGGATAGCCTCAGCCAGCTGGACCCTGTGCCCACTGATGCCCTGCAGACCTTGCCACCCAGCATGAGTTGCCTCTCCCAGCTGGAGTCAGGCAGCACCACCCAGCACAGGAACTCGAGCTGGGGGGGCCCCGTGGCTGGGGCTCAGTCCTACTCGTTGCATGCACTGGAGGATCTGTATCACACACAAGGGTACCCCGCCCCGCCCCCATACCCCTTTGCCCCTTTCACAGCAATGTCCAGTGATCTACCACCCAAGGCAGTGCCCCTCGCCCCAGACGAGGGGGCAGATGCCTCTGCCCCTCAGGACCCTTCACCATGGACCAAAGAAGATGGCAACATGGTGTGGGGGTCATACGAATGCCGCAGAGCTTACTGAGGAGCGCACCAAAGAACTTCTACAATTTTATTTTATTTCTTAACTTGGGTTCTACGTGCCACAGATGGTTTTTGGTGTGGCATCTCACTCAGAACTGGGCTGTCAAGATAAGCCATCCCTTTGTTAATGGGCAATGGAATTTATTTGTAATATTCCCCAAGTTGTCAGGGACCATATACTAATGAGAAAACCTGACAATGAGGTCTTTTAGGAACATTAGTAACTCAATGCATTCTGAATCTTTGGCTATCTTTGAAGTATCATTTTTGGCACTAATTTTTTTCTTAAATTACATTAAAAGTTTATGCAGATCCATAAAACATACTGATTTTTCTGTTTAATTTTTTATTTAATCTTTATTATATTTTTTCCGTTACCATTTAGTCCCCTTACATGCCTCTCCCCCCAACAATGACTAGCCTGTTGTCCGTGTCCATGAGTCCTTTCTTTCTTTGCTCAGTCCCTCCACCCCCCACCCACTCCCCACCCAGCTGTCACTATGGGTGTTCTTTAGTAAAGAGAATGCATAGGATACAATGTACTTTAGGGCACTAAAACTACTCCATTTTATGCCGTAGGACTGTAAAGCATTAAACATTCTTTATGTACATTTCTGTCCTTACAGAGGCTTGTAAAGGCCCAGTAACAAATATATCACCATATATGAAGGCTTTCTTGTCACTAAAATAGGATGAGGTCAGGACACTATGGCTTCATAAACATATAGTTTTGACTCTTCCCTAAAGCCCAGAATGTCCAAAAATTAGGCTAAGGCAAAAAACAATACAGGCCAAAACTTATGTTGATCAATGGTTGCCACAATTTAGTTGCATGTTGTCTCTCTGATGGAATACACCTACAGGTATCAGGGTGGGTTGGTAAGATGGGCATTCTGTGATCAAAAAAGAACAAATGCATCATAAAGAAAATACAGAGAGCAGGACTGAGCTGTCGGCGAGGAACAACAGACCACAGAACACCAAGAAGCAAAGAGACTTTGAGGAGGATATATTGTCAGGTGTGGGCCAGTAGTATTACACGTAACCTCTCCCATTTAAAAGGAGATCTTGTTGATGGCTCATTGGTCAGAACTGCACAGCTCTTCCTGTGTTTGAATGAAGAAACTGACACCTGAGGCAGTAATCTCTCTTATGCAAGTTTGATGTGGATTCTTTTGCCAATTAAATTCCCAGCATAATTTCCACCAAGCAGTGTGCCCGCCTGTAGGCCATCTGAATGCTTCGCACACACCTTGACTTTGCAATGCGTGGATCATGGCATACAGGTTACACCCTCACTCTTCCTCTTATCTTCTTACCACCTTCCTTTATTCCCTTATGCATTGTTCTGACCCCTCTGGTCCCTCCTGACCCAATGCCTTTTCCCTCGATCTCCTAGGGGTCCAATCCTCCCTTTTTCCACTTGGTCGCCCAAAACCTCTCCAGAGCCTTCATCACATCCCTTGTGACAGCATCCCATGCTCCACCTCAGTGAGGTAGGAGTCCAGAACATCAAAGGAAGACATTAATTAACACTTAGAAGTGAATAATTGATCTTACTCCTTCTCCAGGCCTTCAAGAGTATTTTCTGGTTAAGCAAACACACTCCTGATGTGTGGAGTACCACTGAAATGCCTGGATAGAGCAACCGTCTCTACCTCACACTTCTCTGCGCTGTCCTGGGGGAGCATCCCTACAGAAGCAGATCTAGAAGCATCTGTGGCCCTCAGCTGCAGGGCTGCGCTTTCCCGGGCCCCTACCCTGCTCCTTCCCTCCTGCCCTCCTTTCAACTCTCTGATCCTTACTTTGCTCAGTATTTGCTCTTCAATGGATTGGGGGCAAATTCTACTGTGGGAGAGAGAGCTGCCCTTTCAGTCCACTGAGACTTGAGACCTCAGTCCTGGTTCCCAGCATCCTTGGCAGAGCCACCTGTCAGCCAGTGTCACTCACACCTGGACAGCAATTCCTGCATCAGAAAGAGGAGTGCTGGCCCTCTCTATAGATTTAGGGGTTTTCATCAGGGTCTCGAAGTCATTTTTCTAGATTGGTTGTATAAAATTTATAATTGTAGTCATCTGTTCATCCCCCTGTTACTAAGCAGAATACACAAAAATGGCTGTGTAAATCATAGGTATATCTCCACATCATTTTAACCTTTGTTCAATTATAATGCCAAATGGTAGGCAAGTTCATGTCTCTTAGTTCTCTGTCATCTTCTCATGTACCATGCTCATCCCTTCACAACTGGAGGATGTATTGGCTGCCAGGTAAGTAGTGCCCAGCAACCAGTAGTATCTGCATTCTTCTTAAAGCATCCAAGCACTTTCATCATGTTTGACAAAATTAATTTATAAAAAAGGAGACATATACAAGCCTATATTCTATCTAGAATCCATTTAAGTTAGCTAGCCTAAAGGGGGTGGGAATGTGGAGTGGGAGGTTCTAATAATTCCACATGTAAGTGATTTTTAAGAATTCTGTTTAGTTTGACAGTGTGTTTTTATATTGCATACACTAATTTAGTTCTGTTTTATTGCTCTAGGAATTTGCAATATTTTGTTAAAAAGTGAAACCAAGCATAAAATTACGACATGGAAGTTCATCGTATTTCCCTATCCCATTTCCCATAGGACTGCTCTCTGTTTCCTGCTGCATGCCAGGGGCTACCTGCATCTGTTCGTAGTCGTGCACAATGCCAGCATAAGGAGCAGTGAGCATTCTCCCTCCCTCACCCTGCAGAGCCTGCTGTGCTCCCACTCACAGCTTTTCTGGGGAAACCGAAGAAAATTAGAGAGTTCACGTTCAAAACACCATCTCTTTCAGGTCCTCAAAGATTAAGCAGAGGTAGTGATGTCAAGTTCAAGCTACTTAAAAAAGCTTACTAGATGAGAATATTAAAAAGAAGTTGAAAGCAAAGTCTGAAAGCTGTAATATAAACAATCCTCCCCTAAATCACTGGAAACAGACATTACAGCAGTAGTTGAAAGTGTTTGTTTCTCTTTATATGTTATACAAACCCTAAAAATGAGAGAAGAAAACCACATCTTTACCTTGCTATTTAACAGATGCTCCTAAATGAGCACTACAAGTTGCTACAGCTCAGTCAGTAACACAATACGATGGCACTACTGTGGCAGGGGAAGGAGTGGGGGAGAAATACTCTGTTACCTCGGCACTAGAGCACACTACACGAAATTCCACAAAGGGAAAAGAGTTATTAGCCCCAATAGTAAAATACATATTTACATACGTACATACTTAATAGATATAAAAGTTTTACTAATAGCTTTGTGACCCACTATTCAATATGTAAATCTAAATGATACATTCATAAGAAGTGAAGCATTAGTTGTATTTAAAGAACTAAAATACAACAGAAACAGATTCATACATACTGGGAATAAACTGATGGTTACCGGAGTGGGGGTGGGAGCAGATGGAAGAAAAAGGTGAAGGATAATAGGAGGTACAAAGTTCCAGTTATAAAACAAATTAGCCTCGGGGATATAATGTACAGCCTGGGGAAAACAGTCGATAGTACTGTAATAACTTTGCACAGTGACAGATGGTCACTAGACTCATGGTGATCACATTGTAAGGTATATAAATGTTGAATCACTGTGTTGTACACCTGACACTAATATTCTATGCCAACTATATTTTAATAAAAAATAAACTGAAAAAAGAACTGAAAAAACAATTGATGTCCCTGGTTTAAGTCATTTACATCATAGTGATTCTACCAATCACACACCCAAATTATATTTTCTTTAGGTTCTATTATTGGGTTCTGTATGAAGTATCCTCTCTATTCAACATGACACTGTTCCTCTTATACACAAACTCAGTAACGGTTGACTCAGAGAGAGAACTGACGGAGAGTGATCCTCTCTTACTGACTCATCAAGGGGAGGGGTCAGGAACCCCTCCGTAGTGTGTTCCCAGTAGCGGGCTAGGTGTCCAGCATATTGTAGAAGCTCAGGAAAATCTGTTAGATTGAACTAAAATTAAACTACAAAGACTGACAACTACTGAGACCCTGGCTTTGTGAGTGACAAGAGATCCCCGAGGCATCTCTTCCCCACCGCGTTTAGGGGTTAACATTAGCCACGCCCTGCACACACCAATGGTATTGGGTATCAGGCTTTGGTGGTAATATATTTTAAAAAGTTAATTTGGTATTTTTAAATGTCTCTAAAAATAAAAATTACTGAAGATTTGAAGCAGAACAGAAAAATGTATATATATTAATTCTGCATCCATGTGTGTTATAATGTTAAGAAGGGTTATAAATAAAAGTTATCCAATGTTTGGTATCATCTGCAGTATGATTAAAACAAATACAAAAATAGAGTAGTAAACAGAATCCCCAAAGATCAGACTAAATAGTGAAAAAAAATCTTCTACAATTATCTGTAAATGATGACACAATGTTATCTTTGACATTTGATGTGGAAGTGTCCTCTAATCATAACCCCTGACAAATAAGATGTGTGGTTTGCAGTATGCAGTGTCATTGTTGGTACATTGCAAGCTAAGAGGAGACAACTGCAAAAAATTTTAGAAGTTCCAAAAGGAAAAAAATGTGGACAAAACAAATAATACCTAAGAATTATCTTCTTTGCATTAGGAAAATTGATAGATGTCCCTACTGACTTTTGCCCTAACCAAGGGTCTTGAGTGGAATAAACCAAAAGTTTAATGCTTAATAAATTAACTTGGTCATAAAGGAAACTCAACTGTGTATCAACTGTGTTATATATTAATATTCATAGGCTTTTATCATGGTAATCTTTTGGTATGTTTTCTATGGCATATATTGCATAATAAAAATGTTTTGAGTAGAAGATGAACTTTTCATCTGTGATGGTATTCATCTTGTGTGATGGTATTTCCCTTATTGAAATGAAAAATTATCAAAGGTTCATTGCCTATGGCAGCCTCTGAAGGGAAAGGTAAAACTTTGAATATGTTTTATGGGAAGAGAATGACTCACCACAAATCATTAAGTAATCTCTACCTAATGGTCTCCCTGGCCATTTTCATATGGACCAAACATTCACTCTGGGCGCAGTAACTACTTATTTCCTCTATGGAACTTGGAACTTGATATTTCCCACAAGGTTTGGCAACAGTATCCCAAAGTCAAAATGACAAAGAAGTTTGCATTAATAGAGGTTAGAGCTTTAGTCAAATTTGAAGAGAATAAACTCCCCCTTTTCCTTACACTGAAAGTCTTTTCATCATGTCTAAGTTTAATAAAATCTCCTCCTTTGTGGGGAAAATATAGTGCTCTGCAGTGTCATTTACATACAAAAGACTGACAAAAGTTGAGTTAAAAAAGTTAATTTGAAACTTTAAAAAGAAATGTATTCTATTCTCATTGTTCTGCATGCTGAGTGACTTTATGAAGGTCAATGACAAACTAAAGGGTTTCTTAGCTTAGTGGCCCAGAGATCTGCAGAACTATAATATATGAAAAACTAGAGAAACTCAAGATGGGGAGCCTCAAAAAGAAAATCTTTGGGTGGGGGTGGGCATGATAACTTGTTCAGCTTTAGCACAGCCTGGTCAGAGCAGATAATCAGCATACGTTTTCTGAATGAATGAATGAGTGAATGAATGGCCCTAGTGGAGCCAATCCATAGCGTGGAATTAGGAAGCAGTTATTCTATGTTACTCACAGAGCAGTTGATGACAGAAAGCAGGACTTACTTATCTGTGCATTCCTGGTACTTGATACCATGCCTGATACATAGGTGGTGCTCAACTAATATCTAACTGGCTTTTGGCTTCATCAATGATTATATTTAAGGCAGTCTAATCGTAGAAAAGGCTGCCTGATAAATAGTGAGCTCCCATTTCCTCAGCTACAGTGGGTCAGCATCCCAGCAGCAATGGAGAGAACCTGAGGCTGGACAACCACCAGCAGGGATGTTGACAAGTTTCTCAGCACCTTAAAGATCCCTTCCAACATGCAAACATCAGGGCCTTATGTTACATTTTTAAGCAAGTGAGCCTGTTGAAGCTGTTGAAGCCCCACAATATTTTGCAGCCTTGTATTAAGACCCAAAAATGCTTATCAGGACACCCTAGAGGTGGCAATGCCCTCAGCAAGAGGGAAGAAGTTCCCAGTCTGCGAAGCACAAACTGTACTTACCACAATTAACAGCTCACCCTCCCTTCTGCCAGCCTATTCTTTGGGTTCTGATGTCCCATGTTTACAGAATACTCTCAAGTCAGTATGCTACACCACCTCACCAGTCTCCTCACACAACTGGAGAGTAAAACAGACAGCAAACCGAAACACTCCCACCTGCACAACAGGGACGTGTGCATCCACACATCCTATAGGCAGTATTTTCCCATTGTTAGTCACAGCGCATCAGTGGGCCATTAAATTATCTTAGTCACTCCCAGCCAATGTAGATTTTTCATAGACAAAATGAAATGGAAAAAATGGAATATGATAAAAATTTCAGAGTGCCTCATATGCACAGGTGTATACTGTCCTATGAAAAGTTTGTTTTATAACTATGTAGATATTATTAGAGATATAGTACATGAACATGCAAAGTGGATTTCTTATGTGGGTTGAAGTTGAAAAAGTTTGAAAGCCTGTGCTATAAAAGGTCAGGAAGAAAGCAATGATAGTTAAGAGGAAAGGCTTTAGCATAGGATGTATCAAAGTTTGGATCCCAATCCTGCCATTTAGGGGCTCAATAATCTTGGGCATGTTGCTTACCCCTCTGTGCCTGTTCCCCCTTTTGTGAAATGAGAAGACTATACCATATAGTGCCTGGCATCCAATCAACACTCAATAAATGACAACTTTTAAAAAGTCGCTTGTTTGAAACATCCAAGTCTGTGGGGTCCCAGGGCAGACATGGCTGCTCCAGACCTCACGGCACATGCAGATCAATAAGAGGATTCACAGGATATATGTAGAAAGGATTCTCCCTTACGCCCAAAAGCATGATGTTTGGCTCCTGAATACCTGAGCAGTTATAGAAACAGCAGAAACTAAAAGTCCTTAATGTTTGGCTAAAAATGGGGACTTCTTTCTCAAAATAGGGCTCAGGTGTAAGGAAACCCAGTTGTCTGAAGTTGTAGGCCAGCAACTGCACTGGAATACCTGTCCCAGCAGCAGGTGCCAATACATGAGCCCCCAGATTTGCTGTCATGGTTCAAGCAGAGGTTTTCTGGCAGAAGGACAGAAAGGTCTTCACTGTCCCTACAGACCCGGTGATTTCCAGGGAGCTCACCTCTCACCCAGCACTACCTGCCATCTCCACAGGGCAGGCAATATCAGCATCAACTTCAGTGATGTTGCCAAGGGAACACTACGGCTTCCTGCCATCCCTGTCCATCTCCATGTGAAAGGAAAGGCTAGGAAGCAGACTGAGCCTGAAAACGTGAGACAGCACCTCAGAACAGGGGCAAACACACACACACACAAGGAGCCAGGAAGAAAGGGGGAAAAAACGTGCAAAGCAGGCAAGAAATGGAGGAAAGCAGTGAAAGGCAGACAAAAAGAAACTCAGAAAAAAATAAAGAGGCCAAATAAAAAAAGAGGCTGATTTTTAAAAGCAAAACAAAAAAATAATTGTGAAACAAAAAGGTAGATGACAAAGAAAAAAGAAATAGTGGAAAAAGCGAGTAGGACAAGACTCCATCTGAATCCATGCTGCTTTGTTCACTGTTCCTGCAGGAGAGTGCTCAGACAGGGAAGAGCAGGGAGAAAGGAAATTAGAACCCTCTGACCTGATGATGTTCTTCCCCTGTTCCTGAGTCTGGTCTGCAGCCTGACTTCCAGCAGGGAAACTAAGGGCACAGGCTCAGGGGCCTTTGGAGAAAGAGGCTCCAGAAGCCGTTACAGATTCCAGCTAGACTGGAGACGAGCACACCCTGACCTGTCCTCCACTGTCAGATGCCACCTCAGGGGGTTCCCAGCCCAGGTCACCTCCACCAGAGACAAGGCCTCAGTTGCCAAGCAATTCCTACCCATCACAGACTCTGGTATCTCATCATTTCCAGACAGCCTTGTTCCCTCTTTGTCTTAGGCTCCACCCTGCATCAGACACATTTGAAGTCATTCAGATTTTTTCTGGTGCCCTGTGGGGCTCACATCCACTTTTGCATTTCAGAGAAGTCAGGGAACACCAGCAGAGGCCTATAACCATTGCCTGGCCTGGCCTTGTAGGAATGTCTGGCTTATTTGCAACGGGAATCCCACCATGCCTCTGTCTTTCAGTGCTTTCCCCTTCCCTCAGGGGCTAGGAGAGGGTTTGGCCTGGCACACTCTCCCTTTCTGATCCACTCCTGTCTTCTCAAGCTTCCAAGTCACATGGAAGAAGCACAGCAAGTGCTTGGAAAAGATGACCCAACACAGCCCCAGGTCATTGGTGAGGGGCTCAGGCCTGGACCACCTCCCCCCCACCTCTTGCCAAAGTCAGACTTGAGTGCATCCGCGTCCTTTCAGCTGAAACGAGCAGGAGCCAAGTGTATTATTACTTCTCAACAAAAGCTCCTGCAGCAAACTAGCAGGGATGCTCTAGAGGGAGAAAAGGGGGAGAAGAGGAAACTTCACAGTGAAGAAACCACTAGACTCAGAAAATCTCCAAACTGCAAGACCCATGGGCAGCCCGCAGCACCTTGCAGAAGAGCAAAGGATCTTAACAAGCAGGCATTCTGCTGAAACCCCAGTGTCTGAGGCCCAGACAGAGAGCAGGAGAAAAGGGAGGGAAGCCTGCTGGTAGCCAAGCAGGGCCAGAAGGAGATGAAGTGCAAAGCTAAGGCCTCTGCTGGGCCTCTGGCTTGCAACCTGGGCCCAGAGTGACTCCTTGCTATGCCATACCTACTGGCTGCCATGTTCACTGCTTAAAAAGTAGAATTTTCCCCCTAAAATACAAATAGAGGATGTAGGGATCATTCTGGCCAGCCAGCCTGGCTCAGGTGGTCATGAAGGACAGCCTGAGTCATTCAGGGCTCCTGGAGCTGCCTTTGAGGTAGAAATACAGAGCATCTTTGAGCACTCCTGCCTTGTTTGTGGGAAGGTGGACAAAATGCTCAAAATAAAATAAAAGCAAGGGTCAGGACCCAAAGGGGTCTCACTCCCTGTTTCTCTGGAACCTCTATGGGGTGTCTGTGTGCAGGATTTCTGCAGAAGATAGTCCATTTTGTTAAGCCTTTGAATATTCAAATTGAAAGTACCGCGCAATCATTGATTGTCAAATCATGGGTTTCTAGAGGTTTTAAATACTTGGCATGAGGGGAAAAAAACTCAAACCTATACCCGAAGGTATAAAACATTAATTCTGTTTGTCTCCTGCTCCAGGAACCTGGATGCAGCTGGATGCTTTGTGAAACTTTAAAAATGTTGCATCTCTGCTTCTCTCCTTGCACAGGAGCCCTCCGAGGTGCTGAGTCCTTGCAGCTGCAGCATCCAGCCACGAACCCAGCTTCTGCTGACCACCATGTCGGGTAACTCGGCTGCTTCTCCTGGGGCAGGGTCACGCGGGCCAGGGGCATTTTGATATGGGTGTATTTCCACAGCTTTTCCTGCATAGAACAGAGAGGCACAAAGTCAGAGCATACAAGGGTGTGCCGGGGATCCGGAGGGGGCACAGGCCACACTGTGGCCGCTCCCACTCGGCGCCTGCTCCCAAGAGCAGAGGCCCAGGTGCCGAGTTGAACGCTAAGGTCGTCCGCCTACCCCGGCCCCCCACCCACCCTCCCACTTTGCCAAAGTTGTGACCCGGAGATTTCTCGGAGCGGATTCTGCGCGCCCAAAAGCGGCAGCAGGCGGGGGGAGCTAGAGGCTCACGGTGAGCCCAGGACGCAAAGCGGTGCGAGCGGGTTGGACGGACCAGTACTGTGAAGGTCCCTGTGCGGACCCCTAGCCACGCCCGTAGCCCGCGGAGCCGCGGACCCCGGGAGAAAATCGCGGGGAGAGACTGGACCTCGGAGAAGACGCGGCCCCCATTGCCTGCGGGACCAGCACGGGATTCCCTGGGTTTGGGCGACAAATACTGCAACCTCCTTTCCTGAGGAGACCCCCTAGCTGCCAAGGCTAGGCCTGGGGGCTTCCTGCAGCCCAGTTGCGGTCTCCGCAACCACCAGGTGAGGCGCTGTCGCCAGGCGCCCAGGCCGGTTGCGCTGCCGCCCGAAGGCGCGGAGTCCGACCCCACCCCGCGCGATTACACCGGCAGCGTCCGCTCCAAAGTCGTAGTCAGAGTCTGAGTCGCCCTAGGCTCCTACCGCCACTCCCGACCGGGAAAGTTCACCCTGCCCGGCGTAACCTAACAGCCCGGCCTGAGCTACTCACTGCGGCTCAGCGAGGCCCCGGGGCTGCCCTGCTCCTGGCGCGCTGGGGCTCCTTCCCCGCCGACCGTCAGGCGCGCGCTCGGCTGGCGGAGCCGGCCGGAGCTATCCTGCCTAGCCCCGCTGGCCGCGCCGGCCCTGAGGGCAGCCCCTCCTGGAGAGCAGCCGAGTGCACAATCCTCGGGATCCCCGCACGGCTTTCCTGGAACTAGCGCTGCGCGGACTCGACTCGGAGCCTTCTTGCGCGGCGGAGAAATGCCAGCACCAGAAAGGGAGGGGGTGGAGAGAGACGGGAAGAAGGGGAGAGCAGGAGCCGGGCCTAAAAGAGGGAGGAGGGAAAGATGGAGAGCAGGAAAGGCGGAGGAAGGGGGCTAGGGAGGGAAGTCAGAAGAGGAAGATCGATGGAAGAGAGGGCCGGAGTTCCCAGGGTCTGGGCCCTTTACTGGCGTCAGTCTGGCAGATCCCTCACCAGCCCAAGGACAAGTCTCGCCCAACCTCACAGCCTGCCCCAGACCAAGGGCATGTAGAGGCTGAAGCCTCCCCAGAAGCCACATCTGGCTTGGTGGAGAAGGAAGGGAATCAGTGATTGTGTACCAGTGGGAGCATCACGAGGGAGTGGATCAGGTCAGCAACTACAGATCAGAGAGAGCACCTGCACCCAGGCCCTCCCTTGGTCCATAATACCCTCTGCCGGGCCAGCAGGCTGGCTTGAGGTACCCCCAACTTAGCCAAGATGGTGAACTCCCCTGGACTGATCTCCACATTTCTGAGCAGAAAAACCTGTATGCTACTGCTCTAGGGATAGGACCCAACCTGAGGTGGGTGGCCCCACAGATTTCCATATGTTCTGGTCCCCACTGAGGCCCTGCAATCTGCCCAGCTTCTCTTCAGCCCTCCAAATGTGAGAACTTTTAAGTTTCTTTCCCACTTGCCTTTAGGCATCCTCTTTATGTTCTCCAAATCTAGAAAGCTGGCCTCAGGTGCCATGGTCTGTAAAGAGGACACCCTCACCCCAGACTGACACCCAAACCTCATACTTGACCACTGACCCACCTGTCTTTCCCCAGAAAAACCAAAGGTGTATCAAGGTGTCCGGGTGAAGATCACAGTGAAGGAGCTGCTGCAGCAGAGAAGGGCTCACCAGGCAGCCTCAGGGGGAACAGTAAGCATAAACCCTTCACTTACTCCCAACTCCTGTTAGGCATCAGGCACCTGTTAGGCATCCTGGGCCCCAGTCACCACCCAGACCTGGCCTTCCTCAGCTGTTCTTATAAATTTGGTGCCCAGTTTCATCCAAGTTCACCAAAGGAAGCCACAAAGAACAGCTGTGGCATGTTTGGGGCTCGCGGAATTTGGGGGAGCCCATCCCCCTCTGATCCTAGTTGAGTAAGAAGACCTTGTTGATCCTGTGTAGGGAGAGGAGCAGCCAGCAGGTAAGTAGGTTGTTATCCTGTTAGGAAGGCAGTGTGTGTGCTCTCACAATCCAAAGAAATCTCTCCCAGAAACTTCGTTTTAGGAAGCCCCTTCAAGGATAGAATCTCTGTGGAACAGACCCCTTCTCTCCTCATTCTTCTAGAACCCAGCCTTCTGAGGTCGTGTATCTGGAAATCAGCAAAATGAAAGTTCCCAATGGAAAGGGGCCATGTCTCTGCAGAGGAGACAGCTTGGAATATAGAACCACGTCCTTAAGATGTAATGAAGCCTTTTGCTGTTCCAGGCCATCACGAGATAGGTCTGGATAGTCGTAAGAGGACCCTGCCATTTATGTCTATTCTAAACAGACAGTACTGCCAAGAGCTCTCAGGGCAGCAGCAAAACCAAATAAAGTAGGTTGGGTTATCTTCCAGGAGAAGGACATTCATTACTGAAAGCCCTTGATTGTACAATTGCTTGTGGATTGGTTTAGGTGTGCACAGAGGAGGATCTGACAACTAGGGCCCATATTGCCAATATCAGCATTGGTGCTCTCTCAAGCTTATTGGCACATGCCCCAGCAATGGGTTTTGTGCCTGGTGCTGTTTGTGTGCAGTGCAAGACTTCATGAAATGGATCTTTGTGAGACGAGGCAAATGATTTAGGGGTGGTGAGCACAGCTTCTAGAGCCAGTGGACTAGATTCAGATCTCAGCACTTCAATGGGGTGTGTATCCTCTGAGCAAGTTATTCTACCTCTCTTGCCTCAGTTTCCTCATCTTTAAACTGGAGATAAGATTGTGAGAGGGCTATATGAGTTATTTCATATAAAGCACTTAGAAGCGTGCTTTCCACATAGTAAGTGCTCAATTAATACTAGCTATCATTATTACTTGTGAAAAGCAGCTACAATAAAATTGCAACCAAGGCTTGAAAGCCAGCTTTTCAGTAATGTTCATCTGTACCCTTTGCTCAGAGTTTAGAGGTGCAGGTATGAACTTGCTGTGATATGGCCTATACTGTGCAAATTTTAAATTTGGTGGCATAGTTAGTACCTTTATATGCAGAACTTCAGCTAACACAATATAACTTCCTTCTACTTGTAAAAGGTTCTACAGTGGTTCTTTAAAAGCACTTTTTGCACACTCATTTTTTTCATTTAGTTCTTATAAAAAGCAGGGGAGGTAAGTAGATCAGGGGTCTGTATGCCTCTATTACAGCTGAAGTTCAAAGTCTTGCAGTCACTGACCATCGAGCTAAAAGTAGAATCAAGGTCTTATTCTTTAAAATTAATTTTTAAAAAAATAAAACTTTCCACCTATCAGCTCCCTACATACATCTTTCTGCAGATCCAGCTATGCTGAGCAGGAGTCTGGTAACCCCTTCAATTCACAGATAATTATAAAATTAATAAAACCAGGAACAAGGGAACTGGAAAATGCTTCTGGAGCCAAAAAAAATCATCAAGATGTTCATAACAAAATGTAATCTTTCATTACGGAGCTTTAGTACAAGGTACAATTCTGCTTCAGCTGCCTCTGGAGAAGTCCACTGGGCGTGGAAACTTTATTGCTGTTGGCCTCTTACAGGTTGGTTTGGCCACTATTCCCATGCTAGCTAACTGCAGGAAGGGTTAAATATCTCACTTGTGTATCTGATCAGTATCTGTTCCCTGGAGAGGTCTGGCTTATCTAAGTGTTTCTCAATCTCCCCCTTGAGAAATGATTAGGCAATACTTCTGAACCAGTGCCTTGCAGAGAGGTTCCTTGTATAGTATATCTGCCTGTGTCCTCGAAGGCAGGAGGAGTAGCACACAGATGATTTAATTAAGAGAGCTAGCTGTACAGCTCTTCCGTGGGAACCAGCGGAAGGATCTGGGACTCCAAGAAAGCTGTGAAGGTATGATCAGTTGGCAAGGATGGCAGATACCAGGGCATAATGTCTGCCTGCTTCTTGGTGTAGACTCCTCTCGTCCAACAGAGATTATCTCTAAGTTGTTCAGTGGTTGAAGGACACCTCTGGGAAGTTTTCAGCCAAGGAGAGAGTTAATTTTATAAAATCCACAAAGCAGGAAGAAATTTTTCTTAATTTGTTATAAAATCAGAGTAGTATCCACAATTTGAAATTTTAAGAAGGCAGTTGTGAATGGAAGTTATCAACTGAGACAAATATCAGGGCCGGGAGAAATGAGTGCATGCAGGATTTGTAAATTTGATTCACCAAACTTATTCTGGCCAGGCCAGATGAATTTGCAAAGACACACACACACACACACACACACACACACACACACACACCTCTTACCTTTAGTATAAAGGGAAACTTAAGTTAGTACTTATCAAAAGATATAATTTATCCTTTTTAACCATTAATTTTTTTAACAGCCTTGATGTATTTTTTTTAATTGTAGAATGTGGATTTTTGTGCTGTTTGAAATCTAAGAGAGAGGTGCCTTTCTTTGTATTCTTGGAGCAAAGTAGAACATGAACCCTAACTAGAAAGATAATATCAAGTAGGGTATTGTAAATATACCTTAGGGAGATAAGATGGAAGGCAGACAAACAGACCATTCTCAGGGAGAAATGGGGTTAATGAAAACTCTACAGTGACTTTTTAAAACCCACTCCTTCCAAGTCCTTCAGCTCAAGCTGCAGCCAAATATTTGCATGAAGAGCTGGTGAAGGATTCCAGCTTCCTGGTTCATGACATTACAGCATGGATCGTTTTCAAAATTAACACCACCTCCATTTTCAGCAGTGGCTGACTGTACAACCTCCTAGTTGCTCCGGGTATGGTAGTAAGTATACCCTGTAACCCAAGAGAGAGGTGTGGTGAGCTCAGCTTCCCAGCACAGAGTCACAGAGCAATGCTGGTCCCTTTAAACTTTAAAGCCACCACCTGAAACCTAAAAAAAAAAAAGAATAATAATAAATCCTAAATTACTCAGTTAGTATAACTATGAATTCGACTAGAAAATACAGGCTGCTTTACTTTAAATAGTTAAAAGGAACACTCTTATAAACTTCAAGTATTATAGTAGTGAAAAGCAACTTGTACAAAAATTAGTAAAAAACATACAAGGAGTTGAAATATTGCCTGACCATTAAGTAGAGTATAGATAGGCTCCAACTCAAGGAGCTTTAAGAAAAAAAATTTTTTTTAGTATTTCATAGCTGGTAAGAACATGTGAATATTTTGAGCTATCAGGATTTAAAGAGTTAGGAATTGTGTCCTTTGGGGAAAACAAATTCCTAAGGCTAAGTAGCCAGATAGAATATGAAAGTCTTGAAGAAAATAACTGACTAAGTCATGAAAATTGAGATTAAATAAATGTAAGTTCTTGTTCATTTTAAGTCAAATAGCTTTATAGAAAGGCTATTTACTGTTTTCTTGAACTGTTACATTTCTGTAATATAAAAATCATTTAAATTAAATTTTTATCAAAATTAATAGCTTTAAAATTTAAGTGGGAGAATCTGATACTAGGGAAAAAATCCCCAAGCAAACCTAAAAATTGAATCTAAATAAAATATAATATCAGTTGTATTTAACTTTTTTTAGAAGAAAGTATCAGGCTTACCTTAGAGCAGAAGGCAACATAGTTCACATCAAAATGTTTTAGCTTTCCCTGAATAGAACTTTCATTTCACTTTGCTTTATGGTCTTGCTTTGGCAGCTGTCCGGAGGGAACAGTGTCCACCTTCCAGATCCAGTCACACCACCTTCTTCAGGTCAGTACAGCCAGCATTACAATTTCCTCAAAAACTCTTTCAAAAGTGCATCTTGAAAGTCTTTCAATGCTTGATTCAGGGGTTAAGATAGGCACCACCATTTAACTGCAGTCCAGCCAATCAGAGGGCGAAAAAAGCACAGTGACTCCAGATGGAAGCCCTGCAAGGAAACAAGAGCAAATGTTTCCTTCTTTCTGAACTGTCTATTCTTTGCTGTCTACTTTGTCCCCAGTTTGTTCTTCTCATTTATTCCAGTTCCTCATCTCTAAGTAACTAAACGACTAAAATAGCAGAATTATTTTTAGAAACTTGTCTTTTTTATTGTACCTTAGATGGAATACAAAACTCCTGAGGTCCTAGAATCGTGCCTTTGCTCTTGTTCAATCAGTGTCTAGCCGACAGGGACTTCCCTCCCCTTCCTTTTCTCTCTTCCCAGAAAGCAGTTCAAACAACTGGAAGTTTTCTCAGCCCAATACGAATAACTCTATTACATAAACACTCCTGCCTGTGCCACTCAACAGCTAAGAGTTCAAATATAAGGAAACCTGTTTATGGTAGCTCACCACTGAATTTACCACTTGACTTCAAAAGAACCTTAAGACTTCAAAAAATTCCTCTGATGGACACACTCTAAATCTATCTTCTTTGAATATTTAAGGATAATAACCACAAATTGGGCCTATTATTACCAAAATGGAAAAGGAGTCATGGTTTCAGAAATATTCTTGTTTGGTATTTAACAACATATTTTAATTCCATTAATCATGTTAACAAGTTCACTAAGAAAACATTTTTGCCTTTTGTAATTTAGAACAAATAGTACTAATTTGACCTTTATGTTCCTGGCTTCTATTTCAAATTTGCCTTGCCATTTATATCACTTCACTCCTCAAAATTTAAGTTACTAAGCAAGTGTGAAAAGTTTAGGAAAGTAATAATAACCCTAACTCAAGAGAATTATTTCCCATGACACCAGAAGTTTTCCTAAAGCTTCAAACAACTCTGTAAGCCCTTTCTGAGAGGTTTACTTGAACTGCGATAGGAGCTGAATGTGGGTGCTTTTTATGTCCAAGAAAGTGGCAGCTTGAGCCATTATTTGACTATGAGAGTCAGACACAGGTTGGATCACCATCGTTTTATTTTAGCCCTAGCTGCATTCACAGCCAGTCCTCACATTATTGACCAGATTCATTTCACTGGAACTTCAATTAGCTAAGGCAACTAAAAAATCCAAGTGCCTGACTGTTTACTTTTCTGGAACTTCTTAAACCTTCTTTTCCCTTATACATAGTAAATATTCAGAATATAGACTAGAACTTTATTCATATCGATAAGTGCAATTTTTAAACAAAAAATATCTTTTTTCCTTTCTCTTATAGTCTACTTTGAAACTGAATCAAATTCTTCCACACCTAATTATTTTCAACCCCGAGAATTTTCCAGTCGTGTTTCTTCTGAAGAAAACCCAAGCTGCCTTGACCAGATCTTGGATTCCTACCTTCAGATGGAGACACACCCCGACCCTTTGCTCAATTCCACGCAAAGTACTCCCCACTATTTCCAGGACAGCTTCCAGGCTGCCCCTTTCTGCTTTAACCAGAGCCTGGTAATTTATCTCTGTTCTTAACAAACTGTTTATTGTTTGCTGTGGGGTAATAATGCTTTGTAAGAATGCATTGTCTCATGAGAAAGCATACGAAATCATATCAACAAAGAAAGCATCCAGGAAGCAAACAGAACCATTTACAAGTCAGTGGAGGTGGAAATAGCCACACATTGCCCAAGTTCCTGTGCCAGGTTGGTGTGTGGCAATGAAAAGGTTTCCTGGCAATATACATTTAATGGTTTTAAACTATTAGGTTAAGATATCTACTAATTAGATATCACTGATTTAAACAATGGCCTTTGGATTTGGGGGTTCTTGAAAATGGGCTTAAGGCTCTATCTACACAATACCAAGCTATCATTTTGATAAATGGGCTTTGTTTTATTTTGCCATTTAATTTGCTCTACTAACTGGTTGTTTTGGTCTGGTTTAGGCACAAGAACTCATTTGGGCCTGAGATGGTTAGTAAAAATGAAGCCCTAACACTTGAAAGAATTTGGATAGTCTGTTCTTGATGGACCTCAAATGTTTGAAAAAAATACAGAAAGGTTTGCATTAGTAGGAGGATACCAGTCATTTAAGATGCCTTTTAGATGACTCATAGATATTTTAAACCTTAAAAAGTAAGTTTTTTGATGTAAATCCTTCTTTATTTGAATTTGTCAAAAGTCTGTGTAGGCATCAGACTAAATTTTAAGGGGATAGGAAATGAACAGCACAGAACATGCATACAGGGCCCCCAATCTTCCAGCCCCAGTTCTACCTGAGTATGTCCACCTTGTTCTCCACAGCCAAGGGTGTGGAGAAACGTCCAAGGTGCCACCTGCAGCTTATATTGTGCCTAATGCTTAGACTGTGGCACACGGTAGGATTTGATGAGCAGGTGACTTGAAGCACAATGGGATTTTGTGGTTTAAGGACAAAGCATCCTCTAAAGTATGGTTATAACAAAGGAAGCCAGTGAAGCAAGGCAATTTATTGTTGGGAAAGAAACAGGTAAATATAGTATGTGGTGTTATGAAATCATGCAATCAGCAAACAAAATTACTTCTGCAGACTTGGGTTGGGTTGAGTGTTTTGTGTCTTTACCCCTAATGTTCTTACTCTAAGTTATTAAATCCACTCTATTCAGTCCTTTTAATCCTGTCTAAGTTATCATGCTCTTTTTTCCTTGGTTTTTCATTTCTCCAGACCCCAGGATCACCTTCAGATTCCTCCACTCTCTCTGGCTCTTTAGACTACAGTTACTCGCCAGCACATCTACCTTCATATGCTGCGGAGAATTACAATTCTCCCCCTTCTCTGGACACCAGAAACTGTGGCTATCCATCAGAAGACTACTCCTACCCTCCCTTGCCCTCGCATGCCCAGTATGACTGCTTCATCCCAGCCCCCACCTCAGGCTGCTACTGTGTGTCCTGTGAGGCAGAACACTTGGCCACCGTCAGAGCATCTGAGTATTTTTCCTGCCCCAGCACAGACTATGTGAGCTTTGATACCTCAGCAGCAGCACCCAGTGATTTCTATACGAGGGAAACAAACTGTGACATCTGCTATAGTTCATAGAATTTCATTAATTTGGAACATGGTGTGCATATGTCTATTGTTCTGCCGCACCAAATGACAACTTGAAATAGGTAACTTGTTAACAAAACATCACAGGCACAGTTTACATGCCACTTTCAGTTTCTGACACTAACTTAGGCATTAAGATGAATCAGATCCCGTGTTTGTGCCTACTTTGTATGCTTACAGTTAAAAGTTTTGTTGGGAACATTCAGTTGTTTTACTTTTCTGTGTAATGAACAAATTCTAATTTTTTTACTAATAAATAATTTTGTACTACTAAAAGTTGGCTTACTTTTTAAGTTTTTGAATAATAGTTTCCAGTTGGTTTGGATAATATCAATTACTTCTGGAAATCACTAATTACTCTTCAGTAGATTAATCTCACTTATTCATGAATTTAAAATTATTTTGGTTTGGTGAAGTGCCTGGGCTCCCAGGGGGACGCAGAGTAGACACAGCTGTGATGGCAGACAAGTGAAAGTCAGCCTCACCTTTAAGCGAGGGTGTATGTACATCTTGGAGCAACATCAGAGGAAGACATTTAAGAATCACTACTTTCCTGTGTGTAACATTAGTCAATGAAATATTAATATGACCAATAAGCACATCTTCCCTACAGCAATGTTAACTTGCAGATAATTCTTTTTTATTTCCACAGTATTGTTTGGTAAACTTCCTGGGCAAATATTTTATCTTCTTTCTCCTGAGGGCTGCCTTGCAGTGGAGGCTTCACGAAGCTTAGAATTTGTTGCTATCTTATATTTCTGAATTTCTGTTTCAGGTCCTTAAATATGCATCACTTATATTTATAGATTGATTTATGGGATTGGCCGTGTTGTTTACAACTGAATTTCAGAATTTATTTTTTCTGATGAGTCATTTGAACAAGCTCAGCCATCTATCAAGGTGAAGAGAGTTCCTTAAACTACCTAGGCTAGACCATACTGTTAAAACCTGTTTGCTGAAGGCTCTAAGGCACAGGACATAATCCCTGCACTGGAGTCTGGGAGGCATTTTCCATGTGTTTGGGTTTAGCACAATTATAGCAATACTGGTACCATTGGCACAGGCCACAGCTGCCATTTTCTGAGTGCTTCCTGTGTGCCAGAATTGTCTAAGGGTTTTGTCACAAATCATCTCTCTTCATCTTTACAACAACATTTGTAGTGAAATGAGGAGTCTGAGACTCAGAGAAGTTCAGTCACCTGTCCAAGGTCACCCAGCCAATATGTACCCGTACTTGGGTCTGAAGGACATCAAACGCATGCTTCTTACTCACTCTTCAAGGATGGTGTAAAGTTTGATCCACCATTTGGGAAAGACTGTTCAAGAATCATCCTCCATTAAACCCCAGTGTCCTCATGCATGCACAGGTATGACACCCTCATAACTAATCAAAGCTCCCCGGAAGGGCCAGACTGTCCATAGGATACAAAGATGGGAAGCACAAGAGCTTTCAGTTTAGGGACCAGGGAAGAAGCTGACCAACTGCCACCTCTGTGGGCCTCTTTCTATCAGGAGGTAGACATGCTTTCAAAATGACACTGATTGCCTCCTCCCTGGAGACCCCACGAAGGCTTGGGCAAACAGGACAAGTTGCAACCTGCCTCCTGGGATAAATGTGCCAGGGAAATAAAACAATTACTGCCTTTCTAAGATGCCAACAAAACGAAATTTTTAATAGCTTCAAACTAAATTGAAACTGGCCTGTTGTCAACAAATATCTGTTCACACAGACCAAAGCCCCTGCACACCCTCCACCCTACCCCCAAGAGACAGAAAGCAGAGAACTGAAAGATGCCTGGTGATTGGCACCAAAATATCCCTTTCTTGGACACCATTCATTCGTTTTGGTGCCTCACTTGTGTCCTCTGCCTTCTGAGTCAATTATCTTGCAGCTCTAACATAACTTTTCTACCTTCCTGTTTCTTGTTCTTTCTTCACATGCCTCTAACTTTTTGCCTGAATCTAGTGTGAGAAAAGATTCGTTAGGGAATGTGAGACAAGGGCTAATATAGCCTCTGTGCATCACAATGAATAAATCCACCTTAAACTGATCTTTAAGATCGTCCTTACATTTGGACTAACAGGTCACATGGCACACAATGAAGTGGCTGGATGCTGCTCACCCAGTCTGTTAATCACCCCAGCACACACAGAACTACAGCGCAGGTCAAACGCTGCCAGCAGCACTGCGGCAATCCAGAATGCCTCTCCTCAGCGTAGGCCTTGGACGCTGTATACAATACAGATGCCTGTGCCCAGTGTAAGAAAGCATGATCTAGAAAGTCTGTGGTGGGGCCCAGCCATCTGCATTTTTAATGTACCTAAGTTGACTCTGATATAAATGGTCTTCTGTCTACACCTGAAAAACACTGACATATTCAATGTCTGATTGTTCACTTGTAGGACCTAGCAGTACAATAAAAATAAGCTATAAGAACTAAGTTCTTTCTATGGGCCTGCACTGTGGGCCTTATCTTGGTGAATGCTCAAACAACCACACATGAAAAATAGTATTGCCCTCATTTTTATTGATGGTGAAACTGAAGTTTGGAGAGATAAAAGAACATGCCCAACGTCACACAACCTATATTTCAGGGTAAGAACTTTCCAACTCAGGTTGTCTGATGCCATGATCTGAACTTCCAAAAGCCTCAGTAAAGTTTCCAAACATTAATTACACTTGGAGGAATTTGACCTTTTGCCTTAAAAGTCACATGTATATCTGTAGCCAGTTCCTCACACCACAGAGACATTTATAAGATTATTATGGAAGTTCAAATGATTTTATTATTTAGAACCATTAGAGATTAATAAAATAAAATATTAATTAAATGCTTAACATGTGCAGGATTGATTAGATGTCTTCAAAATGTAGCCAAAGGCTTAAAGGGCATATAATTTTTTTCTCTTTTATTGAATTTATTTCAGGTGACATTGGTTAATAAAATATATAGTTTTCAGGTGAAGGGACATAATTTTCAAATTTTTTTTCCTTTTTTTATTGAATTTATTGGAGTGAAACTGGTAAACAAAATTACATGGGTTAGGGTGGGTATGAACTGATTTTCAAATTCTTAAGAAACTTAACTTAGGGGTCAACCCTTTAAGCCTGAGATAGATAAGATGAGACAAAATTGAAGGTAGTAAGCATTTGGAAACTATTACCTCCGGCAATGAGCCGGAGTGGCGACATCCGGGCAGCTGGCCTGAGCCTGCAGGTGGAGAGCAGGAAGCAGGTCCAGATAAGCATAGCTGAGACCACAAGCCTAGCAGTGGGGGGAGGGTCAAGGAGAAGGTGCAGGTAGGATGCTACCTTTGGATTAAAGAAAATCTTTAAAAGTCATATTCAGTCAAGAGAGATGAAGGCTAAAAAGAGTGAGAATCAAAGCTATTAAACTGTGCATACTATGACTTAAGCATGACTTGCCATCATTTCTAAATCCTCAAACCCCATGTAACCCCCAGAACAAGCCCTGGCAGGGCTGCCCAGGAGAGTGATGAACCTGCACACTACCTCCCTTCCTTTTACAGATAAGGGGATGAGGATGGCCTGCCTAGAAAACAGGTTCTGTCTGAGGGGGCTAGATTTGAGTGTGGCAGAGAGGGCCCATTCGGGCCTAAGGGACTCTGCTTTCACAGGTAGGGAGATTTGCCTCATTGCATACGTTCCAAGAGGTCTCAGGGTAAAATATAGGGTCTGGAGGATGGACAAATCTGAGAGGACTCAGCTCTACATAATAATAAAGCATCAAACTCATTGAGGGCAGGAATATGTGTCCGCTTAGAAAACAGTTTGTCTTCCTTAATATGGATAGAGAACATGCCCTTGGGCCTTGGCAAAGGCGGAAGTGCAGATGTGTGCGGATTTGTCTGTGATCCATCCTTTGCCACCTGGATAATCAGGAAGAAAGAAGAGACATCTGCCCTTTAACCTGTCAGGACTGGACCTGAATGCCAAAGCTCCAAAGTCACCACCTCTTACCGTCATTATGAAATCCTTTATTGAATAAGCCAGATTTTGAGGAGAACCCTGCTGTCAGTAGTCAAGTTGCCGTGATGGGAGGATGTGGTGGATCCTAGGAAAAGACCAATTTGGAAGTAGGTCACACTTTCCCTAGAGGGGGGAGTGTAAGAATCATGGTTGTGCAAAGAGGAAGGCATTCTCTGAAAGGAGGTCTCATAAGGGGACAAAGGATCTAGACTAAGAATTGGGGTACTTCTCAAGTGGACTCCCTGTGAGAGCTTCAGTTCTGGAGGCCTTTTCTTCTGAACTGTGATCACGGCGCCATTCAGCACTATGTTTGAATTTCTCTCCTCCCGCACTATAATTCCTGCTGGTTAACTGAAGTTGTCATTCAGGAAGTCTGGCTCCAGGTAGATAGTTGGGTATAAGTACAGAGAATAAAGTGAAGGAACTTTACAGGGATATGTGCCCTGCCCAACTCAACCCTCAGTGCTGAGACTTGTGTGAAGCTCGTAGCATTTATTGTAGGGACCTGTGGTCCAGGGCAACCAGGAAGCAGTCTGCGGCCAGTGAGTGGTGGCCACAGTGGAGACAAGACTTATGGGGAAGAACATGGATTGAGAAGCAGCAGCTCCAAGATACAGGTAGAGAATCACAATGCTTGAACATGAAAGAGGCTGGAACTCAGGTCACTCCAATACTTTAAGATAAATAAAAGAAAGTTTGTACACATAAGGTAATACCATATTACCTTACAAGTTGAACGTTTAAATAGTTTTATAGGCATTGAGATTAATTTGACTGATAATATTTTAGGAACCCAGAGATCATCCAGTTCAGTGGTTCTCAACCTTGGCTACATGTTAAAATCACCTGAGGAGATTTTTTAAAACATTGACATTCAAGCTTCAGACCAATGAATCACAATCTCTGAGGTGGGATTTATGCAGTGGAATTTTTGTTAACTCTTTGTTTTGAAATTATAAGAAGTTTCAAAATTAATACATAGAGTTACATGCATTCTTCATCCAGCTCCCTTCTATGGTGATTGACATCTTAAATAACTCTACTACAACATCAGAATCAGAAGTTGACACTGGTACAGTGCTATTAGCTAGATCACAGATTTTATTCAGGTTTCACCACTTTACATGCATGCATTTATGTGTTATTGGTGGGTGTGGGTTTCGATAAAAGAAACATTGATGTTTTTTTTTTAATTTTGTGAAGATCCAGATGTTCTCATCTCAGAGATTAACACTAATGGTTCTATCCAACCAACCTGCATTCCACAGGTGAGGAAATTGAGTTCAGAATGGCAAAGTGACTTGTCCAAGGACACCACCATGCTTCAGCAGGGAAGGCAGTGAACTTTCTTAGTGCAGGGTTCTTTACTGGGCGTGAAGTTGTAACAACCCAAAAATGTACCATTGAAAAAAATCTGAGGGTTAGAGCAAGAGGTAGAGGTGTATAGGCCTAATTTTTGAGGTTATCTTAAGGGAAAAGCACAAAACATAATTTTTTTAAAGATTCATGAAAAATATGGGCCCTGGACAATAATAAATCTACCCCCAAGTTCAGTATTATTATCAGAGAATTCAGGGATCACATGTCTGGCAGCACATGGACATCCTCACATTCTTGGACTTTGTCTCTGTGTGGCTCCTTTTGCTTGCTGCCCTTTCAGGGGCTGGGAACACATAGTCAGACTTGGTAAGATGACCTCCTGCTATGCTCTCCCCAGAACATTCTTCCCATCTCCACCTGAGGCATTGAGCCAGGTTGGTGGGAGAGCTCACTTACTTTCTACAGGGCTCAGTGTGTTCATTTTTCACAATTTTATCCTGAGTATGCCACAGAAATTCTTCTTCCTTCTACAATAGCCTGCCCCTTCATGATGAGCCTCAAACTGCTTTCTCCTTGTCAGACACGGCACATCCAGGGAAGTGCGCGGAAAATGGACCCTGTGTAAGTGATACGGCTCCATCCTAAGCCCTTGTTAGCCTGAGCATCTCACCTGTCTTAGTAAATCTTTTTGCACACCACCCTTTAACTGAAATAGAAGAATACAGCCAGGACATCCATCTACACTCTCACTGGAGTCTGGACCCAAGAAAGCTGCAGTGGACTGAGGGTCCCTGGAAGTGGCTGTGGCAGATGCAAACCTAGAGCTCCTGAACCTGAGCCCCATCCTCTGACCGCACTCCTGGGACCTGCGCATCAGTCCACCAGCTACAGCCAACTTGATGGGGTTGGAAGAGCCAGACTATTCCTAAGCAGCTAGTCTCTCAGCCACAGGCTTAGTAAGCAGAACTGGATGTAGATGCTGGAGAATCTCCCTGAACATTTTTCAAATGTCTCTTTTAAGAGTTTTAAGCACTCACTCATAGCCAGTAAATAAGAAAATGAAAAGCTGAAGTTTTCAATGTCCCCAATATTTCTTTTTATTTTTTTTTAATTTTTTATTTTAGATTATTCAGTACAGTTTCAATCTTTTATTCCCGTTCCAGCCCACCCACCCATCCCTCCCCACCTCCCTTCCATTTCCA
>CM052543.1:70756530-70781244 GCA_028533065.1 Trachops cirrhosus
GGATTGGTGTTTCAGGATTCTTAGGATATAGACCCAGCAGTGGAATTGCTGGATCAAAAAGGGACACTAGTGCACTGTTGGTGGGATTGCAGACTGGTACGACCACTGTGGAAAACAGTATGGAACTTCCTCAGAAAACTAAAAATGTCCCCAATATTTCACCGCGGGTAAGGAGTCATCACAGCTACAGTGGGCTTGGCGGCCCTTTCCTAAGTCTTCATGTCCTCTGCTGTGAGAATAGCTACGGAGGGACCTGCTGCTTGGTGACCCCCACCTTGTACTGGCACACTGCTCCTCCCTGGCTGGAGAGAAAGAGCTCGATGATTAACTGGAGGAGGCCATGTGTGGAGGACATAGCTGAGCCTTATGATCTGGTTAATCGTGCAGAGCCTGCAGCTTGGTGTTCCCTCCCAGTTTGTCGGGAGCAAGGTGCATTCACTTCTGTACTTCTTCCTGCAGCAGGAAGAGTAGAATCCAGCTTCCCAGGTATGGACTCCATCATTTCCACACAAAGTGGTACTGCCTGTACTTAAGTGCTCTGCAGCCAGACAGACCTGGGTTTGATTCTCAATTCTACCCCTGATCTTCCCTGTGATATTGGACAAGTGCCTTAACCTCTAGGCTACAATTTAGTGACAAAAGTGCACAAATAAATGGAGAAAAACCTACTCATTCAAAAAAAAAACTCTTCAAAATTGGTTTTGTCCTGGTAACAACTTGCAGAATGCCATTTTTTATTATTATTGATCACAAGGAGCTCATACCAGGGGTCACCCCAGAAAGTCAGCTTCCCCTCTGGCCACTGTGAATTTCTCCTTCATTTGCTGGAGGAAATTCTCTTGTTTGATCCACTGGTCTTCCATCCCTAAGGGGTCACTCCACCTTTTTGAAACTCAGAGAACCCTGAGTAAACCAGAACTGCCCTCCACCCTTTCACCCAAATCTGCATTGTGTTCCCCTGAGCAAGGCTTCAGAGTTGCAGGCTGATCAACCAGCCTGTTGAGAATAAGGTTTATTTCAGGAAGAGTTCATCAAAATCAAAACCTCAAGTCAATCCAGACAACTCTTTAATGACTCTCCATAAAGCTAGACCTACCTTCCCCAAATAATGTCTCTGTAGAAAGCTTGCAGTCCATTTTAGAGTGTTTTTAGCAAAGGCTGTGCAGAGGATTTTTACAAGCCCCAGAAATAGTCAGTGTGCCCTGTCTTCTCCATGGCAGCAGACTAATGGTGCCTCATAAAATTAGCCAACTTCTCATAAAGCATCAGAGTTTTGCCCTGAGATTGTTCTCAGAGATACACTATGCAAATATCCAGTTGGTATCACCAGAGAACAGGAATTTAGTTTGGAAAAGCACAGTGACTGGAAGGCCAGACTGCAGTCCCAAACCGGACCACTGGCCCAGAACTTCTTCAAGAGGGCCCAGGAGGACCTGGCCGAGGTTTTCAACACGGGACGTTACATCCTGGTGCAACACCTCATTCTCACTCTGGGTTTCATGGGCAAGTGATCTTGGGAAAGTCAATTAAGTGATCAAAGCTTGGTTATCTCACCACATTAACAATTGTAATAATGTCAGCCTCTCAGGGCTCTTGTAAACGCTAATGGGAAGAAAGGGTTAAAGGAACACGGCTGTCCTGATGTGAGAAAAGGACAGAGAGAAGTGAAGAAACTTGCCCAAGTTCACATAGTGGCAAACTTTGGTTTAAATCCAGGTGTCTGACACTTACTGTGTTCTTTCCACGAAGCACTGGATGTGATGGACGAGAAACATCTCCATGCGTTTGCACGTGGTGACCTCTGCAGGTGGGGACACAGCTGAGTTAAACTTTCCTTGAGTCCAGTTTCAGCCTGGCAAAGACTTCTAAGGGGCAAACTTTTATCATAATCATACATCCCTTTCTGAGCAAACTGGTAAAACAAAGGATTTCTACCCACTCAAACTCAGCACAAATTCCCTCTAGCAGCTGAGGATCTGGGGCTCCTTCAAGACCAAATAAGAAAGATATCAGGTAGCCTCACAACACATTCTTGACTCATCCCAGCCCCCTCCCCTCTGAGCACTATTCTAGAACTCAGAACTATCAATATTTCAGAAGCAGCTAATACCATTAAAATAATGATTAGTAATTTTAAAGAGTAACCATCAAAGTAGGTCTGGGTCTTGGTAATAGTTGATATTCAAAATGAAACTGAAGGTAAGCATTTTTTTTACCATTCCCATTTTATGATAAAGGACGCTGAGGGGTAGAGGGCTGAAGTGACCTGCCCTAGGTCATACAACCAAGAAAGGTGGGCAGGATTGAATCCAGGTCCTCTTCCCCCAGCACCGTGCTTGTCCCAGGGCTCCCTGCCTCTCTCGCTGCTGAAGGTTCTGTGGCAGTGAGAGCAGCACACCGGGCACACCTGCCCCCTGCAGCCAGGCCAGACACTTAAAAATGCAAAATGCACATAACAGGCAACCATGCAAATGTGTACACAGCCAGAAGTGGATCTACCCTGACAGAAGCAACCCAGGTGACCATTTGGCCATGGAATGTGTTCAGCCGATAAGAAAGCAAATGCCTGCCACCTTGTGCAGCGAGGACATGATTGAGTTTCACCATTGGGCTATTGCCAGGCAGAAACTGTACCTGGTCTCCACCTGCCAGGACTGGCTGGCACTGATGCCTGCAGCTTGCCAGACAGGACAAGCCCAGTGCTGTGCTCCCAGGGGGCCCCTTCTTGCCCCAAATATCACTCCTAATATCTTCCTGATGGGCCACAATTCCACAACCCCATGAGGCAAGAAACCAAGGAACAAAACTCTCCTTTGACCTCTGTCTTTCCCTGCCCTACCCTTCTTTCAAGGTTGGTTCAAGCTGCCCTCCCATTACATAGACTCCAATGCCGACACTAGCTATATGACCATGGACAGGTTATATCCTGTCTCTGAGCCCCAGTGCCCTTCTGTAAATGAAATGGGGGTAAAAAGTCCACCTCCCAGATCTATGGTAAGAATTAAGGGGCCCAACCTTGTGAAGCCTGGCACATGGTAAGTGTTCAATAAATACTAGGCACCTCCTCATTGTGGCCTCTGTATCCCTGCATTTCAATTCTTATCACCTGACTCATTCAACTTACCATTTTATTAAACACTGGCTTAGATCTGTTCAGCTCATCTTTTTCTAGTCATGTGTAAGTCTTGTCAGTCCCAGAGCTCCTTACAGCCAAGAAATAATGCCCATCTTTCTCTTGTCTCCCCATGGAGCGCTGGGCACAGTTTGAGACCACAGTATGACCCATCAGTTGCTGATGGGTTGGGGTGCCTAAGTTTGTTGATAATACGTTAAACAGAATAAAACATTCTGTGAGAGTCTTTAAGTATCATGTGTTATACTGTGTGATTTACATAATTGTATATTTCATCCTGGCAAAATAAAGTAGGTTTTGTTTTTATTTCCATTTCTTAAGTAACCAGTCTGAGGGTAGTTAAAAGAAGCCCATAGTCACAAGGACAGAAAGTGGGAAAAGTCAGGATTTATATCCACATCTGTCCAGCTTCAAAGCTCATGCATTTAACTGTTATCTTAATCCCAGTTACTTAAGGGCTATTTTCTTTTGGGCCATAGTGTCTCACACACACACAAGTTCACCAGGACTTAATGAAAAAAGGAAAAATAGATATGGAAGGACCAAAACAAGAGCTGGGGGAGCAGGTGCCTGGAACTGGCTAGTGCCTTCCTCTCTGGTCCAAGATTTACCCAACTGTCATTGTCTAAACAACAGCCTCCAGCCCACTCCTGCTAAACCCACACAGAAAACAATGTACCATAAGCAAAGGCATGGAAAAAATTGTCTTCTGTTTAGATTTTTCTCCTTAAATATTTTCCTCTTCAATACCATAGTGTAAAAGGACCCCAGGGTGGAAGAGACACAAACAATTTCTACAGAAAATAATAATCTTGCTTTTTAGCAATTAGCTTTATGGAAGGATATACCAAGAAGTGCTGGCTTTCGATGAGTGTTAATTCCACTGTCAGTTATAACTCAAATTAAAACTATTTGCATATTAGCTGGAGGACTTTGAAATTTAGAAATTCATGTGCTATAACTTGAAAGCCAAAAAAAAAAAGTCAATCAGAGCCAGCCAGGGCTTGTTCCCAGGAGATATAACTGAAATGTTCAAGAATCCACCCCAGCAGTTTGAGGTACTCTCCCTGCCAGGAGACTGTCACGGCCGGCCGTCTGGGTCTCAGCCGAGTCTATCTTGGTGCTGCACAGGGTGCCAGGACTGGCTTTGGCTTGTTACTGAAACCATGGGGCCTACCCCAGGTTGTTGTGGGCCTTTATTGATGCTTCTGGACTCATGAAAAACAGAGCAAATTGTCAGGACCAATGTCTTAATCAGATGAGGAGTGATTCCAAGGCGAGACAAGAAGAATGGAGCTCCTGCTGTATGCCAAGCCCTTTGAAATATGTGAACACCTTTAACTGAACCAACCACAGCTCAGAGATCGGTAAAATTACCCCCATTTTACAGATGAAGACACAGAAGCTTAGAGACGTAAAGTTAGTAATGGAGTCAGGATATGAGCCCAGGCCTGCAGTCTCCAGAGCTCACCTTGTTGCATGTGGTCACTTTGGTTACTTTCCCCTAAAAGCCAACTGGGGCCAGTACAAGGAGCCTGCGGGCATGAGAGCATTGCCTGCACATACCACAGCCACTCAGCTCAATTGTTTCATCCTGGGCCTCAGGTCAGATGGACCGATAACTGGGGCAGAGGCTCAACTGAAGCGGCCTTGGGGATCATCATCTAACCCGTTCTGTGTCCTTGCATCAGTACCTGGCATCTGGCAGCAGAGATAGGGGCTCAGAGCATGCCAAGGCCACAGTCCAGGACAAAGGGCAGGCTCATAAAGCCCCTGAAGCCACTGAGCTCCCATCTCCTTACTGGCTTCAGGGCCCCACATTTTATAGGTCAGCCCCCTCAGTCAGGCCCTGTTATCTCTCTCCAGGCTCCAGACTTGATGAGGGCTTGGCCCCAACCTGATTTAGGAACAGGTAGAGGAATGCAGGTGGCTCGCCCAGCTCCTCCACTGCCTCCAGCCATCCAACATCACAGACACATATGGAACACCTTCTCCTCAGTCTAAAAATCCATTTCTCAGGGCTACTTAAGGGGTGCGAGTCTAATAGTGATTGTAACCAGACTGTGGCCATATGTGTCATATTCAATGAAAGAAGAGAAGCAGGAGAAGGGAATTAGCAAGTGTGGAGTGGAATCAGCAATGCAAAGGAATGAGTGAATCTGCTTACGCTTACATGGAATGGGGTCAAGACACATCACGATGTGATGGCAGCAGCTCAGGATGATGCCAACAGCACGATTCTGTGTGTTAATGAACAGCACGTGATGCTGATGTTTTCTGTGCACGCATTTACATGTATGTAACTATGTAAGAAAAGTTCTGAAATTATATTAGCTAAACTCTTACCCAGTGAGTGGGGGAAGTGACAGGAAATAGGGGACCTTCATCAAAGGGAATTCAAGTCTTACCTGAGCAGTTTTGATTTTTTCACAAGAATAATGTATCCATGTGCTACTTGTACAATCATAATGAATTTAAAATAAAGTTGTTTAATTATTTCCATTAGAGAAGTGGTAGCAGGTAGTCATAAAGGATATAGTGTAGACTCAGATTTTGGCTTTCATCCTAGCTTGGCCACTCACCAGCTGTGTGATCTTAAATAAGTTGCTTAATTTCTCTGTGTCTTTTTAGCCCCATCTATAAAATGAACTTGATAATAACACTTAGCACAGAGAGTGTAGTGAGTAATTAAATAAGGTAATGCATAAAGTTGTTAACTCTGTGCCTATAACATAAATAATAATCAGTAATTGTTGGCAACTTTTATTGCTCCTGAAAACCTCTGAGGAACTGTGATCTGTGAAGCTGGCAGACATGCAAAATATCCATCACAACTCCAGGATTTCTATCTGGAAAATACTGAGAGCTCATGCTCTGACACCCCTACACACACACATACACACACACACACACACACACACACACACACACCGTAGGAGAAGAAATGAGAGGGCCATGATACCCAGGAGGAGAGCTGGGTGGAGAGCAAGGGAGACAGCACTTGTCTGCTGAGCTCAGAGGATGTTTATGGAAGCAGGGCCGGGACCCAGGACTCCACCTCAGAGCATCTAATGTCCTATCCCCAGTGTGGCAGAACCCCTTACCAAATCCTGAAAAGGATTCATTTAGAAATAGAAAGATGTAAATACAAGAACTTAAAACATTCTTCCTTCCTGTTAGGCCACCACTCAGTTGACTCTGCTTAGTCCTGGCTGAGCAGACAAAGTGGACAGAGCAAATGGGGGCAAGGTCCAGTTAGGACAGGAGACCTTTTCACAGAGTGCAAGAGTTGAAGCCTCAGGCTCTGTCCATCTCAGCCCAGCCCAGACACAAAGCTCCAGCTTGGCTCTTAGAGCTCTGGGGGTCTCAAGGGCTCTGTGGCATGGAGTATTTATCTGAATTCCTGTGGCTGAATTTTGGGAAAAATAACTCTGTAATCTTGACCTTAAAATGTGGGAGAGACAAGTACTTCCCTTGGTTCTTAGCCAGAGTCTGCAAACACAGCTCCTGAGTGCTGCCTTTATAAAGCCAAATCCCATGTATCCTGATTAAATATTGACCAGAGCTCTACCAGTGTTACCTTGATTTGCTGCAAATGCCTTCCCTAAGGAGCTGTGCATGCCCCAGAGTCCCCTCATGAGCCATCACTGCAAAGAAACTGCTCTAAGATACATATGACCCAATACAAACTTCTCAGCAAAATAAGTTTTCCAAATTCTTAAACCCTAAAATAAGAGTCTCTTTCAGCCACCTGTGTTTTTGGGGCAAAGAGCAGGAATATCACCTATGGGACTTAATAATTCACTCATTAACTTTCTACCTTGCAGATGCAGAGGAGTGGGGACTGGGAAGGAGTGAAAGGCTGGGAACTGATGCCTATGCCTGAGGCTGCTCTCCAAATTCAGATCCTTCCAACCCAGGGGTCAGTAGGGCCAGCTGGCCAGAGGGAGTCTAAGAGTGCCTGGCCTAAAGGAAAGAGCCAGCCTGGAGTGAAATTTCAAAGGGACAAAGATTGTCCTCAGCCCAGCTTACCCAATTATCACCACACTGGCCGTCAGACCATGTGCCACAACTGCTTGTAGTGTCTTCTTTGGGTCCATCCCAGGTCTCTGATCAAGACCCCTGTCCTAGCCATGAGCACCTGCTAAAATGGTCAGGATTAGCATACAATTATCTCCCTGTAAATGAGGAGGGGGTGGTCCCACATTCTAGGTCTCCTTGTGGACAGAAGCCATCAGGGTGGCTTCCTCCTGAGGAGGGCTGCTGATGGCAGGGTTCACTGCAGATAAGGAAGGTGGGGATCTGAGGCTCCTATAATTCCCTTGAGGAGAGGGGAGGGGAGGTCTGCTCTGCAGTCGTGAGAGATTGCTGTTTCCCTGGCAGAGAAGTGGACCTGATCACAACACAAAGGCACGTGTGTCTATTTGCACAGTGTCCTAGACTTTTCTGGTAGAATCTCTGATTCAGTGTCATCCTTTGTTCCCTTCTGCCCCTCAATGGTCAGCAGATTGTCTAAGGGGATGAGGATCGCCATGCAGATGGGACCCCAGTCATCCCCTGATGGAGTCCCAGAGTTCAGGGAGAGGGGGCCACATGTCTGTAGAACACTGCAGATGGTCTTCTGTTTAGGTGAGGACGTTTAGGCATTGGGTTTCAGAGGCTCCTAGAGCAGAGGGGCACCAAGCCACTTGCCCCTAGTCATTTGACAACTGAGTGATAAAATCAGGATCTGAAACTAGACCTATTTGACCTCACAGGTCATGCTCTCAGCCTGTCACAGACTCCAGAGCTGAACTGCTGAGGCTCCTATAGGGTGAAATGCGTTAATACTATGAAGTATTTAGAGCAGTGCCTGGCACACAGTACGCACTATGTGAGAGTTTATTAAATAATAAAAAGCCTTGTGGGAGACAATAGGAGAAGATGACCTTGAACATCTGTGTGTCCATGATGAAGCCTACAAATGAAGGAGTAGAGTAGGGCTAGGCTGAAAAGCCTCTCAGCCCTCCCTGTCCCTTTCAAACTCCTGACCTTACTCCTAATCCCATGTGGTAAAAAGGCAGGGAGAGTCACCTCCAGCATAATTCTCACCCCAGACATAAGGAGTTCTGTCTGTACTTATGCTTTCCTTGGGACCAGAGAGAGGAAGGCTGATATTCTGCAAGGGCTCTCAGGAAGAGGCCAATCAGTCCCCTAAGCCTAAAAGGTAATACAGCTGGAGTTTGTTGGCATTGGGGTTGCAGGAGATAAGTGTGCATTATGCAAAGCACTTATGCCAGGATTTTCCAGAAATTGCCAAGCCACAGGGGAATTGCCTGACTGCTTAACCCTTTCCACCTGGCTATAGAGCAAAGTTAGACACTGCTGATCAATACAAAGGGGTTTCCAAGACACAACAACCCGATAAACAGAGTGTGAGACTTCTCAGGGCTGGTGCGACAGGCACACAACTCATCTGGTGGGGTTGTCCTTAAAGTGGGTCTAAAGCCCCAGACCTGCCTGCCTATACCTCTTGAAGGAGAATAAATTCCTTCCAGGGAATCTCTGCAGCTCACTGGAGGTGAGAGGGCCTTCAGTGAGCTTTGGGGGCTCGGACCCATTTACTCTCACTGACCAGGTCATTAGGGTTTCTCATAGAAGGCAGTATTTGACTGGAGCACTGGAGGTGAGTCAACAAGGAAAGAAAGGGCAGGTCAAGGACACAGAGGCAGGAAAGTCCACAGCTTATCTGAGGAACAGCAAGTGATTGAAATGAAGTGGACTAGATGGTAAATAAAGGCAAAGTTCACTTTTTTTGTTAGAAAAATCACTCTAACAAAGCTAAGAATATTTAATAAAATCATAAGTTCATCCAAGTGGTTCATGTCACCACTTGGATAACAAAGAAGAAAAAAAAATTCCCTAGACGGATTCCCTTCCAGTGGGCATCAGAGGTTTAAAACCAGAAGGTAAGATCTGCACAAATACAAACTTGCAATTGATATTTACACAGTTGAGGTCTTGTGTCCAGCTGAAGCAGCCAACAGCATGGTCACCTGGGGCTTAGACTACCAAGTAAGAAGCAAAGAAGGTCAGTTTCTCCAGGTGAGTGGCAGCTTGAGGTATCGGTTTTTCTTGTAGCCTCCATAAGAAGGAATTATGGAATCTTAGGGCAGGCAGCCAAACAGTGATCATCTTACTATCCTTTCTGCCTCTACATCAAACTATAGTACATACAGCCTCATGAAGATAAATTGCTGGTGCTCATCAGATGTATTTTGTGTCACTGATGTTCACAGACCAGCCCTTCCTTTGATAGAGCTCTTAATGAATTCATTCACCCTCTGGTGAATGTCTCACCACCTTTATAACAAAAAACTTTTTCTTTAAAGTCACCCTTGAGCCCTGGAGTAGAACTGTGAACATTCATGTCTTTAGATGATACAAAATGAACCACTTAATCATTTAACATGTCAAATTGGATTTCTCAAATTCTCCTTCCACATAATCTATGAAGAAAAGCATACCATAATGGCCAAAAGCCCAAACATTAGGATAAGACAGAAACCAGGAGCTGGCACTCACTAACCACTATGCTCTTGGCAAAGTCACTCACTGCATTCCTGCAGACTCAGTTTTATCTCTGTAAAATGGAGATAACAGCATCATTTTTCTATAGATTGATGTGAAGCTCAAAGAACATAGAAGCTAAATCTCTTCATAAATAATACCTATAAATATAAAATATTATGGTATTATTTTACTTATAAAGGAACACCAATACCATTGAGCAGACAGTAAGCATAATGAAGCTAAAGTGACTATATTAACTTTAAAGTGACTATAATTAAGTGACTATATCAAATAAAGTAGACTTCAAAACAAACAATATGACCACAGATAAAGATGTACACTGCATAAAGGTAAAAGAATTTATTTATAAGGAGGGCCTAACAATCATAAATGTGTATTTACCTAGTAAGAGAAATTCAACACATGTGTGTCAAAGTTAACAGAATTAAATGAAGAAATAAACTCATAATCATAATTAGATATTTTGACACCCTTCTATCAGTAATTAGTAGAATAGGTAGGCAAAAACAATCAATCAGTACACTATCAACAATCTTAACTGAATTAATGCTTACAGAATACTTCATCCAACAATTAAAAAATTTGCTCTTTTTAAAGAGAACATATGTTCATTAAAAAATCAAATATTGGTCCATAAAACAAATCCTAATGCATTTAAAAAGACTGCTATCTTATAGAGTATATTTTCTCACAATGAAATTAAATGGCAAACATGTAATATTATGACATCTAGAAAATAGCAAAATATTTGGAAATTAAACAAAACACACCTAAATAACTCATGGACCAAAGAAGAGATTACAAGGGAAATTAGAAAATGTTCCTAACTAAATATCGACTGTGTCTATGAATATATATATATATAATGTCCAGAAAAATATCCAGCCATGTACTATGAAAAGTAGACATTTATTGAAGAAGATAGAAGATACAAGAAACATTATATATAGGACAATGACACCTCAGTCCCAATCAAAATACCTTAGGACCTCACACAGTTCTCCCAATCACTATCAGCTACCCCATTGTATTTTCCTGAATCTCATCATGGTCTGAAATTTCTTCCCTTTCAAATGTGGTTTTAGTTTTGGGAAAATCTAGAAGTCACAGGGCACCAAATCTGGGCTGTAGGAGAACTGAAGCACATGGGTGATTTGATGTTTCCCAAAAAAACTCTGCATGAGATGTGATGCATGTGCAGGTGTGTTGTTGTGATGAAGCTGCCAGTCACCAGTTGCCTACAACTGTAGTCTTCTGAATCATCCAAATAGTTTCTGCAGAGGAATGTTCAAGCTTAACACAAAATTTGATGCAGATGAGTTGCTCTACTCAGTCATTTTGATGCAATGGCCACACAGTACACATGCTCATGCAATGGAGTCTACCACCCCCGCTGACTAGTACAGTAAAGTTTTTGTTCACGCATGCACATTCCAGTCCACTCTCTTTGGCTGCCAGGTTACATCGATGTCATGCAAACCATTGTCATTATGGTAACAATGGCTGGACTTCTTCACAACAGACCTTTTTTTATATACATATAAATGGACACATAAATGTATATATATAAATGTATATCTATATTAAGTGCAATTGTTTCTTTATATGTATATATAATGTATACTTACATATATATATTTACAAAAGATATTAAAACAAAAATCAATGACCTTAAGATAGATCTTTAAATATAGATCAATGTAATTCTCAACCAGGAGTGATCTTGCTCCTCAGGAGACATTTGACAAGGTTTAGAGATAGTTTTGATGTCATAGCTGGGAGAGGGATAGCAACCAGCTCCTGGTGGGTAGAGCCCAAGTTTGATCTTAAGTGTTCTATGATGCATAGGACAGCCTCCCACAACAAAGAATCATCCAGTCAAAAATGTCAGTAGTGCAGATTCAGGACCCTAATTAAATATGTCATTAAAAACATTCCCACAGAAAAACTATAGGCCCAGATAATTTCACTGGTAAATTATATCAAACATTTCAGGGGAAAATTAATACCAATTTTATATGAATTATTACAGAAAATGGAGAAAGAACACTTCCCAAATCATTTTGTAAGGCCAGCATAACCTGATAACAAAACCTGCTAAAGACATTACAGGAAAAGAAAATTACAGACCAATAGCCCTCATGAACATAAACAGGAAAATTTACCCCAAAAGTTACATTGTATCCAAGTGAGACTTACCCTAAGAATACAGATTAATTTAACTTTCAAAAAAACCCTGCCAATGTAATTCACCATATTAACAGAATGAAGCAGAAAAACTGCATGATTATCTCAATGAATCAAGAAAGAAATCATATTACAAGTTAAGCAACACTGACTTTTTTTAAGTCAGCAAATTAGAAATAAAAGGGTATTTCCTCAATTTGATAAAAGGCATCCATTAAAATCTTTCAACTAACATCATACACAATGGTGAAATATTGAACAGTTTCTCTCTAAGATTGGGAATAAAGCAAGTTGCCTCTCTCTGCTTCTATTCAATGTTTTATTAAAGATTCTAACCCATGCAATAAAACAAGAAAAAATAATCTAAACAAATTGGAAAAAAAGAAGTAAAACTTCTGCTCAAATATGAATGATTGCATATAAGATCCTAAGGAATCTACAAGAAAATAGCTACCAGAAACAATAAATATGTTTAGCGAGATTGCAGAATATGAAGTCAACCCACAAATATTAACTGTATTTGCACATATTAGCTGCAATTAGAAAATAAAATTTAAAAATATAATTTCTTATATAATAACATCAAAATTCTTATTTTAAAAATATTTGTAGAATTTGTACATTGAAAACTAAAAAAACCTCACTGAGAAAAATTTAAGAGATCCAAATGTTTGGAGAAACACCATGTTCAAGGATTAGAAGATGCAGTGTTTCAAGATATCAGTTATCTACAAATTGATCTACAAGTTTAGTGCAATCCTTATCATAAACTCACCAGTGTTTTTTGGTGGGAATTGATGAACTGATTCTAAAATTCACGTGAAAATAAAAAGGACCTAAAATATTCAAAACAATCTTGAAAAGGGGAAAACAAAGTCAGCTACATTAATTAACACAGTATGATACTGGCATAAGAACACATAAATCTATTAATAAATAAGAAAGAAAGTCTAGAAACAGAATCACACTCATATAGTCATTTTATTTCAACAACAACAAAAAAATTGGACCTTAGTTCTCAAGATAACAAATAACTACCAAGCTTCTAGAAGAAAATAGGATACAATGGGAGGGAGGAGGGGAGGGATGGGTGGGTGGGCTGGAATGTAAAGGATAGAAACTGTACTGAATAATGACTAAAATTTTAAAAAAAGCTAAAGAAATGAAAATAAATAAATAAATAAATATTTCGGCTAATGTTAAAAAAAAGACACTGAAATAACACCCATAAAAGAAAAGCTAATAAATTGTACAGCATCAACTTTAAAAGCTTATCCTCATTAAAAGACACTATTAGAAAAATAGCCCTGGTTGCTGTGGCTCAGTGGATTGAGCACTTGCCTACGAGCCATAAGGTTGCCAGTTCAATTTCCAGTCTAGGGCACATGCCTGGGTTGGGGGCTGGGTCCCCAGTAGGGGGTGCAAAAGAGGCAACCACACATTGATGTTTCTCTTCCTCTCTTTCTCCCTCCTTTCTCCTCTCTAAAAATACATAAATAATTTTTTTTAAAAAAAGGAAAGAAAAAGAAAAACAAATAGGTGACCTCCAGCCTAGAGAAAAATATTTACAAAATGTATACCTGAGAAAGGAATCATCTTCAGAATATATAAAGAACTTCTATAACACAACAAAAAAAGACAAATTACCCTATTTTTTAAAATTAGCAAAAGATTTGGACATTTCAGAATGAATTATAAACAAACAATAAGTTCAGAACAAAGCATCCAATATCATTCGTCTTCAAAGAAATACAAATTAAAACCAAAGTGAAATAAACCAAATGCTGTCAAGGATGCAGACTAACAGGAACTCTTATATGTTGTAGGTAGGAGTGTAAAATGGCACAACCACTTTGAAAAACGACCTGTCAGTTTTCTTATGCGACTAAACATATACCTATGATATGATCCAGTAAGTTCATTCTTCATTATTTACCCAAGAAAAATAAAAACATAGGTACACACACATACATACACACAAAGTAAACCAATCTGTGCAAGAGTGCTCTTAGCAACTGCATTAATAATAGCCAAAAATTGAAAACAATCAATAAGAAATTGGATAAAAAACCTGGTATGTTCATGCAGTGGAATACTACTTAGCAATAAAAAAGAACAAATCATACATATATGCAACAACACGAAAGAATACAAAACATTATGCTGATTGAATGAAAAGTTACACAAGACATTGTGTGATTCCATTCCCGTTAATTCTACAACAGGTAACACTAATCTATGTCACAAGAAAAAACTGATGATTGCTTCTAAGGAGGTACAAGTGGAGACTGACTAATAAGCAGCATGAGGCAATTTTGGAGATGATGGTAATTTTTTGTGTCTTACTAGAGATTTAAGTTATACAGGTGTACTCATTGGATTTATATGTTTCATTACATGTAAATTGGGTCTCACAATAAAAAACAAGAACCCTAATTTGTTATCAGTTTAATATAAGCACCCTAAAGTATTTAGGAGTAAGTATACTGATGTCTGCAACTCACTTTGAAATCTGTCTAAACATAAGAGAGATTAACAAAGTAATATAGTATAGATAGAAGGATTGGAGAGATTTGAGATAAAATAGAGATAAATGTTAATTGTAGAATCTAGATAGTGAGTATATGAGTGTTCACTGTATAATTCCTTAAGCTTTGGTGCATGTTTGAAATTTCTCATAGTAAAAGATGGGTACAAAAAAGTAATAATGGTGTAAAATATCAAAACTCTCCCTGGTGACCTGAGGGCATCCCCCTGAGGAATTCATCCTTTGGTAGGTAGATTTCTCCTCTCCCCACTGCTTCCCAGCCCACCCGCTCTCTTGTACCACGGACAGGCTTCTGATGAACCCATGCCATTGCACTGAATTTTCCCAGCAGAAGAACATGCAGTGTTTTCAGTAAGTCTGTGTGTACGTACTAACGTTAATAACTGTGGTTACTGGTATGATAAAGTATATGACAACTACATTATTTTAGCATATAAAAGTTACTCTTATTCAAACCTAAAACTGGTGAAAAGTGACTGCTATAAACAGGAAGGTAAATTATTTTCTAGCCAGGATATTCTATTTCAATATTGGCTATAAGAAAACTAATTTGTCTTTAAATCTTGTTTATAAAGTGTCTGTAACATACCAGTGAGCTGTTTTTAAATTTTAAAACTTTAAGATGCAAGAAGAGCTTCTAACTGTCTACTTAAGAGGCACTAACACTTATGGAAGACATGTAAAATATTACAGTGGGCACTTTAACTATATTATCACATATATTATCCCCATTCAAACCTGACTTATTTCCCTAGGCAGAAGAAAGGCACACCTCTAGAAATCCAGGTTGGACATAGCATTCACACATTTTTTTTTTGCACATTTTTTCCCCTTGGACTCTATGGGCTTGTGCAGAAGGGATTCTTTTTAGTAAAATGGCTTGCAGATCTCTGTTTAAAAGGGGAACATGGACATGTAAGTCTAAGTCATCTGAAAAACAAAAAAAGAATCCCTTTCACAATAGAGAGAAATACCTATTTCAAATTATCTCTGTAAACACTTTAGATTGATCACATTTTTCCTTCTTCTGAAAGGCATTTCAAAACAAGAATACAGATTTGGAGACTTTAATAAGTAATTTGCCAGAACAAAATCTTGGGCTGAAATTTTCTAAAATGTTTAATACATTTTATTTTAACCCCTCAAATATTCTGATTTGGATTAAATATGTCAGGATAAGTAAGGCAACAAATTCTTTATTTGGAAAGTGTTCTAGCACCAGGGCTGATGCTAGCTGCCCACTCTGATACTGTGATTAATAATAAGAAAAATATATATTTGGTCTTCCTCCAGTTACCGACAAGGAGCTCCTAAAAACCTTGGAATTTCCCTAGAGAAGAGAGCTGAGGGTGGAAAGGTATCTTTTGTTATGTTAATGAGGTGACTTTTGGAAAGCCCCAAAGTAACCAGAACATGGAGGCTGGTTGCCAGGGGAGTCAACCATGTGATTAGAGGGTTGGAGCTGTCAGTCCCACCTTTCACTCACCCCACCCCCCAACCTTTGGGGAAAGGGAGAGGGGCTGGCCGTTGAATCTATCACCACTGGACACGATTTAATCATTTGTGCAGATGTCATGAAGCTGCTATAAAAACCCAAAAGGAAGGTGGGGACACATTTCAGAGAACTTCATGGTTGGTGAACACAGATTTGGGGAGCGGCAGCAGAATCATTAGGATAAAGCATGGAAGCACCAGGGCCTTTCCCCATACCTTTGCCCTATGCTTTTCTTCCAGCTGGCTGTTAAGTAAAATGTTTCTCTAAGTTCTGTGAGCTGTGCTAGTAAATTAAATCCAAAGAGGATGTCATTGGAACCTCCAGTCTACAGCCAGTCAGTCAGAAGCACAGGTGACAACCTGAACTTGCAATTGGCATCTGAAGAGGGGGTAAGGGTTGTCTACTGGGATTGAACCCTTAATCTATAGGATCTGATGCTATCACCAGGTAGACAGTGTCAGGAAAGAGATGCAGAATTTAATTCATAAAGCATTTGTCAAATGGGTGAATTAAATATCAAAGGAATGCCAAAAAAAGCATGATGGAAATAAAGCTACCGCTATCATGTCCCTTGATTTTGAAAAGCACACCAGCTTGCATTGAATGCTTTGTAGCCACACTCTGCTAATCCTCAGAATGCCTTACCCTAAAAAATGGTCAAATGATACTCCCTTTGACTGATAGAGAAAAATAAAAAATCTGAGCCCACAGGTGGCAAGACAGGTTCAGAATGTTAATGGCAACTTTCAGAATCCACACACTTGAAGAACAGCCTCAGCACACATGCCACTGCCTCTGCCAACCCATCCATTGGCTGTAGGTCACCTGAGGTCAAAGCTGCATAGACACTACAAAATTACAAAATGGTGAGAATTCCAGCTACGATCTGTGTAACCCATTTAATATAGCTAATTGTGGATATCTACATCCATTCATCTATTTTATGTGTATGTTATGGGCCTAAAATGATATTACCTCAACTAGTAGTAACAACCACAGGGTTTGGAAATTAGTACATAACTAATCAGTACCATGAGATGAGATGAAAGTTTGAGATACCATGGGACTACTAGAGAACATATTATGATTTTGAAAAGAAACACTACTATTTGGATTCTAGATCTCATGGTGAAAAGGGAACAGACTCTATGGGAAAATACATTTGCAAATGATACCTCAGACAAGGGTTTGATCTCCAAAATATATAAAGAATCACAGGACTCCACTCCAGGAAGACAAACCATCCAATTAAAAAATGGGCAAAGGACCTGAATAGACACTCTCCAAGAAGGACATACAGAGGACTCAGAGACATATAAAAGGATACTCAGCATCACTAGCCATCAGAGAGATACAAATGAAAACCACAATGAGATATCATTTCACACAGATCAGAATGGCCATCATAAACAAATCAAGAAACAATAAGAACTGGTGAGGTTTTGGAGAAAAGGGAACCCTAATACATTGTTGGTGGGAATGCAGACTGGTACAGCCAGTATGGAAAACAGTATGAAATTTCCTCAGAAAACAAAAAAATAGAACTGCCTTTTGACCCAGCAATTCCACTGCTGGAATTATACCCTAAGAACCCTGAAACACTAATTCAAAAGAACATATGTACCCCAATGCTCATAGCAGCACAATTTACAATAGCCAAGTGCTGGAAGCAACCTAGGTGCTCACCAGTAAATGAGTGGATCAAAAAACTATGATACATTTACACAATGGAATACTACTCAGCAGAAAGAAAGAAGGAGCTCCTACCCTTTGTCACAGCATGGATGAATCTGGAGAGCATTATGCTAAGTGAAATAAGCCAGGCAATGAAAGACAAATACCATACGATCTCACTTATAAGAGGAACCTAATCAACAAAACAAGCAAGCAAGCAAAATATAAGCAGAGACATTGAAATAAAGAACAAACTGACAGTAACCAGAGGGGAGGCAAGAGGAGGATAACAGGGGAAAGAAGGAAAAGGGTAGTCAAGGAACGTAATATAAAGGACCCATGAACAAAGCCAAAGGAGGGTAGGATGGAGGGTGGGAGATGAGGATGGGTGAGGTGGGGGAATGTGGTGGCAGAAAACGAAGACAACTATACTTGAACAACCATAAAAAAATAAATAAAACAAAAGAGAATTTTAAGAAAAAATAAAACAATGAATAAAATGGCAATGACTACATAGCTATCAGTACTCTATTTAATTTTTTGCAATAAACTGTTTTTAATGTTTATATATTATACACACAATATTATACACTTAAAATATGAGTTACATACCCTGGTCTCATACATGCAAACCTCAGGCCACAAGTAGTTTTGAGCTATACATATATCTGGCACAGATATTGAAGAAAATTCTGTAAATATTTTTTAAGTTTTAACGTATATACATAAATATAAGAACATAAATTACAGTAAAAACATTGGAGACAATGTTGATAACTCAGATGCAGTGATGCCTAAATACCCTATAATGATAGACAACTACAGTTCAGGGACATCTCACTCCTGTTCTCTTTTTAAAATAAGTAAATACATCATATGGGGCATTAGCTATTCCTCTAAACAACTCAACTAGAGAAATTATATATTTTAGTCTCTACTTCCCATGACAGAAAACAAACCAAGCATCTCATGTATGACACAATATTGTCACTCCCCTAATCACACAGCTGTCACAATGCTGAAACATGATAGGGTCACATGATCATTCAAGTCTTTTCCTGAGAATAAAGTATTTTTCTCAACTAACCCTCTGTGCTCACTGCTAAGGAGCAAAGTCAGCAAAGATCTCAAGTGTGCACTTGATCTAAACTGTTCCTCCTGAATAGAATAAAAGAGAAAATTCAATATAAGGAAAGGAATGAGAAGCTATTTTAAAATTAAAATGTAGCCCTTTGTACATGTTTAAAATTAATATAATTTCAATATTAGCTATAAACATGATGGAAGACATTGCAACTCAGCCATCTTCTACATCCAGGATGAAAGATGGCTCTCGGCGTCACTCAGCTCCACCAGCCCAGAAAGTGACTCAATCCAGAGAGAAAGCCTTGCTTGTTAAAAGAACAATCTAAATTATTCTGAGGTGCCAGAATGGTATTCAATAATTAAATGTAAATAGATTAAATGCTAAATCAAAATGCAAATGGATAAAGAAGATGTGATATATATATACAGTGAAATATTTTTCAGCCATAAAAAAAAGTAAAATTTTAAACATGGGTAATCGTAGAGGGTATTATGCTAAGTGAGATAAGTCAGACAGAGAAAGACAAATGCCATATGATTTCACTTATATGAGGAATCTAAAGAGCAAAGTAAACAAACAAACAAAACAGAAACAAACTCGTAGAAAATGGAGAACAAACTGATGGTTCCAGAGGTGAAAAATGTGAAGGGCTTAAGTACACTGGCAGTTGGGCAGTTACAGAACAGTCACAGATGCAGTGACTGTTCTGTACAGCATAGTGCAGAATAGGATATGCAGTCAATATTATTGTAATAATTGTGTATGGTGTCAGGTGGGTACTAGACTTACATAAGTTATATCAATGTCTAACGATTACGCTGTACACCTGAAATTAATATAATATTGAATGTTAACTGTACTTGAAAAAAAATGTGAACACCAGCATGGCCATTAACTATTTCTTCCCCTTATAAATGGGAATTTAAATGATGCATTCTTTATTTGCCTTTTGAGAGGATTAACTGAGATAGCAGTAACACCTTCATTAGCAAATATGAGCTAGGTAAAGCACCTGTGTTTATATATACCACTCTACTTACTTCACTGTATTACAACCCTCCATTTTCCCTACTAATTCTTAGTTTCTTTTGGCCAGGGCTTTGCCTGACTTTTCTTCAAATTCCCTGATAGCACCCAACACTGAACGCTATTGCACATGGTAAATGAAGCATGGGTCTCCGGTCTTATTTACCAGACATCGGTGACAACCTTCCTTAGGCTCTTGGGAGCCAAGCCGTTCAGCTCTCTCAGGCCTTCCAGACATCAAAATCTTCATCCACTGAAATATGGACACCAATAAGGACATCAGTAATGACTTCATTAATCCCTATTATTTCAATAAGCAGATTTCTCAATCCTACATTCTTCATTCTTTACAGTTTGATTTGGCTTGAATGTTACAAAGCCTGCTTCTCAGGGAGACCCCTGAGATGGCCACAGCAAAGACTTAAACAGAGGAGTCCACCATAGCTTCTGCCTCCATTATCTTTTCAGCTGGCCCAACCCACTCTGTATTTGAATACATCAGTTCATTACTAAGGTTTGAAAGTACTCAGCTGAAACAAGGGAGGAAAAGCTCCAACATTCTGCTATTTCCTTTATGTTTCATTCTTGCATTTGCTTATGGGTGTGCACACATTAAAAGAAAATCCTCATGCTGTCAGATAATGAGCATTTAAAATAACTTTACCTGCTATTTCTCGATTGAGGGTATCCACTCTAGAGGCTGCCTCTAGTGACTGCTAAGGTCATTGGGCTTTCACTTTCCAGTGATGAGATTATGCCAATACTGTAACTCTGGTTTGATAGGAAAACAACTATAATTAAATGGAAGAGCATCAATTTTACGTGGCACATACAAGTTGCATCTGAGATCTTTTTCAGCATTCAGATGGAACATCAGTCCCAATACCACTGCAGGGGAAAGGGTAAATGAGCCCTGATTCTCAGCTTTGGTTACACTTTTAAGTCATCTGGAGAGCTTTAAAGATTCCTGATGCCTGGTTCCCACTCCCAGCAATTCTGTGTTAATTGGTCTAGGGCATGATCTGGACACAGGGGTACTTAAAGCTCCCCAAGTGATTTTAATGTGGTGTCAAGGTTCACAACTGCTGTTACAGTTTCTCACCTAATTGAATTGGGAGAGAGAAGAAGGCACCTTGACCTTATGAAAAGAGTTTGAGTACTATGTGCTATCATTTATGTGTGAAATCTAAAAGAAACCAAACTCATAGAAACAGAGACCAGAATGGTGGTTAGCAGGGTAGACAAAGCATACAAACTTCCAGTTATGAGACAAGTGAGTTCTGGAAAATCTAATGTACAGCATGGTAATTATAGTTAATAATGCTGTATTACATACTTTGTAGTTGCCAAACGAGTAGATCTTAAATATTCTCCACACATAAACAAAATTAATGATAATTATGTGATGTGATGGAGGTGTTAGCTAGGAATGGCACTAAATCATTTTATAATATATAAATATATCAAATCAACACACTGTACCCCTTAAAATTAAATGAGAATGTATGAGGGGTGAAAAGGTAAAGGGTAATGTCAATAATTTTGTGGTAAGTTTGCACAAAGACAGATGATTACTAGAATTAGTGGGTCATGACACTGTAAGGTATAAAAATATCAAATCACTCTATTGTGCACCTGAAACTAATATAACATAATATTGTACACCAACTACACTTCAACTAAAAAATAAATAAAATTTCCCTTCTCAAAAAAAGAATATATGCTAATTATATCTCAGTAAAGCTAAAAATATATATAAAATAAAAAACTGTATTTACTTTCTCTTAAGATTTTCCCAGATGAGTTCACATTATCATATTAATATTGGTGTCATTTTAGGACCAGGTTGGAGAAAGAAAACCATTTATGAAAACTTGACTTTAATTCTAGGAAGGCATATAGTGGCTGTGTATCCCATGCTACTAGTTGGCCCCTGACTGAAGGATTTCCTGGAATGCAGGACTTTTAACGCTAAATCTAGGAAAGTCCCAGGCAAACCAGCACTAATCAGTCACACTAATGTGGACTAACTTGGTCACGTATGATCCATGGTTCCGGGAGTGTCCCCAGGGACAAGAGAAAAGTTATTCACAGGATGGTGACGCACTCTGTCAATTTATTGACTTTCAACATACTGAGGTTTACAGGATGATTATAAGTGTGATTAATTTTGTAGGCATCATACTTTTAAATGATACCATCTTTATAATGGTAAGAGAATCACTGACTTTTGCATGGTAAAAGACCTCAAAGAACCATCAAACTTAAATAGAAATTATGTACTTTCTTAAAATATCATATTACATTTGCTGATCTTTTTTGTTTTATAAATTGACTATCCAAAAATGTTACCTACAGATATATATTTTAAATCCTTCCCCAAGGATATGTTTATTTGTTTATTGATTTTAGAGAGAGAGGAAGGGGATTGAGAGAGAGGGAGAGACACAGAGAGAGAGAGAAACATCTATCAGCTGCCTCCTGTACATGCCATGATCGGGGTCAAACCTGATACTCTCTTGGTGTACAGGACAATGCTCCAACCGAGCAACCTGGCCAGGGCTCCAGATATTCTTTATACTTTTTATTTATTTATTTATTTTTAGAGAGAATGGAAAGGAAGAAGAAAGAGAAAGAGAGAAATATCAATGAGACAGAGAAACATCAATCTGTTGCCTCTGGTATGTGCCCTGTCCCCTGTCCCTGACCAAACTCACAGCCCAGGCATGTGCCCTGACAGGGAATCAAATCAGTGACATTTAGCGTTGCTTGATGACACTCAACCAACTGAGCCACACCCATCAGGGAAGGCTCCAGATAGTTTTAAAATAATAAACACAATTTGCATTTAATCTGGTTCATCAACATAAAGATAACATTTTAATGATGCTTTTAGAAACCCATGCAATGGAGAAAACATTTAAAAAGTAGTTCAGTGGATGTTTGGGAATGTTTCTGTCATTCTGTGATATTTTTGCCAAAAACAATAAAGGTGTGTGTCACCTATAAAAACTCTCATATCTTCACACTGTTTTCTTAAAAAGTAGTAGAATACTTTTGTAGCTTGTTTAAAATTTTTCCAAATAAATCATTTGAATGCCTTTAACTCAATGTGTTAAAAATATAAAAAGGCAACACATTCAATCAGTTGCAAGAATAGTTGACATCAGCTAAAATGCAAATTTATTAGCCAAATTTTAAAATGCAACCTTTGCATAATTGATGGAAGAAATTTTAAAATGGTTCTTATAATATTTAACACAACCAATGATACACTATTTTTATTTGGATCTAAATGGCTTTGGGTTGCCTCTTTTTCAACAACCATTTAGAGTACTAATATCAATTGAACTTAAACCCAAATCTTCAAATTGGTATATTTTTTAAGCAATTAGATATATTTGATAACTTTCTTCCTTCTAGATATTATTTATAGATAGTAAGTTCAAAGGATTTTTCTGTCATTAATAAATGAAGTAGTTAAAATATTATCTATTTTATACTTCATGTTTTTAAATTTCTATTATTGGGACTGTTTTATAATGGATATTTTATTCATAGAGTAGTTCAGAAATACAATTTATAAGTAAATAAGTATACACGTGTAAGAATTAACACATACTAAAAATAAAGGTCATTGACACAGAAAACTATTTTAAAGCAGAAATCTGTAATAATTCCTGATGCCTGTCTAGCCCAGAGTTGGTGCTCAATAATATATGTTCAATGAATAAATGAACTTCTTCTCAAGATTCATAGATGTTGTCACATATTAAAGAATTTCCTTTATTAAAGCTGAATAATATTTCATTGTATGCAGATACCATATTTTTCTGTATGCATTGAGGACATTCTGTGAAATAAGCTATTCAGAGACTTCTGGCCAAGATGGAGGTGTAGGTAGACACACTGTGCCTCCTCACACAACCAAAAGAAGGACAACAACAATTTAAAAAACAAAAAAAACCACGAGAACTGACAGAAAATCAACCTGAATGGAAGCCCTACAACCAAGGAGTTAAAGAGGAGTTCCTCATCCATCCAGACTGGTAAGAGGGGCGGAGTTGGGCAGCCAGGGCAGAGAGGACTCAGGCAAGGCGGCAGCAGGCAGACCCAGTGAGCCAGTGGATTGTGGAACAGGGCATGCAAGGCTGTGGCCGGCAGACCGGGTGGTCCCACATTCATGCAAAGATAAACCAGGCAAAACAAAGGGGGAGTGGGAACTCCCAGCCTCACAGGAAAGTTCGTTGGAGAGACCCACAGGGTCCTAAAATGTACATAAACCCACCCACACGGGAATCAGCACCAGAAGGGCCCAATTTGCTTGTGGGAAGCGGGGGAAGTGACTGAAATCTGGCAGAGAGAGGAGCAAGTGCCATTGTTCCCTCTCGGACCCCATCCTCACATACAGTGTCAAAACACAGCGATGTGGGTTACCCTGCCTTAAAGTGGTGAACACCTAAGACTCCGCCCCTCACTATATAACAGGTGGGTCAAGACAAAAAAAATGGCCCAAACCAAAGAGTAGATCAAAGCTCCAGAAAAAATACAACTAAGTGGTGAAGAGGTAGCCAACCTATCTATGAACAGTTCAAAACACTGGTAATGAGGATGCTCACAGAATTGGTTAAATTCGGTCACAAATTAGATGAAAAAAGGAAGGCTACACTAAATGAAATAAAGGAAAATGTACAGGGAACCAACAATGATGGGAAGGAAACTGGGACTCAAATCAATGGAGTGGACCAGACGGAAGAAAGAAACAACCACATAGAAAAGAATGAAGAAACAAGAATTCAAAAAAATGAAGAGAGGCTTAGGAACCTCAAGGACATCTTTAAACCTTCCAACATCTGAATTATAGGGGTGCCAGAAGGAGAAAAAGAAGAGCAACAAGTGGAAAACTTATCTGAACAAATGATAAAGGAGAACTTTCCCAATCTGGCAAAGGAAATAGACTTCCAGGAAGTCCAGGAAGCTCAGAGAGTCCC
>CM052543.1:70781744-70814038 GCA_028533065.1 Trachops cirrhosus
AATTATTAACAACCACACCCAAAACAAAAACAAACTAAGCAAACAACTAGAACAGGAACAGAACCACAGAAATGGAGATCACATGGAGGGTTAGCAACAAGGAAGTGGGAGGGAGAGAGAGGAGGGAAAGGTACAGAGAATAAGTAGCATAGATGGTAGGTAGAAAATAGACAGGGGGAGGGCAAGAATAGTAGGGGAAATGTAGAAGCCTAAGAACTTATATGTATGACACATGGACATGAACTAAAGTGGGGGGAATGTGGTGGGAGGGGGTGTGCAGGGTGGAGGGGTGTAGAAGGGAGTTAAGGGGGAAAATGGGACAACTGTAATAGCATAATCAATAAAATATATGTAAAAAAAAGAAATAAGCTATTCACAGAAGGACAAAAACTACATGATTCTAATTATGAGGCATCTGAAATAGTCAGACTCACAGAAACAAAGAATAGAATGGTGGTGACCAGAGGCTGGGGTAAGAGGTACTAGGCAACAGGTATAAAATTTAAGTTATGCAAGATGAGCAAGTTCTAGAAATCTGATGTACAACTCTGTGCCTATAGAGAACAATACTATATTGTACACATAAAATGTGTTAAGAAGATAAATCTCTTGTGTTCTTACCTTTTAATAATTTTTAATTTAAAAAATTTTTAATTAAAAAAATTAAAGCTCTTACACAGCAGCCATAGCTGTAGATGAAAGAACTGACAAGTAAACTAAGATCATTTATGAAAGTTTTCTACCTGAACAAACATTCAAGAAAAAAAACACCTTCTGAAAAGCATCATGTATCTATAAGTCTAGTAAAGGAGACATCACTATAATCAATTGCAATCATCCATATCAGTGTTTCCTAAATGGAATATAATAGAGAACCTCTTAAATCAATTCAATGAAGAATTATTGATTGCCTCATGTTTGACCCACAATTGAAGTACATTAATATGAAATAAATTATCTATGATTTATGATTCCAAGAAAATCATTTTGAACTTTAGCATATGTCTTCAAACTTCCACTTGGACATGGTTGCAGACTAATGTTCAGAGACTTTGAGTCACTTGGTGTGATTTCATTCTTCAGTAGATGTCCAGCTTCTTCATCTCACTACATGCTCATCTCCTTCTTGCTCCCCTATTTCATGCTAGAAATGGACAGACTCAGGGACCAGTGTCTGGCAAAGCACCAATCTATGCCAAACCAGTCACTCTCCTCATGTTGCTGAACAAGTGACTCACATGTCCTTCACATTTTTAAAAGGTCTTACAGGTGAGCCTCAATAAAGCTGAGGAAGCAGGAATCTCAAATTCCTTTTCTTTCATGTCTTTTTTCTGGATTATGATCAACATGGAGAACAAGCAAAAAAAGACAATTCTGATCATCTAAAGTGAGCTAAATAACTAGATGTAATATTATCCCCAAAAATCTGAAAGCAAGATCTATGGAATAATAAGATGGATTTTAATAATAATAATTACCTGGTAAAGATTAACAATGAAGGCAGTGAACACAGAAGCTCTTAGTAAAAATCAGCAGGAAAGGAGGTCCCTCTAAATCATTATTCAGTCCAAGGATTGGTGTTAGAGGGGACTGGCTGGCTTCTTGAATTTCCATTTCATGTGATGTCTGGCCCTAAGAGATGTCTTCCTTTGGACATAGCGTTTGCATCCTGTCATAGACCCTTAGGTTCTGACTGATGGGCTACTCGAGCCTGCCGTGGAAATGTCAATGGTTGAACTTATTCTGGGACATCCAGGATCATGAGAAGTCCCCCATGTACATGACTAACAGGAAAAGCAATAGGGTTAAAAATTTTCCTTCCTCTCCTTAGACCCCTGCTCTCCTGGAGACCCACCTACCGGCCTCATCCATTCTGCTTGGGAAAAAGGGACTAAAGGAACAATAAGGTTGATGTTATCTTCCCTTGCAGCAGATCTAGTTGCAAAATCAACAAGACTTCTGTAAATTCCTTCCTATAATGATGCTGCCAGACATGGAACTGCAAGCTAAGGGGGGTTAATTTGATAACAAAACTCTTCAGCATAGAAAAGTCTGACCAAGTCTTTATCGAAAGTGTTCCCATCTTAGAAAAACAAAACAAAACAGAAAGAATCCTAGGTGACTAATGCAACCAAAATGTTTTACCTCAAGATAATAAGAAAAAAAGACACCATTTAAATATTAGTAAATATGTAGAATACTTTATTGCTTTGCCAGTTCTTGCCAATTTACATGCTCTTATGGAGATTGCTTCTGAGTCCTATCAAATCTTCAAACAGTAAGGTGAGAAATTTACATAGTGTTTTTTATAAGAAACCAGGGTTTTGTTTTGTTTTTTCAAATCTTCACCAGAGGATATGTTTATCGATTTTAGAGAGAGAAGAAGAGAGAGAAGCATTGATGTGACAGAGAAACATCGTTTGGTTAGTTGCCTCCTGTATACATCCAAACAGTGATCAAACCTGCAACCTACATATGTGCCCTGATGGGGAATCAAGCCCAAATCCTATTGGTATATGGGACGACGCCCCAACCAACTGACCAACCTGGCCAGAATGAAACCAGGTCTTTCAATCATCACCAGGGCCTACTCACCATTACTAGCAGCAAAGATGGAAATCATTTATCTAAAATGCTGTCTTAAGTTTTTACATTTAAAAATTGAGAGTGAATAAAAATAATTCAAGATATTTGTATTGGGATTTTAATCTGATACTGAGAAATTTGGATCAAAATAAATACAAACCAGAAAAAAAATTTTTTAAGGCAACTTCCTCTAGAGTTTTTAATTTAAAAAGCAAAAAAAAAAAGTGTCAAAGGAACCATCATTTCCCAGAAAAGGCCATTACTTCTACACATATTCCACCAACTAGTGCGTCTGCTTAATAATGATGTCATTAGCAGACAGATAGGCCAATTCCCAAAGCACATAGCCACTCTCAGGAGCTAAGCACACCCAATGACGACTATTCCCAGACCCCTGCAAATCTTATATTCCTCAAGAAAAAGAAAAAGGAAAGAAGGGATGGATGGAGGGAGGTGGAGAGGGAGGAAGGAAGGAAGGCAGGAAGCAAGGAAGGAAAAGAAATCTAATTGTACTTCTGGCTGAGGCTCCCAAAGCTCCTAGGAAGTATGGTGCTTGGGGAAGAAGACTTGGCTCCACATAACAGTGGTTTATGAAGAATTTTAAAACATGACAGAAGCACATGTGGCAGCACTGACCAAGGACCTAGGCACAGGGAGCTTCAGTGGGTCTTGGCCTCCACACAGCACCACAGGGGTCTGGACATGGGAAGAAACAGCAAACACATCCCTCATCCTCTTTATTAGAGCTGAGCTTTCTTTGCAAGTATTGTCAAAGAGTGTAGCAAAACCACCTACTAAGGCAATTTTTCTTAAGTTTATTCTCCTTAATAATCAATGAATCTGGAGCTAAATCATTACTCCACTTTCCTACTATCCTTTAAAATCCAACCTTCCCCTCCCTGTGCAGTCCCCCTCCCACCATATAAACACACCCCATATACACACACCATGTACCCATCCCTCCTCTGTCCCTTTGACCATGCCCCAACCCACTCGGGTGTTCCTTTTTCTCCCCCACTCCACCGAGCCCCAGGCCTTGAGACTCTGCTGCCTAGTCTATAAATCAGGACAACAGTGAGAATGGCAAACAAAGGAGCAACTCTTGAGAACTGGCAGCTCAAGAACTGTGGCATTGAGTCTGCCCTTGAAGGTGCTGGCAGGGCCAGTTTTCCCACAGGACACCACCATATATCTCAAAACAACAGAGGACAGGGCATCACTGGCTCAGATGAAGACAGCTCAGCAGGGCTGCTACTCCAGTGAAGCAGTGGGAGCTCCAGAGAAGGGGCCTTCCCCAGGAACGAAACATGGCAGAAATTAAAGCACCTGAACCATAGATATGCAACACTTGCCATTCAGTATTATCTCTAAAATCTCTAACTCCTTTCCCAAAAGGAACATAAATGGTCGGGGGGATGAGAAAGGGAGAGGCAGAGATAAAGGAAGGAAGGGAGGAAACAAAGGAGGGAGGGGAAAGAAGGGAGCAGGGTGCAAGGGAGGAAGGAAGAATGTCAGTCTACAATTCTAGTTTCATGTAAAAAGTGTGGTTTTTCTCCATACAGACAAAGATCTGAGGTTCCATCCCAGTTTCAGGGACCAGGATTCTCAGGTGGGACCAGCCCTAAAAGCCTTCCACAGAGAGTGTGTGGTTGAGTGAGTACCCATCACCATCCTCTTCCTCCAAAAGCAGCTTGTCGATGGTCAGGGAACTGATGGCTCTCCTGGGGTCTTCCATGTCCTGAAGGACTGGCTCAGGGATCGAGATGGGGAGCTGGACAAACTGGGGCCCAGACAGAGCTGGGGCCGGAGGCTGGTACTGCAGAGTGGGCGTGGGCAGCGTGGACAGGGGCTGAGGCCATGGGAAGTAGGTGAGAGGTGCCTGGTGCTCTGGACCCTCCAGCTGGGGCCCCACTGTGGGTGTGGTAGCGCTTCTCGTCTGTGATGGGGCGGACACAAGACTGAGGGTTAGCAGCCCTGAAGTATTCACTGCCCACCCTTGTCCTCTAGAGGATCTCTATTTCCCCTAACTAGGCTCCTTCTTGCTGTCTCACTCCAGGGGGGTCCATCTCCACCTACTCAAGGTCTCCCTGAAGGGAGAAGCCAGGTATACTTCCATGTCCCTGACTCCATGACTCACCAGCTCTACATCTTTGCTCACGCCACTTCCACATCTGAAGCTAATTTCATTGAATATAAAATTCATCCCAATTTCAGGGATTTTAAAATGCTAAGAATGGGGATGTACATCTTAAAATCAATGAAAATATTAACAATAAGACTATCACATAGCACAGTAGCTGTGTCACAAAGGTAGCCACAGTCCTGCCCAGAGATAAAGATGATCCTGGCTGCACACAGCAGCTTCAGCACTCTGAGGGCCCCTTGGGTCAACACAGCTCTACTTACCTTCCATGACCTCAGCATCCTCTGTCTCTGAGCTGGGCCCCTATGGCCACTGCAGGGACCTACAAAGGTCAGGACCATGCTCCCAGGTACTCTAAAACAATGCCTCTCAGCTGCATAGTGACCACCCTGCAAACCCCAGGTCAAGCCTCCGAGAGAGATGGGGCCCACACACTTACTATCTCCCACTGTGGAGGAAGCAGATAAAAGAGGAATGTCTCTGCGTGGAATGATGCATCAGAGGCCCAAGTGTGCCCTTACCACCCCTACCTTCGCTGTCATATTTCTCTCCAGTTGCCACCATGTCTTGAGACTAAACTATTAGTTATTTAGGAAGAGCTTATTTCAATTACCTGGGGACCTTGTTACAACAAAGATTCCAGTACAAGAAGTAAGGGGTGGGGCCTGGATTCTGCACGTCTAATCAAATCTCAGATAATGCCAATGTGGCTGGTCCAGGGACCACAGATTAAGTAGTGAAGCTAAAGGGTTTTTTCCTATGGAATGAGGGAGCTGGAAAGTGTCTCAGAGGCCTTTCAGCTTCCTAACAATGCCTTATTATTTCCAATATTTCAAAAATCCAAATGGAAACCCATAATTTTTTTAGTTTTACACCTGTGTAGGTCAGTTGCAACTGCAGGTTTCTTTGCTCAGGGATAGAATTACATCAACCCAGGGCCCTTATTCCTCTTATCTCCTGCTGATCAGGAGTGCCCACAGAGTAGCTCTTACCAGCTTTGATGAGTCAATTTACAAAATGGCAAAATAAATAAATTATTACTTGGTAAGTATAGTTTGTCTGATACACAGAAACTTTCAAAGCAGGAGGTGGGAATGATGAAAGGATAAATAATGAAAGGAATCCTTGGTCATGAAATGGTTGGGAGCCACTAAGTCCACCACCCCCACCCCCAGCCCAGGCCCCTGTTACAGAAATGAGTTAGCTGCCTGGAGGAGGTGTTGAATTAACCCCTTTCTGTCCAGTATCATACAGGCCCCTATGTGCTGGGTGGCCAGATAGGCATGGGGGGGAGGATTCCTGCAGGCCATGTCTAGATGATGCTCAAAGGGCAGGGGAACATCAGGATAACACTGAGCCCTTGAGGGAAAGGAAGGGGTCTTAGAGAACCAAAGCAAGCTCCACCATCAAGGCTGGCCTCTGCAACTGCTCATGAGGCCCCAAGTCCACCTCCCAGTTTTCCTTGGACTAAAGTGGACAGAGCTATAACCATAGGCCTCTTGTCCTCTGAACACTCAAGGAATTCCCATTTTTTAAATCAAATAGGTACCATTCACATTAAACTATTTCTCTTCCTTCCTCATTCCTGGAGGAGCAGGCCATTCCTCTCCTATTTGGTACTTGAAGGCAGCCCTTGATTAAAATTGTTAGTTGATTTGAGATAATTATAACAACTAGCACTTATTGAGTGCTTTCTCTGTGCCAGAAACCATGCTGAGACCTCTACATGCATCATTCCATGGATCCTGATATCAACTCTCTTGTTAGTAGTCCCATTTTATAGATCATGACAACAAGGCTCAGAGAAATTAAGTCACTTAGCCCAGGGTCCCACAGCCAGTAAGTGAAGAGGCAAGGATTTGAACCCAAGCAATCTGATACTAGAGGCATAACTCAAAAATAACCCTGCATGTGGGTCAAACTCCATCCAAAGTACAGTTTTCTAAAATTGTGTATCACCTGTTGCTCAGCCTGAAAGTCTCTGGTAAATCCCATTGTTAAGTGAATGATCACCCATTAATTTATCTGAATAGAAAGAAAAGTCTAGCTCTGGCAGGAGACCCCCTGAGATCTCACATGGTATGCCATTTACTAAAAAGTTAGACTTGTAACCCAGATTCACTGCTCACAGGGCAGCAGGGATGCTTTAGGACAGAGAAGCAGAATGCCCCAACCCCAAGGAGCATTAGGTATGGCAAGGGAGGCCATAAGCCTTTGTGGAAGGTATTTTAGGTCAATGGGAACAACAGCAGGCCTTCCAGGAGGACAAGGTGAACTTAGATAACCTAATTATCCTGGGAATCAAGAGCAAGGAAGATTGGGAGTCAGTAAGCCAGCCCATGTTCTAAAAGGGTGCCCTAGGCATGAGTTGGTGTAGCTCTGCCTTGTATGACATACCGTGACATTAGTGATCAGTGGCTGGGAGGCGTAGGTCAGCACAGACGAGGGCCCCACAACCGTGTAGCTGGGGCACACTGGCTGCACATACATGTCAGCCGAGTAAGGGCAGCTGACAGCTTCATGGGACACATACTCAGTGTAGGGTGTCCACGGAGCCAGGGGCTGGAGGGTGGCAGGGGCAGGCGGAGAGAGCCAGCCAGCACACAGGGCCCCCTCTTCCGTCACTGTGGAGGCAGAGACCTCCATGTCAAGGCAGGAAGGACCTGTGGAAAGAAGGAAATTGTAGAGCTGCAGGCGCCAGCCAGGTGAGAGTCCTGGAGGAGCCCAGGGCTGTGGGGAGCTCTTACCCACTGTGGTGTATGTGGCCAGAGGCTGATGGGGCAGCACCACCTGGAGGGGAGAAGAAGACCAGGGTCAGTGTTCAGCCTTCTCCAACTAGCCTCCCTCAGGAAATTTGGTCAGAGGGCCCCAGAGCAGGAGAGAATGGGGGGAATCGGCCTTGTTAGAACAAAACACCCACCCCCATCCTAACCACCACCACTTCCACTTTTGAGGGATTCCTGCTTCACTTAGCAAGAAGGCTGTGCACTTAGGAGACTGCTATTGTCCTCTTCCGAGGGGTTTCCAACTCACACCGAATTCGCCAAGTCATTCCCTTACCCAAGCCCTGGCAATGGCTTTGCTCAGTGGGCCATGCCAGCCTACATCCCTCATCCCACTTCAAGGAATCACCAATTTGTTCTACCCCAAGTCCATTCTGCAACAGCCACTACCATGGCAACACGTGGCCTTTGTGCCCCCGTGAGTGTTCCATGGGGCGGGGAAGTGCATTCCTGCCCAACACCCTCCCCATACACACACTCTCTCTGTGGCCAGAGTGGACCCCTCACCGCTGTAGGTGCGACTGCCGCCCCGCTGCTGGCATGGCCGCGTTTCCTCCTCAGCAGTTCCTTCACTGGCTCCTTCACACGGACGCCCTGGTATGGCCGGGGTGGGGCCGGGGCTTGTTCTGGAGCTGTGGCTGTGGAAAGCAGTGTCACTGGGGCTCATCTTCCCCCTCAGACAAATCCCTACCTCACAGTGCCTGCTGTTCTCAAGGGACTGCCTGCTCACCTAAGTTGTGTCTGAGCCCAGAGGAGCACATGAGACTTTCTAGAATATTTCTCCCAGTATTTCTCCTACCCCCAACCCTCTATGGCTCCCGTCTACCTAGGCCATTAAGGCCAAGCTCCTTAGTCTAGAATTGAATGTGCCCCACAGGGTGATCTCAACCCATTTTTCCAGCCACATTGCACATGAACTATGACAAGAACCCTGACTCCAGCCTGAAGGCCTATCTAGACTTCTCTACATGTTCTTTGCCTGTCTCACCTCCTCATCTCTACTTGGGATTTCCCATGGTCAGGATTTCCTCTCACTTTTCTTAACCCCTTACTTCTTCCTAACCTAAGGCTAGTGCAACCTTCCTGGACCACCCTGGCAGCCCTCAGAGCTTTGTTTTATCCTACTGTCTCTCAAATGCTGCCAGACCTGGTTAGTATTCACCATAGGGAGCAGTAGAGGGCGACAGTCAGAGCAGAAACTCTGAGTCAGATTGCACAGACCTCTAAACCTTTCCCTGCAACACAGTAGCTGTGAGGTCCTGGGCAAGTTACTGTACCTCTCTGTGCCTCCTAATCTGCAGTGTCTTATTAAAGGAATGTTATAAGGAGTCACTGACATAGTTAATGGGTAGCATAGTATATGCTCAGTATAAAATCAGATACAGAGTAAGCATTCAATTAATTTTTAGTCTGCTATTTAATAATGTTATCTTTTTTGGTATAAATTTCTGATGCCCCTAACTAGATTATAAATTTCTCTATGTCAGATATTGTACTTTACTTCTCTATTCCTTCTCAAGTAGTATGTTCATAATAAGTTTAGTAAGATACTTGTTGATTAATGAATTGTTTGGGTGAGAAGTTAAAATGTGCTATCTGCCATCCCTCTTCCCTTCACATCTCCTGGACCTTTGCATGGGCTGGAGTAAATGGTTCCCACGTTCTCCATGGCTGCCAAGACACATGACAAATACCCAGTGGTGATCCATGTACCCTCCAGCATCCAGGCTTGTTCCTTTTGTCATCAAAGCCAGGAAACCAAAGTATGGAGCTGGACCATAGGGTTCTTTCTATCCTGGCAGAGCAAGACAAAAGTAGCCATCACTGGGCAGTGACAGTCTGCCTACCCAGACAGTCCACAGCCTAGAGTGGCACGTAGCACTGGCCTTTAGGACTCACACGTGGGAACTCATTATCATCTGCCGATAAGGGCCCGGAAGCCTGGGTACCTATAAAACCCGGATCTGCATCACTGCCCTGGCTGAACTTTGCTTGGTAAACACCCAGCTGATAAGATCCCATGCCTGACTCAGCACCAGGCCTCCATCTGTGCTCCAGGCACACGCATGGCCTGGCCTCAAAGCTCAGCAGGCAGAGAAGGTGGTAGGACATGGCAAGGGGTGTCCAAGAGCTCCAGGAACAACTGATGTGAAGTCAGAGTACCCCAGACTCAGATGCATTCATGAGGTCTTCTTAACCTGGCCAAGCAGCAATACAAGATACAGAGACCCAGGCCCTGTACCTGGAAAGTATGATTCTAGGGGCCCAATGTGGGCCTAGGAATCCTTGGATTTTATAAAAATCCTTCAGGTGATTTGGAAGCTGTGTTAAAATGAGAACCACTAATAATTCATCCCTAATCTAACACAAGAAACTTTCTCCAACATCTAATAGGAGATTAATTTCTTCTTTTTAACATCCCCTATCATAACGAGGTACCTCTTCTAGTATTCATTCATTCTTTCAGATATCCCTCAGCACTAAGAATACATTGCTGAACAAAATAGATGTGGCCCCCACCCACAAACACCTTGCAGTCCAGTGGAAGAGACCAGCATAAATAAAACATTTGCAACTTGTGAATTCAGGCTTAAACGGGAGTGTATAGCCAAGGGAGCCTGCCTGTTGCTGCCTGTGCCCCAGGACCACCTGTGTACCATCACCTTTGTTCGAAGTAGCAGTGACAATGGACTTGAAAGCCAAAAATACCTGTATTCAGAGGATTTATTTAACATCTCTTAGCCTCAATTTTCTCATCTGTGAAATGGAGATAATAATTCTTGTCTCACACAATAGTTGTGAGAATTAACTAAAACAATACATGGGAAGCTCCCAAGCCAAGTCCAGCATATGGTAGATGTTCAATACATGTTATTTTTCTTCCCTTCCCTCCACCCACTCCCACCCTGCCTGGAAAGCTGCAATATCTCATTCTCTACCATACCTGCCTCATGGTAACAAAGCACCACTTTCCCTTGCATTACCTACCAATGAAACTCACAATTCATGATCCATTAGTAGTTTCCTCATCTATAGAAAGATGATCATCATGGTGTGTACCTTGTAGGGTAATTTTGAGAATTACATGTAAATACTTAAGATAGAGCTTGCACTGAGTAAGCATTAAATCAATGTGAGCTAATACAGGGTGGGGGAAAAGTAGGTTTACAGTTGTAAGTATGCAAAACACAGAGTTTATTCTTGTATTATTATTTATTAATTATTGTATTATTTTCCATACTCACAACTGTAAACCTACTTTCCCCCCACCCTGTATGTTCATTACTAGCAGTAATACTAGCAGCCCTTTCCAGCATCTGTTGACAGAGACCAGGTCCCCTGTAGAGTCTGACAGAATACCACTTTCCTTCAGCTATTTCTTAATGACACATGTTGAATCCCTTCGACCTTCCTTCTACACACATCACTCCTGCACAAGTTCCACTTACCACCTCCCCTTATGATAGGTGATGCCCAGTGCTGACTACAGACCCCAGGTGTGGCCTGACATGGCAGAGAACAGGGGCACCTGCCCTCCCACACTCTGCTTACTCATTCTCAGTCACCCATGGCCACTTCAGCTTTGTTCAAACCCATATCACTCACCCAAACTTGTCTCCAGTTGAGTTTCCAGCTGTTCTTAGACACAAAGTATAACCTGAGACATTCTGCACTCAGGAAACTTGAGGCACAGAGTTATTTAGGGGCCTGAGCACTGTGGTCACACTCTTAATTCAGTTGTGGACAAGAAAGGCTCAATCTCACATGCACACATCTCAGACCAGATCAAAAAAAATATATAGCTAACCCCCTACCCCTGCCCGATTTGCATGTACATTTCTGGGGAAGGACTGAGAGCATGCCTGATCCTGCTCCCTCCAAGGAATAGACACTTCTAACACTTGGTTGCAAAGTGGCCAGCTGGGCATTTCCAGGATCTTGTCAAGCAAAGGCTTCCTGCCTCCTGTTGCTTTGGAATCAATGAACAAACAGGGTTTGGGGAGGTGCTATAGCAGAGGGCATCACCCTCTGATGTCTGGAGTTCCTTGAAACCCACAGTGTCAACAGGTGTGCCCTGGCACAACCACCATATGGACAGCAGTACCTATTGCAGTCACAGAACTCCCACAGAATCCCCAGGATGTCCTGACTGCCCACCCGTGAGTCCACCACCAACTGCCACAGAATCTTGTAACTGACTCCAGTGTGTGAGCAACAGGGAGGGTGCTTCAGACTGTAGCTTTGCAAAATGACTGGGAAATATCAGAATCTGAAGCTCAAGACAATTCCCACAGGAGCCCAATGGCCAAGTGTATTTGCAAGATGAAAACTTGATATTGGTTCATTTCACACCAGCCTTTGAAAAGCAACAATAAACATTTCTAGTTCTACAATAAACCCTGTAGTCCCCACTGCCACTGGCATGAGAAATGAGCCCACAAATACAAATTTAGAAAAGAAAAGAAGGTTGTCTGAAATCATGATTGCTTTGCCGTGGAGCTTCTGGATCCTTATAGTGGGCTAGCTTCAAATCAAATAAATTAGAATACATAAAAGAAAAAATTTAAGATTATTAAATGATTTCTTAAAGCAATAATAATAAAAGAAGAGCTAGAGAAAATAAAACAGGAGATTTAAATAATATCAGAAGACAAAAATCCAATTTCCCAAAGTAGAGTTGACCAGAGAATTTAAAAGCCGCTTATCAAATTGCAGCTCTGGGTAGTAACCCCCCTCAAAGCCTGAAGCTTTCTCACCATTTATCCTGTGTTCTGAAGGCTCTGTAAGTCTCCTGTGGGCATCCAAGCATCCATCACTGAGAAAAAACTTTTCACCTAAACACAAGCTTCTTGGCCCTCATTGGGAATCTCATTTTTCAGGTAGAGAACTTCTGCCATATTGCCTTTCCACCACCGAAAATCAGTCACCAGTGGAGTCTGGGGTGGGGGGAAGCTCATTTATAGAAAAACCTATTAATTCAGCCCCAGTAAGGGCTTCCCTTTTCCAAAAAGAGCAACGAGAAAATCTAAAGGTATAAAGTTAGCAGAAGACATTTCGGTTCCCCCTGCCACACACCAGGACATGCTCCACATCACAAAAATAAGAGTCCTGCAGCTGCTGCTCTGCTGGAGAGCGCAGACCATGACAGCTGCAAGCCAGTTGACTGGTCAACTCAGACAGTGCTCTGGCTATATGTAGGCACTGTGCTTGTTTTGCACGAAGCTTAGGGAATATGTGGATTCTACTGATTTAAATAAACATGGCCCTCCAGTGCCTTGATGAAGGCATGCCAAATACCACTGAGGAAATATGCAAAATTGTCAGTACTTGTTTATGTAGTGACCCCATGCAACCCACATTCATGCCAAAATGAGGAAGCTGCTTTCCTAACAGAGCTGACACCCAGGCATTGCTCACTGGAAGTTCTGCTCTGGCAGGCTGTAAAAGAGCCCTCTCCAGACAGGTGTTCCTAGCTAGAACAGCCATCAAGATGCTCTTGAAAGAAGACTCCCCTCCCAACCAATGTCCTGCTACAGATTTCCAAAGAGCCACCATAGCCAGGCAGTAATTTGGACACCAGTTGGGCCAGCTGCTGTAGGGGCTAGGTGGGATTCAGAATAAGCCCACATTTTCCTCACCAGGAAACCAGGAAGATGAATCTCTCCCACCCATCTTGACTGTCTAGCTCTGAAACTGGTTTCCATTTACAACTGACTGTTACACCTCAAGGCCACTGAACAGGGCCATTTTGAAAGACAAAACCCTCCCTACCCAGCAGGACACATGATTCACTATTAATCATTCCAAGCAACCACAGTAAATATTTTTCTCTCTTGCTGCTGAATCTTCAGTATTATTTTTATAAAAAGACCCATTAAGAAGAAATACAAATAATTTTCTCTTTACTTGTAGCAAAACCAAAAACAAATAATTGAACAATAGGAATTCAAGCCTAGGGCCAACAAACTTGCCCTAGCTTCTAACTGAAAAAAAAAAGTAGCTGACACTTTTTCCTTTAATGTAAAGAAATTTGTTTGTGTTCTAGGCCTATGATCACTGAGGCCTCCTGGGAAAGTGTAGCTCAGGTTGGCTAAAGGATTATTGAGATCCTTAATTTAAACACTAATGCGAGTGTTCTTCCTATAGTGAAGGTCTGAGTGTCTAAGTTTTCAAATTTGTTCTTTCCATTCATGGACAATGGCTGATTTTTTTCCAAGCAGGAAGAAAGAACTTGGGCTTTGGCCAAAATTGGATTTGACACACTACAAAAAATGTTTTCCCGACCAATTTACACTAGATTGTAGTTAATTTTTTTTAATGTAGGCCAACAAAGAGAACCCATATGCATGTCAATGTAGGCCTTCTGTTCACCAATGTTTGAACAGAAAGGCCCCTGCAGCCAGGAAATATCAACACTATATACTCTAGCAATCTGGATAAAACCCAGGGCAGAGGGGGAAAGGTGGTTTTAAAGAAGGTGTTTCAAAGATATGAGAAAGTGGAACCTCTACTGAATTACAATTTGTTCTTGCTTGTAAGACTACTGGGACAGCCCAAGAGGAGTTAAGTCTTGACATATTGATGTCTCTGTCTAAAGATCTCAAAGACCAAAGATGGTGGCTGATTCCATTTCTCTGGTCTGATTGGAGAAAGAAAGGGCATGTGCCCTCCCTGCATCCCCATTCTATGAGACAGACATATTCCCATCAGCCCTCACAGAGCTCACTCATCAACCATAGGTCACTGGGAAAGACTAAGGAGGACCATGGGCCTTGAGAATTTCCCAGAACTTTAAGCAAGTGTAAAGGACCTTCAGGGTACACCCTAACAAAGAGGAGTCAGGAGATGTTCCTAAAGTACATGTAGGATGACTGCAAAGGATTACTCAGTTTTAGAACCAGAGAGCCCCAGACCCAAAGGGTCTAGGAGCCAAGTGATCCCTACAAGAAGGAAGCCACAGCCAGCCTGGAATGGACACCCACAGTGATTGCACTCCTCTCAAACTCTTTTAGGCTTACGTAGAGAGCCTGTCTACCCACAAGCCACTCTCATGCACCAAGCTCCTGCCGAAGATGTCCCTGCTCTGCAGTCTCAGAATTACATGGATTGTCCCAAATGTTCTGAATGTCCCACCCCATACATGGCCTTGGGCAGCATCAGTCAAAAGTCCTGTAGTGCCAGAGCCTTCAGATTCCTCACAGGCACTGCTGCTGAGGCATCCATCCTCCAGGGAGCTCTCAGCACCTTTCATACCACTCATCCATCTTCCTTCTAAACCTCCTGCAGACCAGAAAGATGGCAGGCTGTTGCATTCTGCTCTCTACTCCCAGAGACAGCGTCAGTGTAACATCTCTTTTGTTACACTGAGACTCAAGTATGTCGAATGAATGCACACCAAGAGTCCATGTGTTTCCTCACTTACGACCTCAACTCCCAGGAACTCAGAAATAACCACACTCACCTTTGCAATGTTCTGTGCCTCAAATAGGTTTTGACACAAATAATTTCATGTGAGGCTTCACCACAACTTCTTAAATAAGCCAGGGAGCTCTTCCTCTTACCCTCTTTTTCACTGATGAGGAAAGTGATGCTCAGAGATGTTAAGTGACTTGCCCAAGGACTGCACTTGTAAATAACAGTGATCAACTAAACCCAGGACCTCTGATTCCAAGCACAGTCCATTTCTGCTTCACTGCCTGCTTCCTCCCCACCCAGGCAAGTCACGTTTATTTCTCTAGGTAACAATGGAGGTCAGCTGTAGAATGGTCCACTGTCCTATTCTAACCCTCCTTCCTCCAATTGGAGTCTGGGCTTGGACCACCCTGATTCAGTCTGCCTTGATGGCCAATTCCCCCAAGAAATGGTGTTGACAAACCAAAAGAGAAGAGAAAAGTCCATGAGAAGCTTACCAGCAGTCTGCTCACATGAGGAGTGACGAGAACTGAGAGACCCAAACAATTCCCCGCAAAGTTTTATTTTTGGTATTTTCGACTGAAATGACAGTGGATAGGTCCACCTGAGAAAGCAGCTGCATCTGCCCGCCTTTTACAGAAACTTGGGTCACCAGAGCAGAAAGGGCTCCTATCTCAGATGCATCATGCTCCAGGGTAGGAGCTAGACCAGGAGACCCCTGGCAGAGCATTCACTGAACAAGTACTTGCTGAGCAGATTAAACCATGTCCTCACTATCATGGAGCTTATTGTCTAGTCTGGTGGGGTATAAAGTCCTAATCAAATAATTGCACAAATAAGCCTAGAATCACAAACTGTAACAGAGCTGCATCTGCCTCAGAGTTGAAATGTTCTGACTTGTTTGGTACGTCTGGCTGGTTTCCACCTACACTTGCTTCAGTAGGGTTTGCATGATCAGCAAGCTGCATGCCCCAGTCTATAGGAGTTGTGCAAAGAGAAAAGAGCCATGATCATTCTGTCCCAATGCAGAGAGACTGCTCTGGGGCCAGGCTTAGCCCACATCAGGATATACAAAATAACCCCAGATGTTCAGAGCCCTTCCCTAACCCAGGGATCCTGAATAAACCCAAAGATGTATTCACCAGCTGGCCCTATCCCCTCCTGGCTGATTAGCCCACTGGAGAAGATCAGTCCTAGGAACTCAGATTCGAAGATGAAAATCAGCTGACTCCAGAGGTTCTATACTGAGCCTCAAATAAAATATCCTGGAATTCAAATTTTCGGGGGCTTTTGACTCAGACTACCCTCAATGAAATCATAGCCCACCTCCATCTAAGGGTGGATGTATTTCAATTGGGAGGGAAAGAAGCATTTAAGGCAACCCTAAAATTCTTGGTATTGAGAAGTGGTATGGTATCATTTAGGACTCAAGCAGACCTCATTTGAAACAGCTACTACATAGCTTATCACTGTGTGATTCTTGGCAAATCACTTAACCTGTATATGTCTCAGTTTCCCTATTTGTAACATGAGATAATATCTACCTCATTGGATTATAATGAGGACAGTATAAAATTAACACAGTTAAACACCCAGTACATAATAGCTGCTCAACAAGTATCTGATTCTCCTTTGATCTCAGACAAAAATCCTTGGCCCTTCATTCATCAGAGAAGTAGCCCTGACAGTGACCCTAACTTTGCCCTGTCCTGCTACATCCTGATACTGAATGTCTCTCTCCTCGATACACTCAGGGCCCTCTGATGCCAGCCCGGCCTGTCTCAACCTGCCTTCATTGTTCTCCTAGAGGTCATCCCTCGGATACCTGAGGCTGGTTTCCCCAAGTAGCAGGACAGCCCTGTTTAGGACACAAGGAAGCCAATGATGCTGCAGAGAGACTGGTCAAAGACCTCACTTGCAAACAGAACAAGCCTGGACAGGAGGAGTCAAAATCCTGTCACTGGCCTCTTGTAAAGATACCATAAGCTAAGCAGTAGGGCTTCTTTCTTCAGAAGCCACCAGAAAATTAGGTTTGTGGCAGATTCACCTTTTTAAAGGATGACCCCAACAAGGAGCATGTTGGAGATTTTTGAGTGGCAAACAAAGTAAGGTGGCATGCCCTTGTCCTGACGTTAGGTGTGGCCCCTCAAAGAATCTGTATGTATGTCCAAAAAGATAGGGATGTAGACAAGATTAAGGCCATAGTCATAGATACTTCTTTAAAGGTCTCTTCAGTGGTCAGAAAGGGGACTTTTATCACCTATTAGGGCAAGGCAGACTTCTGGCTGACATATCCGACATTGTCTCAGTTTTATTAACAGCAGCAGGGATGAAAAAAGGGAAGAAGGGGCCCACACTGAGAGCATAAGACCATATCAGGGGGTGAACCAACCCCAGGTGCCCACCCAAATTCTATAGCAAGGCAACATCTAAGTGAGGAGGTGGAACAGAGGAGACTGATACTTCTTTCCTTATTAGATCAAGACCTGTGTCCTAAATCTAACATCGCCAGTCTGATACAGAACAGGAAAAATCTATGGTTAAGCAGCTAGAGGAGAGGAAATGTAATTGCTTGTTCCTTAATTTAAACAACACCTAGTTTGGAATTTTCAAGACCAAAGAGATTTTTACAAAAGAAATAAACTTTTCCCTAGACCCTGAGACATGGATCACTTCCTTGAAGGAAGGACTCTTTAAACCCAACATCACTGTGCATTTTGGGTCTGACCTACTTACCCAAGTCCCAAGGCTCATGGTAGCCTGGGGTATAGCCTATGTAAGTGGAAGTAGCCCTGATTGTTGGTTCCTGATGTGAAATATAACTGCCAGTCAAAATGAACTTTTTTGCTAGGTCTCTGGTTTACTCACCAATGGCTCCGTGGTGTAGGGGAAGGGGATTCCCTTGTGAAAGACACTGGAGAAGTTGTTTGAATATGAAGCCTGGGAAAGAAGTCACTGGCTCAGTCTTTAAGAAATATGTCCCCCTTCTAATTCACAAGATACCCATAAGGACAGAAAGCATAATCTTCACAGCCTCAAAGCTCTGTGGAGACCAATTTAACATGCTTCACAGTGACTCACTTTGCTCTAGAAATGAGGTCCTTACCCTGGAAGTAACAAAGGACCTGTGACCAGCTGTTAGGGATCTTGCTGAAGGAATGGAGGATTGGTCCAGGTCAGGGCTGTCATTCTGTGTAATCTAAAGAGCCTGGCAAGATTATACTTTCAGGGATCATTTCTATAGTTCGTTAAAGAACCTGGGGATACAGCAAAGGTGCCTACTGCTGCCAATAAAGAGAAGGAAGCAGAGGAGTGAATGAGCAATCTGAGCTCTGATATCCCCTCAAAACTGCTCCATTTTTATTTTTGTGTTGGAGCTCTGCAGTAGATTTTGTTTGACTAAAGCAGTTTATGACAAAATTGTTGTAGATGTCAACCTAGGTATCCTTGTATTTTCTTCCACTCATATTTATGTCCTAAGATGTCTCTTCACTCCCAGTATCTATGCAAAAAGTCTGATTAACATTTATTCTTGAGGCTTCATATTCAATGCCATATGCTCCATGACACCTTCCTTAATTCCATCTTTGCTTCCCTCCTGTTGAAGATAATTCTGTCATTGGATGGATGCGTGCATGCATAGGGTGATAAATGGATGGTTGATTTTCCTTGTACGTCTTTCTTGAATTGGTGCTGTTTTCATTCAGCATTCAAACTTGCTCCTATTTTTAATCCCCTTTCTTCCTTTCTTTTCCCTCTTCCCAGGATTTCTCAGTTCTAGAAAGTTATAACTTTGGACTCTTTACCTCTTCCAATTAAATTTATGATTCTTTCCAGAGGATTAAAAGGTAATTCGGCTTTTCTTAAGTGTGGTCAAATCCTTTCTGGTCCCAACACCTGGTCTGAGAATGACTCTGGTTTATAATGTTTTGGCTACTTGCTCTTCCCAGAAAGTGATACTAATGAAACCATTACTAAGAAAAGAGCCAGCACATTGCTGTTTCAGTTTTCGGTATCATCTGTGCTATTTTTTGCATACTCAAGTGTCATACTCCTCACAGATAGATTACAAACACCTCAGTTCAATCTCATAAAATAAAAAAAAACAAATACAAGTTTGCCAGTCAGTACAAGTCTTCTACCATCACTCCTTTTGAGGCTGGCGGGAAACTGTGGCCCAAGTTCCAAGTTCAGTAAGAGAATGGCCAGCTTAACTGTCAGCATGAGCCCTGATCACTAACCCTACCATAAACTACAAGACTGGAAATATGTATCCTGCTATTTCACAAGAAACTCAGAACTCAGAGGCCACACAAGTCATAGTCTAGAATTAGCTGCATAACCTTTGTCCTCGGAGGTAAAAGTAAGAGCAAGTGAGAAAATAACAATAGTAATTAACATTTATTGAGTATTAACTTAATGCCAAGCACTGTTGTGAACACCTACCACAAGCCTATGAAGAACTACACTCTCATTGCATATATAAGGAAATGGCAGCCGAGCGAGGCTAGTGGACTTCCAGCATCATACGACCAGTGAGGCATAAATCTAGGATTCAAACTCAGGTCTGCCTACCCCAGGGGCTCACTTTAAATCACTAAGGGCAAAGAAAGAATGGAGATGTCACTCTCTATTTTAAAATTAAACCCTACTCTGTATACCTTGCTTTCCACACCCCAACCTCCACACACACACACACACCCCCACACACACACGTGTGTGTGCATGCATTTGTGCAGACATGCACAAAAAGGGATGGCCTGACTCTTCTAAAGTCTTGACAGTTCAAGGAAGAAGGAAGTGCCAAGGAGACAGAACCCTTGGCTCCCAGCACAGGCTGCCACACAGGACTCTCCTTTAGTGCTGCCCAGAAAACAGGTGAACTGGGTTATCTGGGAGAGCTTCTAGGTCTCTCTCTCTCATTTGAGCCCTGCTTTGCAGCTATAATATCTGCAAAGAGCCCTATAGAGGAGGTATAGCAGCAGGGCAATGACCTTATTTCCTTCAATAAGTAAACTGAAACACGTGCATTGAAAATAAGTTTTCAACATATTGAAGGGCATTTACGCCTGTTTCCATTTTTCTTTATTCTAAACATCACATATCATTTCACATTTTTATCTTATTAATATAAATATATACACAAAAAGTACATTAAAATATATATGGAATTCAATAAATTATTATTAATTCACTAAGTAATTCAAGGAACATAATATTGAAAACCCGGAAAGTCTCCCTCACATTCCCTCTCAAACATTCCTTTCCCTCTGTCCAAAGTATTATGGCTTCTGACATTGTCTATTAGTCTTTTGATTTTTAAATTTTACATAAAGAGAATAAACCAGTAAATAATTCTTATGTTTGCATTATTTGGTCAAAATTGGATTCATTTTTTTCTTACAGGTAGTTGTAGTTAAATGTTTTTATTGTTAAAGTATTTTTATTGTATGAGTGAATTACTAGCCCAGTTTATAAACTTCAGTTTTCTTATCTATGAAATGGAGCTTAAAACAGAACCTAACTCATAGAGTTTTTATTACATTTAAATGACATATTACGATTTTATACATTAAAGTGTGGCAAAAACCAACAGTTGCTACACCCAACATCAGCCTTCTCCTTCCTTAATAACAACCCCTGCAATGTGGAGGGTGGCAATGTGCCAAGCTAAAAAATTACACTATTCTCCCTTACAGATAGAACTGACCATTAAATGCCAGCAGAAGTATCATAGTGGGGGGAGAGGCAATGATGGAGAGACATGGTCTTTTTGCCCTTCCCTTGTTTTCTTCTCTGTTGTCCAAAACACAGACATGATGGCTGGAGCTATCATGGCAACAATGAAGCAACCTTGAAGACAAAAGCCACATGCCAAGGACAGCAGACCAGAAAGACAGAAGTAGTCTGGGACATTGTGGGCACTACAGAGACTCCATACAGTCACACACAGCCTACTTACTACAAACTTCTTTTTGTGAGAGAATGTATATCACTGTCTTATTTAAATCCATGTTGTTTCTGGTCTCTTCACTAGCAACCAAATATAATCCAGACTGATCCAAAAGAACATTTGGTACACTGCACAGCATCGAATAAGTACTCAATGCTCCATAGCTGATATTCATCCCTATGAAGAGAATTGAACATTTCCTGCTCACAGTAGCACAATGTTCAAAAGTGTGTTAGAAGCCATCTCTTTCAACCTCTGGGTCAGTAGTTCTCACATTGACTACACAGTAGAATCACCTGGGAAGCATTTGCAAACTTACTGCCCAGGGGAATTTAAAGAGAAACTCTGGGTTGGGAACTAGGCATCAGCATTTCTTAAATGTCCCAGAGCATTCCAACATGTGGCCAAGCTTGGAAAGCAGTGCTCTAAGCAGATGCAAGAATTGCTTCTGTCAAACTAAGGACTCATGTTTGAAAACATGTATTTATATTGTATGAGCACTCATGAAAGCTCAGTAAGTTGAGTTGGAAAAGGAGTTCAGTGAAGTTCAGTCTCCTTGCTCTGAGCCCGGAAAAGTCAAGTCCCATTTTACTGCTGGACACTTGAGACCCTGAGCCATTAGGTGGCTTGCCTAAGGCCCACACGACTGGAAAGTACAATCCAAGGGCTCTCTTTGTCCATAGCCTCATACAACAGGCCTACAGGGTTTCAAAGAAGGCCTCCCCATCCCAGACAGATCCTCTCTTCTCAAGCAGTTAATTGAACAAGAATGAGAAAACTGGAGTATTGCTAAATATTTCATAAAGGTGAAATTTATGTTAATGACCATCTACTATTGGCCAACTTTGGTTTGGTTGGCTCAAAGTGAAAAATTGATGGACATTAATTATGGGAACATAAACTTTAGATATAAGTCAGAGGGAAAAAAATAAAACCTAATACCTTTACTTTGAAAAAGTTTAAAAGCAACACTTTACAGGACTTCTAATGATGTGAATTAAGTGTTCAGATATTTAGCTAACAGTTGTAGATGACCTTGGCTCTTTTTGTTCCTCACAACAGAGCAGATTTGCAGTTTTGAACTTAAGAGATTTGAGAGATTTCAAAATCTGTGACTCAGGAACTTTCTGGGTGTAGAGGGAGACAAAGATGGCATTTTTCTTTGGTAAATATAGAAAGAAGGAAGTAAAGTACCCGCCTTGAAAATCATCTGCTCCTTTACCAATTAATGTGTGTGCTTAGTAGATGTGTGTCACTTATTTCACCTCCTTCTGTGCCTGGGAATCCCTGTGTGTCTTTTGGATTCTACTTTTCCTTATCAACAAAAACCACTGAATCAATAAATATACTTGGTAAGAAATAAAGGTGCTTATTAGTATTCTTAAGTAAGCAAAGGTGGTAATAGAATAGAAATATTAAGCAGCGCTCCACAAACCTAAATTACTTCTTTTGGTAAGTTTGCCTGAATTTATGCAGGAGATAGAGTTTCCAAAATTGTATATATATTACAGGTTTTCCTTATCTTTAACTGCATTTTTATCTGCCTTGAACTAGTTGGCCATTTCAGGGAACCCTGGAGTAAATCCAGAGGTCTGTGTTAATGAGAATTTTGAGACTCTATTTTATCTGCCTGGGGAACCTCTGCCCTGTGCAAGCTGTCTGAAAGCAAAGGCACATCCATACATATATAATTTAATGATAACTATTCCCTGTTCCTAAGGTGCCTCCTTGGGCACTATGCCAAAGAAATGCCAAGGCTCAGAGTATGACATCAAGACAACCAGCCGATTCAGAGAAAATAAGTCAGGCCTCCCTTTCGTCATCATGTAGACCTTTCCCTAATGCAAGTAACAACAACAAAAAAAAACAGTTGTTCCTTCATTTTCTAATGGGTGGGATTGAGTTCATTATATACAATTTCATTGATTTTAAAGAGGAAGTGAACCAAATCTGATTTAGGCATGGTGCAAATCATTTATTCAATTGACTACAAGCTTTACCTGCATTGGTGTTGGCATTGTGCAATCCTGGGACACTGAGTGCCCTAAGGAAATGAATATCAAAGCAACTACCCACATCAACGTAGACCCCAGGTCCCCAAACTATTTCTGTAAAGAGCCAATAGTAAATATTTTAGGCTTTGCAGGCCATAGGGTCTCCGTGGCAACTTCTCTCCTGTTGTAGCAAAAACAGCCCCAGACACTACGTAACCAATGAGATGCATCTGTGCTCCTGTAAAATTGTATTTACAAAACCAGGTGTCAAGACTGATTTGGCACCCCAGCCACTGCGTGCTGACCCCTGATTTAGATACACCCTTGGAAAACAGTTTGTAAGAGCCTATTATTCAAGAATATGCTGACTATGATTTTTTAACTATTCTAATCAAAGTGTGGAAGACGATTAGACATGAGGGAATTTGTCATAACCCTGATCTTTCAAGGCAGGCCCATGGGAGTTGTGCAGGAGGATGGGAGCTCTCTCATTACTGTTATTACTTATCAGGAGATTGACAACACATTCTACATTCTCTAATTTAGCTCTGACAAAAAACTTGTAAGGTGGGGATTAGATCCCACCCCCCACATTTTCTAGGTTTTTAAGAATATAAGGTTAAATAATTCAGTTGCAGAGCCAACTTTCAAACCCAGACTGATCATCCCTCTCCATCACTCCTGCTGTCTCTGCTGCACTGTTTGTAGACGGCCTTAAAAAGGGCTTCTGGTTGGGGTGGATGTTACACTTCATATCCATGAGAGACCTGCAGGACCAAATGCAGAAGCCAGGGGGAGAACTGCAAGTAGAGTGACTTCTTTAACTAATTGATCAGCCTAGCAAATCTTGAGCCCATGGATGGGGCTTGGAGATTTCCACTTCTTTGTGCCAGCAGTTCTGAGCTGATCTGAACCAAAAGCCCATGTTCACATTTAGTCCACAAACGAGGGTCATGGGTCAGATAGGGAGGAGGCAACAATTACAAAGTGAATGTTTTCTTAACCCTTTCCAGAACCTCATAGTACAGTCATTTCAGCTCATGACTTGAGGGTGTTTTCTGAAAAAAGAAAGTGCCCTTTCAGCACTCTTGGTGTCTGATTTCAAACCCTGCCCTTCCATCAGGTGATTCTAAGTGGGCTGACAAATGTTGCCCTGTTTTTACTGGTTTTCACACAGGGTTTAGTCACCCAGATGCCCTTGGTGCCCTTGGTACCCTAGACAAGGGCCTTGCTTGGATTCAGCGTAAGAGGAGGGGTCTAGTGCCCAGGGCCCTTCCTAAGTTCCTTTAAGTTGCCAAAGGACAGTTAAGGAGCATTTTAATTGTGTGCATCTAACACTGAGAATGTTCACGCAGTTATTCCACTGACAAACTTTCAGTGCAGTCTTCCTAAGGATGGAGTTTTGTGGCCCCTGATTTGACTTCCAGGGTATGAGCAGGGAACATTCCTCCAGCATCCACTTTTATAAAGTTTCTAGTCTCTTAGGCAGAATTAAAGAAGGAAAATGTAGTGTGTAACCAAGAGGGGAGAATATGAACACAGGGAAGCAACTCCTATCTCAGACACTAAAGCACAGTCAGAGCAATCAACATTATTTCCGTGGTATGTAAGCTTACTGAGGACACCTCTGCCGAATGGGTATTATTTTACCCCATTTTACATAGGAGAAACATTAAAATTAGGAGTAAAAGGAGAGTGACTTGCTCTGAATAGATAGAAACCAAAGCAGAAGTCCCTCCAGAGGCTCACATAAAACCCAGTGATTCAGTGACACATAGGGACACATAGCAGCTCCCAGCAAAAATATTGATGCCCACCTGCCCTCAGCCACATGGCACTCCCACGGGGCTGGGTGCCATTGTCCCCAAAAACTAGGGTCCCATTCTATGCTCCTTCAGATAGCAGTTGCACACCACCCACAATAGAATATCCCCAATTGTCTTGGAAGAATTCCGTAACTCTCAGATCCTAATTAGAATTCATTTTTTTATTTTTTAAAAAATTACATCTTGCTGATATGATGCGACTTCACAATCTGAAAAATTTTGAAACCACTCCTCACATTACACATTAACCAGCTCAATTCCAGAGAGTTTACACAAGAAATAAAGAAACAATGAATTGGTGATAAAGTGACTGCAAGTTATGTTTTAATCAATGAAAGTATATTTTCAGAACTTTAAGGGCTCCAATAAAATATCTTTTTGTAAAATAAATATACTCCTTAATTTATCTTTTTCTGTAAATCTAGATTCTCTTATATTAAGTTTGCTTGAGGTAGGGCATACCTGAACTCATTAAAGGGCATTTTAAAGACCTAAGCACCTTTAAAAAAAACCAATAGAGCAATTTTTTGGTAATATTTCTTTCTTGAGGAAGTACAGAACTGAGCCCCAATAAGCTTCAACAATCATGAAGCCATTGAGTTGACTTTGTTATTTCAAGAAAGGAATGTTGTAGATAATCTCTGTATGATTTTAGTTATTAATAACACGAGTCTCTGTTCAGTCCCACATAATGGAAAATAAAGTTCTCAGTTGTTCCATCCAACTCCAGGAATAAACATTAAGATTCAAGATAAACCTGCTGCCCTTTTGCACTGATACACACAAGTCTTGCCACAGAATGAGAAGATTGACAAGAGGCAAGACAATGAAGTGAGTAAAGGCATGCATGACAAAGCCAACTTTCCAAATTGTCCCATCTGAAACAAATCACATCTTTGGCAGGCAGAAAGCTCAGTAACTCAGCCCTGGCCAGTGTGGCTCCATTGGTTGGAGCATCATCCCATAAACCAAAAGGTTGCAGCTCCTTTCCCAGTCAGGGCACATGCCTAAGTTGCGGGTTCAGTCCCTGATCAGGGTGTGTACAAGAGGCAACCGATCACTATTTCTCTCTCACATTCACGTTTCTTTCCCTCTCTTCTCCTCCCTCTGTCTAAAATCAATGACCATGTCCTCGGGTGAGAATTTTTTTAAAAAGCAGAAGAAGGATAAAGAAAGAAAAAAAGAGAAAGCTCAGTAACTCAGAGAGAAATAGGCCCATGGAATTGAACCACGGGCTGAAAAGTAGCTGTTTATAAAATAAAGTCAAGAACTGCTTGGCTTTCCCCTCCCAACCCCAAACCAATATCACATTTGGCTGTTGTTTGTGAATCATAAATTGCCCTTTCTTCACCACAGTGATTCATGCACAGCAGTGAAGTTACAACGAGCCGTCCCACCTTGGAACAGTAGTTCATTCCCCTCCAACCTGGAAAATCAGCATCACCTCTGACAGGCTGGTTTCTCCACCAGGCTCTGTCTCCCCCAACTCACTCCTCCCTGCTCTCCTGCCTGGGGACACAGACTCCTGTGGACCCCTTCACCACCACCACCTACCTCTTCAACGACAGGCTCACTGGTGAGCCCCCAGCCCCTACCCGTGCTGATACGGCTCTGACAGGCACAGCCAAACCACTTACATTTTTGCCAGAGCATGGCCTGTGACAGGATGTTGCTTTTTTTCTTTGAAGCAGACAGTTTGGCTTCTTTAATGTGAGACCTGGGTGTGCTTGCCTCCAGTGTAGCCACCGCTTGCTCAGAGGCAGTTTCCTCAGCTTTTTAAAGGCCCAAGTTCCCGCTGCGCAGGGGCACAGCATCGTCACATCCTCCCACCTCAGGCACCCGTGCACTTGGTCTTCAGCAGGCTGCCTATCACCCAGCGTGCACACCCTCAGAGGCCCAGCGGCTACAGACCACTTCACTCCAGGAGCCAGTCAGCTGGATCTGAACAACAACACAGCACACAAAGCTGTGGTCTTTCAGACGTGGCCACAGAGTGTGATGTGATGTAGGGTGAGTGTGAAAGTGTGTCTGAGTGGGAACCGTGTGAGCATGTGTGTCAAGTCTTTTACCTCTCCACACAAACGATGGGCCCAAAGGCCCCCGTGGAAAACCAGGTTTTCTGGAGTCCGGGTTCAGGTTCTGCACCACCAGGATGTCAGCAGGACTCAGTCCGCCATGGGCCCTGCTCAACGGGAAATGCTATTCCCAGGGGTCACTGGTTCTCATTTGCAGGAGGAAACACCTGTAGTCTCTTCAAGCCTCACTAAGCAACCTCCTCATTTTTTTAAATATTGCTTTTCTGTTTATTCCATTTTAAAACACAATAACCCCTCCCCTTGCCCCCAGCCACCACCCAAACGGTAAGGTTTAATCATGCTTAAATATGGGGGTCACTGCTTCTGCCTGTCCATCTGCCCACAGAGAAAGGCCAACTCACTCAGGAGAGAAAGGACAAGACACACATGCTCTTTAACTGGAGCTGGTTACTCAGAAGGAACTTGCAGGCACATATGAACAGGGTCTCTCTCCCAGTGCCCACCCACCTGTTAGCATGAAGCTTCTCAAGGGAGAGTAATGGGGTTCATCATCGGATAGTTTTTAGCGTATTAGGCTATGGGCTTCTTCCCAGTTTGGAAGCTTTCTGCCACTGTGTATGTTAATGCCACATGCTCAGGCCCCAGTGACCCACAGTTTGGGATCAAGACCACCTGGTGAGGACCCCCTAGGGCAGGCCTTGATGCTCTGTCCTACAGGTGCCTCAGAGCCATCTTATACAACCTAGATTGAATGATGCCATTCTCCAGTTTAAAAACCTTTCACCTACTCCCTTCACCCACACAGCTGGATGCACATAGGGCTCCTCACAATCAAGCTCTTGTCTATCTTTCCAACCCCATCCCCCAACACCATCACCCCCCCATCCCTACAACTGGTCCCCAATGACTTCTAAGCTCCACTCTGCACACCTCCATGTAATTCCCCACCTTTAACCTTGCTATCTTGCCAGGTTCCTTCATCCCCCAGTTCCTCACCTGAAAATCATCTCTTCATTTTTCAAGATCCAGCTCAAATAGCAATTATTTTTGGTGAAAAATGTTCTGGCCAACCAAACCACCTGGCCCAGAAAAGATTAGTCCCTCTTTTCTTAGCTCTTGGAACCCTCTGTTCATTATTTGACAGCAAATTGTTGCATGACTCTCTATGTTCCTCAGCAAGGTCTCACCTGTCTCCCCAGTGCCTCGCACAGGACCTAGAGCATATGCATCCTTCAATAAATGTTCATTTAATGAAGTAATGGATTTAATAAATTACTGTTGCTAATGGGTTGGTTTGGGGGCAGGTCTTGAGAAATGTTGACCACATATATGACTCACTCAAAAACAGAGAAGTCTATCTCCTGGCTCAATTCTGAGCCCTCACCCTAGAGCCTCTGGACTTGAGGACATGGAGGGCCCCATGCTTACAGCAGCCTGGCAGGTAGCACTGTCATCAGGCCTAGTGCCACACTGAGAAGTTTCCACTGGAAACAGACATATCCTTCAGGCCTGGTTCAGTCATAAGAGATGCTAGTCCCCTCTACCACTCACTGGCTATGGCCCCTTAACCAAGCCAGGTAACTCTTCTGAGTCTCAGTTTCCTTGTTTATGAAATGCAGAAGCAATTCTCAGAATGTTTTACCAGGTTCTTAGAAGGATTGTGACCTCACGCGTCCCCTCACATTGCTCTGTGTTTTTGGCATCTGTCTTACTCTCCCCAAGTTCCATAAAGTTAAGAACTTTTTAAAGTTCATCTTTGTTTCTCTTCACAGGCCTAGCTAGCATAATGATTTCCACGAAGTACTAATAACTACTTACTATACACCAAACTCCACGTTAAGCCTTAACTATATTATCTAGTCACACACTCTGAGGAAACTTCTATCCTTACAGTTCAGAGAAAAAAACATATGTTTAGGAAATTTGGTTTACCCCATGACACAGGCCAGCTGAGTGTCAGACCCAAGTTCATATGACTAGAGCTAGACCTTTAAATAACTACACTAATAGATATTCATTAAGTTGAAATCAGTGAATGCCAAATGTCAGCCATGTTTATTAGTAGTAATATAGGATCACTGATATTAAAACCTGGAGCAGATCAATAGTTTATAGCACCTGGGATAAATCCTTGTTCTCTGGGAAAAAAGGAGGAGGAGAACAAACCCAGTGGTGCTCTGACAAATCAAATCTTGTAGAGTGGTGGAGAAAAAAATGTCAGTTGGCAAGTCCACCATCATGGTCATCTACAAACCCTGCCGCTTCTGACACCCTCAAAGCTCAGGAAGCAGATTTAAGCTCAGTGCTTCCAACAAAGACCCTGGATTTCAATGACCACTTATGGACAGATATTTGGGAAACAAGACTTGATCAAAATGGCAAGTATTTGCTAAAAAACATTTTCTGTGACTCAGAATCAAAAGTGGAACTACATAGCATAGTTCAAAAGAGGACAAGGTGTCCATGTTTATGCAATACCTCAAGAAGCACAGGAAGAGAAAAAGAATTCTGTTAATGCCATACAGATGTCTCCAAATATAGTTGTTTTATTCACATTTTTAAAACATTTGATGTGCCAAAATTAAAGTTCCTAAAATAACTCAGTAAAGAGCACTGATCCATAGTCCAAAAAGAACTCTTAGCTTTGCAAAAAGGATTTGCCACAGACTTCCTTTCTTCCTTCACTCAACAAATGTTTACTAAGTACTCATTATGTGTTATCAGCTATATTAGTCCTTATTTTTCCCTTTTCATTTGGGTATTGATTCTTTATTCATGGCACTTTATCACCATTGGTCCACAAAAAGTCCCTCTCTCACCTATTTATTCATTTATTCTTTTGTCCATTCATCATTTATTCATTCATTCACTTTGCTCCCCACCTTCCATGCATACTCTTTTTCCTGTCTCCACTCACCTCCAACAGTCACCTAGTTCCAATTAAAGCAACTATTCTCATCTGGGTGATGTTGATCCCTTTCTTTGTAAATAAAACACATCTGTAGGCCATTCTTGTGAAATGTGTATTGTTTTGCACACATGGATTTTTAATTGTTGTAAATGGTATAGTATTAGAGAGCTCATACTGTTTATCTCTTCACTGTGTTGTAAGATTATCCACATTGTTATATATATATTTCATCTGTCACTTCTAAAGGCTTGAAAGTATTTTTTCTTTTTTATTATATTTTTTACATTACCTTTTAGTCCCCTTATACCCCCTCACCCCAGCAATCACCTCACTGTTGTCCATGTCCATGAGTCCTTTTCCCTTTTTGCTCAACCCCTCCACCCCCTAACCTCCCCCACACTAGCTGTCATCTGCTCTCCATCTATGAGTTTGGCCCCATTTTCCTTGTTAGTTCAGTTTGTTCATTAGATTCCACATATTAGTGAAATCATATGATATTTATCTTTCTCTGACTGGCTTATTTCACTTAGCATAATGTTCTCTAGGTCCATCCATACTCTTTCAAAGGGTAAAATTTTCTTCTGTTTTATGGCCAAGTAATATTCCATTGTGTAAATGTCCCACAGTTGTTTTATCCACTCATCTATTGATGGACACTTGGGCTGCATAGGCATCACTATATTCATTACAGCATTATTTACAATCACCAAGGTATGGAAGGCTTGAAAGTATTTCATGGAAGGAAAGCACTGCCTTTTACTTAACCAGATTGTTTCCAGCTGTCCCTTCACAAAACAAGCATCTAAACATTCTGATATGTATCCTTGTACAGAGGCATGTGAAAATTTCTTTGGGTTATATGCACAGAGGTGTATATCTGAGTTGGCTAAATACAACCAGGCTGCTCTCCAGGCTCCGGGCAGCAGTTCATGAGGCTGCCCTCACCACCAGACTTTGCATCATTCAGCTTTCTGATTTTTGCCAACCTAATAGTTTTAGTAATAGTTCACTGTGGTTTTATTTTACATTACTAGTAGTAATAAATTTGAGCATCTCTTCATAAGCTTACTAACCTTCTGGATTTCCTCTTTTCTAAAATTCCTGTTCATTCTTTTGCCAATATCTCTACTGGGGTTGCTGTGTTTTTCTTACTGGTTAGCAGGAATTTTTGTATAGTCTACGTGTAAAATTCTACATAGTATCAGTTTTACTCAATGCAAATTTCTTCTCCTAATCTGTCATCTGTTAACTTGACTCATGGTATCTTTTTTTAATTGATATACATACGCTATATATATGGGCCTGTCTTTGAACCCTATTTAATTTCATTGATCTCATTGTCTGTTCTTGTACTAACACCTTAAAGGTTTCATTATTATTTATTACAGTACATCTTAAAATCTTAGAATAAATTTATCAGGTCCCTCAAAAATATCCAATGGAAATTTTGACTGGTTTTTATTTAACTTATTGATTGCTTTAAGGCAGGTTAATAACATCATAAGAGTAATTTGGCCCATCTAAGCATGGGATAGCTCTCCATCTATTGAGATGATATTCTATTTGTTTATTATGAGTTTTAAATTTTTTTCCACAGAAGTCTAGTATATTCTTAGATAAATTAAGGCTTATTTACTTTATAGTTTCTTTTGACATTGTGAATAGCACCTCAATTTTTATTGTATTTTCTATTTGGTTATTGTTAGCATAGAACATTTCTAATATTTGTGAGTCTATCTTATTTTTGGAAAGCTTGTTGAACTCTCTTATTAGTTCTAGTGGTTTGTCTGTTGGTTATAATGGTCTTCTAGGTAGATGATCATCTCTTCAGAAAACAATAGCAGTTTTATTTTTTCCCTTCCAGACTTACATCTCTATTTCTTTCTTTTTCTTACAGTTTTGCCGAGTCACCTGCAATGGTGATAGTGGTTAGTTTGTCTTGTCCTTGTCTTGAAGATATGATGAAGATAAATACCTAAATTTTTAAAAAATATGAAATATGTAAGATTAAAACTGCTCACAAGCAGTCAAACAATAGAGGTAAAGAAAAACACCTGCACACATTATAATGCAATTTAATAATAACTAATACAAAAAGGAAATTCTAAAACTTTACTGAGAAAAGTAGTATATTAATAGCTGAGGAACAGAATCATATTGATAATATACTTCTCAACAGCAAAAGTTGGTGCAAACAATGAAATATTTTTTTAAATATTTTATTGCTTATGCTATTATAGCTGTCCCATTACCCCCTCCATCCCCCTCCAACCTGTACACCCTCCCCCACCCACATTCCCCCCCTCTAGTTAATGTCCATGTGTCACAAGTTCTTTAGCTTCTACATTTCCCCTACTATTCTTGCCCTCCCCCTGTCTATTTTCTACCTACCATCCATGCTACTTATTCTCTGTACCTTTTCCCCCTCTCTCCCCCTCCCACTCCCCTGTTGCTAACCCTCCATGTGATCTCCATTTCTGTGGTTCTGTTCTTGTTCTAGTTGTTTGCTTAGTTTGTTTTTGTTTTGGGTGTGGTTGTTAATAATTATGTTTGCTGTCATTTTACTATACATGTTTTTTATCTTCTTTCTCTTAGATAAGTCCCTTTAACATTTCATTTATAAGGGCTTGGTGATGATGAACTCCTTTA
>CM052543.1:70814538-70835194 GCA_028533065.1 Trachops cirrhosus
GCCCCTCACCAGTCTGGATGAATGTATCTATTTTAACTCCTTGGGTGTCTGACTTCCATACAGTTCAATTTTCTGTCAGTTCTGGTTGTTATTTTGTTTCTATATTGTTGTTGTCCCTATCTTGGTTGTGCGAGGAAGCACAGTGTGTCTACCTATGCCTCCATCTTGACCGGAAGTCACAATGAAATATTTTTAAAGTATTGAAGTAAAGAACATTGAACCTATAATTTTAAGTAAAGCCAAACTGTCGCTTAAATACTGTGACATAACAAAAGTGTTCTCACGCATACACCGTCTCACAGTAGAATTGCTCTTGGAGGAAGCACTCAAGTAAAAAGGCAATCTGGGAGGATGTTACAAAAATGTGGGAACAAAAGGTGGTCAAATACCTGCATACAGTTTCTTATAGGAATTTTCTTAAAGCTGAAAAAAGAGAAAACATATCCATAAGAACCAATTACCAAATGTATAGAAAATATCAATATTAATCGCACAATCCAGGGGACACCATTCATATTTTATTTTATTTTATTTTATTTTATTTGTGCAGACATGTAATGTGTGGCCCACAAAGAAATCAAAAGAAAATTAAAATATAGTGATGTTTTTGTTTTATAAAGGGGGAAAGTAGCTATTCATAAATTTAAGAACTCAGTAGGGAAAAATGAATGTAAGAATGAGGTAGGGGGCTACTGCCACTTTGTTCTTAGAATAAGAACTGAAAAAGAATGTTTAATTTTTAAACTGGCTGAAGAAAACTGAATTTTTTTATGGAGAAACAGGAAAGGTGTAGTAAAAAATATATAGTGAATGGAAAATAGAAATGAGGTAACTGCATAAGTTTTAATAGTACAGTAACTATAATGAATATAAAAAGATTAAATTCACAAATTAAGAGATACAGATTCCTGGATTGAATTTAAATTTGTAAAAAGATCCAAAAATATGTTGGCTCTTAGCTATAGTTAAAAGAAGCAAAAAATCCTCAGGTAGTTTTCAAATAAATGACTAATATAATTCTTGATTTCAAAAGTAGATAAGGTCAATATAAGAAAAGAAAAATTTAGGCCCATCTAATTTGTGAATATAGATTCAAAAATCCTAAAGAAAATATTAGTTTGCTGAATGCAATGGTGTATTAAAAAATAATGTCTGATGATATAATAAGAATAATAACAATGACAATACATTACAATAAAGTAAGATTTAACCCAGAAATAAAAGTATGGTTTATTCTTAGAAGTTTTATCAATTCACTGCATTAAACTGTAAGAGAGAAATTATGAAATTACCTCAAGCAATGTCTAAACACTTGGTAAAGTCCAACATCTATTTGTAATTTAAAAAAATACCCCTTAGAAAATTAGAGGACTAGAAGAAAGCTTTCTAGTTTGGTAAAATTTATATACCAAAAATCTATAGTGATATATATAATGGAGAAATTATAGATAAGTTCCCTGTAAGAACAAGTTGTTCTATTGCATTTATGCAATTAATTTCTAAACATTTTTCACACAATAATTTTCAGAAACATATTAAACACAAAAAATAAAACATAGATTATATCATGTAGTTGTGTCAAGTTCTGTTCTAGACTTTAGGGATACAGCAGTAAACAAACCCCAAAACTGTTAGCATTAGATAGCCAAATATTTGATGTTGGGTAGATAACAAAATCTATAGGACCTTTCAATGAATGATTTATCATAAATGCAGATATGGACAGACTAGAGCATAGAAAAATTGATGGCCTATAGGTTGAACAACCACTAGACTATAAAGATTATTTCCGGCTCAGAAATTCAGAGCAATTTATAAAATCAGGTATCTAGAGAAAGATTCTTGGCCAGAGAGGTGGGGTAGGAGGAAGGGGAAACTGGGATCATTTTAAAGGAGTATCCTGTGTGCACATATATTTTCCTGACAGACGGTCCACAGAGTTCATGAGACTTTCAAGGTTAAGAACCACTGTGTACTTTGGAGAAATATTATGATATCCAATTTTTCATAGATTATATAAGATGTTTACAAATGCTTACAGCTAGAACAATAATGGGCCTCCAGTGATGTGGGTAGAATATCAAACTCTATTGCTGCCTACAGGCAGTCTCCCATGTTTCCTTCACACACTATGTCAGCTAAGCCCATTTCTCATCTCTCCAGCAAATGCATGTCATTTCATTCTTCTATAGAATTTGCCTCTGGATAAGGCAGCAGGGCACAGTGAAGAAATTACTTACAGTCAGAGAACGTGGTTTGGAATCTGGCTGCACTGCTAACACTGTGATCTTGGGTAAGTTGTTTAAACTCTTCTAGTTTTAGTTTCCTCCTTTTCCAAATCAAAATAATAATTAATAATAGTAATAATAATAATAGTTGTTGTGATAGTCTAGTGTAGAGTCCTCTACATACATACACTAATTTTCATTGTTTCATTCCAATCAAGAAACTACATAACTAAATTTCCTTTCATGTTTTTGTTCTCAAAATTCATGCACAAGGGTCCCTACCCCTTCAAACTTTATCAGTTTGTACTTTTCAAAGAGAAGTGTAGGTCTCAATGCCCATGTCAAAGAAGTGTAGGATCCTGACCATGACTCATCATCCCCAGGTCCCAACCACCCTCTGTGAATATGGCTAACAGCTGCATGGCAAGTCCTAATCTAGGAGTGAGCTTAATGGTTGGGATTTCCAGCTTTATTGTACCTTCCATAGAGGTCATGACTAGGAACAATTAAGAGGAAGTCACATTTATTCTGATAAAATAGAGATTGCACAGACTCAAGCCAGAGTGGCCTGGATGGGCATCAGTGTCCAGAAGCTAGGGCTTTACTGTGTGTACCAGCCTAGCTTCTGGGGCCAGCAGGAGGATGCCCAGCTCTCTTTATGGCAACCTTTGAATGCTGTCTGATACTAGACAAAGTCTAGTCCCACTGACCACCTCTCTTTAACACAGGCAGCTGGAAAGCACTCATGCCCCCATTTGGCTAATGAGAAAACCAATGACCAGGTGTCTTTAATTATTATCTATGGCCTAAAACTGCCATAAATAATTCTGGAAAATAGTTTAAAAAAAAACTTAGTGGCCATAGTGACTTTTGACGCCCTTGTCACCACGGAGCTTTGAAAAACAGCCTTTGCAAAAGAAAATGTCTCTAGGCTATTTACCACCATGTGGTCCTTCTATGACAAAGAGACAGAGGGTTTTAAGTTTATTTTATTGGTTTTTTAATTTTTCTTTTTTGCTTTCCCATTATTTGGCACTACACCCTGAATAATAGTCTTAATTTGACAGTTTTACCTTCATGCCACCAATAGCAGCTTCCCCCACAGCCTGAACAGTTGATGGTCACCTTTGACAAGTATATTCCAAGATGCAGCTACAAATGCTCTGTGCTGGGAAGTAACTTAGATGTTAGGGATCCCGAGGTGAGGAAGACACAATCCTGGTATGAAAAATGTGATTTTTTTTTTGATTAATGGAAAGTCCCACAGGAATTTCTAGAGACTAGTTCCCATTCATATTACACAAGATAATTATTATAAAGAGATATTCCTGAACCTTATTCTCAAAAAATCTGAATCAGTAGGTCTGAATAATCAATGACTTGGTTGGTTATTTTTAGTAAAAAATTTAGAAAAAGAAAAAATTCAGGTGATATCACTTTGAGGTTCACGAAGCACTAACCTACGCAGTCAAAAATTAGTCATCCCTTTTTTCTCAGTATCCCCTTTTCTGTTTATCCTCTTTAAACTCATATCCATTGAAATGCTCCTAGAAAGCTATGATTAAGAAGAAAAATAATCTCCAGCTTAAATGTAGCATGGAAGGCCTTTTGTCTAGCTAAGCACATAACCATTTTCTCCCACACACAGGAGGGAGCTTGGCACCATAAATGATCTGCACCCAGAGACAATCCTTTTCCGGTAGTCTCCCCTCTCCATGCCCCAGCCAAGGAATAGTGATCAGGGGACGCCGTGACCTCACACCCACTCTGCATGCCCATGACTCAGACCACTGAGCCTCAGAGCTTCTCTATGTAGCATTAAAAGACCCCCAAGAGACCGGAGCCACTAAAACAATAGATATCGGGGATGCTGTTAGCCTCTATTCTACTTGAGCTACAGGCTCTAAGGAGTAAAGTGAGGGGAGTTTGTCCAATGATTGAGGTGATTCATGTCAATCATCCTTCCTTCTGAAAATACAACAAAGAGGCTCCTCCTCTTCCTCTCCCTGAAACACGAAGCCCTCAGTGACTCAGGATTTTCACTAGGTGTAGTTCATGATTTCCCAGACTAATTTCCTATTTCCTATGGAAATAGGAATTTCAATAAAGTCAAAGTCCATTTCCTTATTAATCAAAGGTTTAGTTTACTGCAAAATGGGAAAGGCTCTAGCATGTCAAGACAAATCTATTTGCATGTGTGCCATGCTCCTGGGCAGCTTGCAGTCACAAGTGGAGCTGCTGGGTGCACAGCTGTGCTGGTTTTTTGCACTGCCACTTCTCTAATTTAGTGGGAGAGCAACTTGAATGAATGAGTGAGGAGATGGAGAAGATGAAAATGAGACTGAAATATAAGTGGAGGACAAAGAAAGGGGCAAGAAAGGGAGGAAAACCTTTCAGAATTTTAGACATGTTGAAAGGTTCAAAGAAAAAAAGATCTGCCTCCGAAGACAAAGCAGTTAATTCAATCAAGCAGTAAATCTATGTGATGTATATGTGACCACAGTAACACCAGAGACTAGTAAGCTAAGGCTGGCCTCAGTGAGCCCAGAGACAAAGTCAGATACCTACAGTCAATCAGCACCTGAGTACCCGTGATCTCCTGGTCCAGGCAATGACTTAGCCACCAAAATATACAATGCCCAGTACATAGTATAGACTCTATAAGTGGTAGACATTATTGTTGTTATCATTATCATTATTAATAATGAATAACACATCCATTTTCTGTTGGTCCAAACTTTTTGTAGGTTTTGAAATATAGGTAGGAAATTTAACTAGGTTTTCCAGGGAAATGTTGCATGAGCCCCAAGGAAGAGCAGAACTTTGCCAAATGTTGCACAAGAATCTTACTCTCTTTTCTTTTCTCAGTCACTGGATTCATGTTCTGTAGAATCTAGGGCCTCTGCTGGCCACAACTCCTCCCTTCCAACCATCCTACAAGCCTGCAAGCAGAGCTGTGTCTGAGGCCTCCGCCATTTCCAAGGATCAGAAGCAGGCTGAGCCTTCATTGTATTCCATTTGGAAAACATACACAACAGGGAGTCATTGGAACGTTTTAACTGAGGAGCACTAACATCAAAGTCATGCTTCCCTTAAATGTGGCTTTAGCATGGAGCTATATTGGAGTTAGGAGAAAGAGGAGGTAGAGAGAGAGTCTTTCTAATAATGGCCCCAGTAAAAATTAACTAGGGTTGAACCTCAAGTGGTAACCATAGATGATCAAGCCACCTGGCTATTATTGTGTTCCATTAAGAAGGTATAGTGACTTTTTATTCTCAGAATGTGTCACATGGTAAGTACTCAAGAAACGTTTGTTGAATTAAGGAAAAGTGAATGAGTCTTCAGTGAGCCCTTCATTTTAGAGTTAGGAAACCAGGATCAGACTGATACAATTACCTGTGCATGGTCATCTAGCTAGGCCAGGACAGAGACAAGCTTAGAACCTAGCCCCCTGACTCCCTGTCCCAGTGATTTGCAAGCTTTATCACATGTCAGAATTAGTACTCCCAGAATTTCTGACTTGGTAGGTCTGAGCTGGGGCTAGAGAATCTGCATGTCTAACACGTTCTGAGGTGATGCAGATACCACTGGTCCAGGGATCACATTTGAGAATACCTGCCTTATCCAGTTCTCCCCCTACCACACCTGGCCTTCATTTCCAGAAAGCAGAGCCTGGCCTGTCTCTTTTATCCCCCATCGTTAGGCTCTGAAATTTGGGGGGAATAAGTACTTCAGCCTACTCCAGCTTATGCAATGTTATATAGCTGGGTGACTGATCAACAATGCCTGGGTTTGATCCTGCCTCAATCAACTTTGGACAAGTTACTTATCTAATCTGGATTCATATATTATAAAATTTTTGTAAGGATTAGATTTCTTAATATATACTAAATACTAAAACAGTGCCAGAAAATAGTAAGCATCTAAAAGGGATAGCTTTTACTATTGTGATATCACAGGGCTCATGCCTGTACCTCAGGGAAGTCCTGTGGTACTGCCTGGACCAGAGAGGCATGAGAACAACAGAGTAATGATAGATTACATGATATAGTCACCTAGATGCATAAATGAGTACACAGATTGCTAGAACAGAGAGATGGCTGTGGGCTGGCACTATCTTGATCTCTCCAGGATTCCTCCAAGTCCACATAATCATGGCACTCTCCTGTTATTTCTCAGGAACCAGGTTAATAAATCATAGTTTATAAATGACAGCGAGTCACATAATCTGATCTAGGCAGCTATATGCTCCCACCTGTCAGAGGCTGTGATGCCAGCTTGGACTGATTAGATTGACCAAAGCAAATGACAGACCTCAAACTTTTGAACACCTGCTCCAGTCCAGCCCTTCAAACACCTTCAGGCAACATCAGCAGCTAACTGTGAATCTCAGTCCCCATGGATGCCTGAGAAGTACATGCTAAAACCAAGAAGTACCTGAGTGTGGGTCTCTGGACACTGGCCACCTAGAGAACTGTGTATGTGGAGATCTACTTTAGCCCTAAATCTTGGATGCACCATCAGACTCCTAGAAGAATTTCCTCATTAGTCACTCCCATCTTTGGGGGACAGCTGGGCAGCATTGCAGAAAGAAGCACATTCATAAAATTACTCATTTCACAAAAATGTCAGTGAGAGCCTGTGAGGTGCCTGGTCCCCATTGGACCCTTCCTCCTGGAAGCTGTTTCAGTAGTGCTCTATCCCCCCAGCTCAGGGAATGTCTAGATAGTAAGGCCATGAGTGTCTAAGACACAAGGCTGAGCAACCCAGACACAATGGAGAATCTTTCCAGGAGCTGTGTGGGGGAGGAAGACAGTCCTCAAACACAACCAGGAAATAAGGAAGGAATTGGCCTGGCCAGGTGGTTTGGGACGGGGTTCCCAACAACCACTCCTGCCATCTTCCGGGGGCCTATGGCTCCACTGCAGGTGCAATCAGGGTGTGTGCCAGGGGAGGATGACTTGGGATCCCCGGTGACTTCCTGCCTGGACAAACATGCCCTACAGCCCTGGTGGACTGTCAGCTCTGCTGGGCCCCTCAGGCAGCACACACTAGTCCATTGTTCCTCCTGGGCTGGCACTAGCAATGCTGGAGCCCTTACTCCCTATCCCTGCGCCCAGCAACCCCCACAGAGCCTCTCTCACCTGGTTTGCACATACTGAGGTCCTGGGGCTCAATGCTGCCATGCCAGTGGATGCCAGAGTCAGGATGTTCAACAAGAAGTCCCTTCCCTATTTGGGGGACATTCCTTCAAGCAGGGACCAACACAGCATGTTGTGGAAAGGACATTCTATTAACAAAGATTTTCAACTCATTTCTGCCATCAGAATCCTTTTTCAAAAAATTAATTATTAAGTAGATCCCCCAAAACATAGAACAGATAGAAGAGGACCAACTCCAGTGAAAACAGGGCAGGGTGCACAGGCTGTCTTTGAAGTCTCTGGCCCTCTATCCAGGCAGCCCCACGAACTTCTCCAGACAATCCCCATGGTTAGAAATACTCTGCCCATGACATTCCCAGTTTAATTCATCTTGCAGACTACTGTTTTCTAGCCAGACTATGCCTGTCTTCTCTCAGTCTGGCCCAGACCTGATGCTGCTGTTACAGGGTCTAGTTTCAGTCGCTCTGCCCTTCACCTCCCTCCCCACCTGCTGCCCAGGGTGATGGCAGGTGGCCTTCAAGTGGCAACTTGTACCTGGGACTTGAGAGCAATTCAGAGCCAAGTCTATCCTTCAAAAGAGTTGAACTTGTGCACAAGCAGATTGTCTCAGTGGCAAGGGGCAGAGGTGGGGCTTCTGGTAAATGTGACTTTAGAAATGACCCCTTCTGTTATATGTAACTTCTTAAAGCTGCCTTGGCACTAGATGATGTTCTAAAAACCAGAGCATGCTGAATTCTGGGGTGGCCAGTAGTTACAGAAGACCCACTGAACTCCCCTGAGGCAATGCCAGTGCCCCCTCCACCCTCCCAGGTGTCTTCCAAATCAACCCCCCATGCCTTTCTAGCCAAGTCCACTCACATGCTCTTATTCTGCTGCAGTTCCAGCAGGTGTGGCAGAAAAGTGGCCACTAATTAAGATGGGAAAACTTACTGCTCCCTTATCCTTTGCTAAAAACTACTGTGTGTTTTAATTACATCTGAGGTTCAGTTGACTTTCCCTGAAAATCAAGACAAATGCAAACCACAAATGTGAATCCCACCACAATGCCCAAGGCTCAGGCTCTGCCCCACCCCACACATTGTCCTCCCCACGCTTGTTTGTCTACCCACTTCCCAGCATCCTTCAAAGCCTTGCCCAAGACCCACATCTTCAATGAAGCTACTTCTCCTACTACTCCTTTCAGAGTGTTGATGATTCCATCCTCATTTTTTGATAATTAATCACATTCTGCTTGAATTTTCAATGAACATTTCAGTGTTTCTGTTTATTTCCGTAACTCCATTGTTAGTTTCCTGTAGGCAGGACCGGCCCTTCCTAGAATTCCCCCATGGTGTCCAGTGTCACATTTTATTCTGTGATTTGCAAATGGCTAGTGTGCGATTAGCATCAGTTGACTTATGCCACTGGCCAGTATTCCACATGTCTGTCAAATACACAGGCACTCTTTGAATATTGCTGTTACAGATCTATTTCATCCAAAGAAACAAAACTAGGGCTGAGAAAGAGGAACACACATTTTAGTCTCATAATTTTTTAGTTTATTTAATATTTTTCCTAAGCAAACATTCATAAGTTTAGTCTATATAAACACACATCTTCTGTCTCTCAATCCCCACCCTTCCCCTCTCCAATGCACTTTCCAAAATGCAAATCTGTCATTTTCTTTCACTGTTTTAAACCCTTCAGAGGCTTCCAATTGCCCTTAGGCCCTGGTCCAAATTCTTTATCTAACTTCCTTGGTGCTGGGGGATCCAGATTTGCCGCCTCTCTAACCTCATCTTGTCCCCTTCACTCTCTAGGGTCCCACATATTCAATTTGCAGTTCTTAAAACTTCTATACCAGGCTATCTCTCAACTCCAGGACTCAGCTCTTTCTCTGTCTAGAATGTTCTTCCCACTCTTTCTTCCCTCCCCTGCATCCCTTCACCTGGCTCATTCCAGTTCAACTGTTAGGTTTCAGATGAAACCACTCACCCTGAGATGGCTTACCTGATCCCCAGAGGTAAGAGCAGGGAAACTCCACAGCATCCTTTCTGTGTCTCCTCTTCACTAATGGCATTCTCACCTGTTTCTGTTCTCTCTGAGATCCTGAGGTTAGGGACAGTGTCCCTCTTGTTCACTGATGCATCCCCAGTACCAAAAATAGTGCTAGCTGAATAGAACTGAAATGTCCCCACATTTCAGCCAATGTTCAGGACATCTTTCCCACATGCAATGCTTCAGGCCATGAAGACATTACCCTTCAAGTGAGTGCTTTGAGACTACTGTTTTGAGATAAAATTTACAATTAAAGAACACAATAGCATATCCAGATGCTGTATTATAGAGATGAACACCTGAAACTTATATATTAGTATTAACAAATGTCACCCCAATAAATTTAATTTAAAAAAGCAAAGAAATACTGTGCAGAAGAGTTCCATGGCCTCTAATTCAGTCCAATTCAACTCAACAAATCAAATCACTTCCCCTACCACAACCTTATTCTGTGCCCCTGCCCTGTCCCCCAGCCTCACTTGTGGTCTGTGGCTTGTGGGGCAGAAGAGGAAGGAAGGGGGAGTTATGACCACTGACATAACCACCACCAATCAGTACTATTACACCATATGTTGTGGCCACTTGAAGAAAACCTATCCTTCCTACTGGAAAAAAATGTTCTGACACTGCTGATGATCTGTAGATCTGAGACAGCTTTGGTCGACCTACAAGTGACCAGAGATTGTTTTAGTGGGTACAGACTAGCCAACCGTTTATGGAGTGTGGTTTCAGAGGGCACCCCTGCCCTCCAGCCACACTTACATACCTCCCAACCAAAATGTTCCCATTAGACCTTGCTCCTTTTTCTGAAAGCAGTGGTTCTCAAACTAAAGTGTGCACCAGAGTCCACTGGAAGACAATAAAACACAGATTGCTGGGCCCCACCCCCAAGATTTTCATTTAGGAGGTCTGATTCAGGGCCCCAAAATCGGCATTCCTGAGTTCCCAGGCAATGTTGATGCTGCTGGCCCCAGGGACCATACACTTAGAGCCTCTCACTTAAACTAGAAATGGATTTCAGCCCTGCTTATGCCTGAGAGTCACCTTCAGAGCTGTGGAGCTTTTGAACGGTGCAGAGTTTGAGTGTGTGCTGGGCTTCCATATTCATCAGTGTACCACCTGTGATGCTGATGCATAGGGAATGCTGAGAACCACATGCAGGTGTTTATGCCTGTTTATGAGCAATGGTGTTTCTAAAGGGCTGACACTCTGAAGTGAAATCAGTGATTTACATGCTAGTATGAATGAGTTCCCAAGCTTTTCTGAGAGATTCTAGTGGAGGGAAAAGGTATAGGTACTGCAGACCCTAGACAGAGGGACATATATGGAGGAGGCACACCAAGGGGAGGGAAACTGAGGCAGTCAAAACCATCTATACTTGCCTTACCAAGGAGGGGGTGAAAGCCTTTTGTGGGAGGAGCCCTTGCTGCTACAATTGCAGCCACTTCCTCAGACTCTCACTCCCTTTGGTTCTGCTTCTAAGTCTCATTGACTGTGGCCAAGACCATCAAAATGGACAACATGGAAACACAGCTGGTCAGGTTGTCTGACTGAGACCTAGATCCCTGACCTCACATGCACCTCATTGTCCACAGAGATACTGGAGAGAGAGCACTTCCACATGGATTTGGTCCTCAGCATTCCCCTTGAGCATAGGATATGAGTGGGACTTTAAATTCCACTTACTTTACAGGGAGAAATGACATATCTCTTTAGCTGAGCATATTCAGTCACGCATTTATCACACTGCCTTTTAACCCCAGTTGAAATGAGTGGTGGGCGGAGAGGACATTTTTCTAGTTTCTTCTTCCAGTGCCAACTTTTATATAGTTCTCACTGCCTCTTGAGAATAACTTAGCTTAGCTCTTTCATAGCTTGAAGCCAGCCCAGTCTTCTAAGGAATTGCTCTTGTTGTCCCTGGCACAGCAGGCTCTAAGACTTAACTCCACATTTAATAGAGTTCCCACTTTCAAACTGTAGCATCTGCGGCCCAAAGTAGAGCCTGGCTAAACTGAGAGCGAGGCCTCCAGCCATCAGCTGAGGAAGAGGCCGGAGGATACCAGGTCCTCTTGCTCCCCAGTTGCAGATGAGAGCTGGGTGGGAGTGGGGCATGAGGGTGTTTGTAAAATGTGCTTCCCTTAATCCTGTGGTGTCCTGAGGATGTCTGAACACAGGCCTTCTTCCTGACCTGCAGAAAGGATGGAAGGCCTTGCACTGTGGAAAGAGCTGGGAGGGGGCAGGGGAGAGATAGTACAGATGCCCTCAGCTGCTGGGGAGACCAGACAGAGGTATTTGCAGAAAAAGAGCCCTGAGAAGCAGGAGGCCTGGGCTCCCTGTAACTGGCTGAGCAACCTCAGAAATGTAGCACCTCTTCTTTGGGCCTCAATTTCCTTATATATTAACTGAGGAGGCTGGACCAAATAATTCTTGTGTTTTACCTATGATTCCACAGTTATGTGAATTGAACTGTTATTGAGTCACTTACTTTAAAATACATGCAATAAGTAAGCAGTTGTTACAACTGTGTTAAACTTAAAAGGTTATTTCATCTGTAGTACTGGATTTAATTTACAAGTTACAAGAAACCTCCAGAGAACTCTCTCTCTCTCTCTCTCTCTCTCTCTCTCGTTCATGTTAAATGATGAAGGTTTTCTGAACAAGGTGCTGTACAAGCAGATTAAATTTATGAATTTTCACATAACTTTAACATCACTTAAAGGGGAAATTATATATGATCCTTAAAGCCCTTAATCCCAAATACTCATATGTTATATATAAGTGAGGAAAAAATCAAGAACAAAGGAAGCCTTCTTCCAGGAGGTAGAATTGAATCCATCCTCCCCTTGAGTGTAAATTCAGTAACTAACTTCTATCACACAGAGCATATAAAGGGGGAAAATGACTACAGTAGAGAATCCTGGCAGACACCTTAACCAAGGGACCAAGGTCAACATGACCAGTGAGAAATCATGTAATGTCACACGTTCCTGATATAATACTGTGAGAAGGGCACTGCACCCCTGTGACATTCTTTCCCCAAAATCCACAGCCCCAGTGTAATAACAATAAAAAGCAATCAAACCCAAATTCAGGGACATTCTACAAAACACATAACCTGTACTCTTCCAAGTTATCAAAGTTATCAAAGCAAGGAAAGAATGAGAACTTGTCACAGATAGGAGGAAGCTGAGGTATGATAGCTGCATGCAACAAGGTATCTTGTATAGGATCTTGGAGCAGAAAAAAGACACTAATGGAAAAAAACTGGTGAAATCCAAATGAAGTCTGTAATCTGGTTAATAGTACTATACCAATGTTAATTTCTTAGCTTTGATAAAGGTACTATAGTTATATAAGATCTTACCATAAGGAGAAGCTGGGTGAAGGGTATCCAGGAATTCTGTATACTTTATCTTTGCAACACTTTCATAAATCTAAAATTACTTCAAAATAAAAAGCTAAAAGATAAAGGACTGTACATGGGGTAGACAAAGTCATTAATGCTGAAAATGTGTCAACTAGTAATGAATATGGCATTATTCTTTGAATGTACTTTTTCAAATGTAAGTCTTAAAATGTGTACATCAGTAAACATGAATTAAATGTCAAAAACCCAATGGCATCACTATCTTTGTCTTCATATTCACTAAATTACATTATAACTTCTGTGAGAGATTTTCTGTCTTGTTCATAACTGTATCCCTATCAGCTAATTCAGTATGAGTATGTGTTGAGTGAACAAATGAATGAATGAATCAATGATGCTATTCTGGGCTTTGCACACAGATAATTAGATAAGCTCAGTCCCCAATTCCTGGATTTTATAATCTAATAAGATATATTTAAATATTTTATATATCAAATTTATATTTTAGTATGTATCATTTATATATAAATCTGAGAAATCTAAGATCAATATTTAAAATCTAAGAATATGTATATAAAATATACATACATAAAACCAGAGAGAGCACAATACAAATATTAAGTGAATCTGGGGGAAAATGAATTTACGTTGGTAGGAATTTTTGCCTATTTTTGTTCACTGCCATATCCTCAGTGCCTACAATAGGTTTGGCATTAGCTGACACGCAACAAATATTTGTTCAATGGATAAATGAATCAGCTTCATGTATAAGCCAAGGGGATGCCTTCCAGTTCCTTTCAGGTGAGTGTGTGGGAAGAGTGGGGCTGCTGCAGAGAAGCTCTCAGTCTCCCAGCCTGAAGGCAAGTTGGCATGTACTGTGTTTGTGCTAAATGTTCCCCTGAGATGCCTTAGAGATCCTCCCACTCTGCCTCCCATGGCCTTCCAGAATCCGCACCGGGCACAAAGGTCTGACTGTGTTTTTATCCAACGACAAAAAAAGAAACACCACAACGGAAATGTCTCCACACACTCATTTCCACATTGAAATTTGTGTTGACTTGGTGAAGAAATTCAACGGAACTGAACACCCCTCTGCAGAGTGGAACTTGACCTAAGAGCCCCCAAGCAAAAATTTTAGAATGAATCCCTTTACTCTTCTAAATTACCAAATAAACATCTGTCCAGAGAAGGGCTTCTCTTGTGGGGTCCCCAAGCAGTATTGCTGCCCATCTTCCTATGAGCTTTTAATTGGAGCATGACTCTGGACACAGCATGGATAATTTCTCTGCTTCAGAAACTCTCAAAGTCTAGCCTCGAGTTACAAAGATGAAACACAACTGTGTACATAGAAATATGTCTGGGAAGCCAAAGGTAATTGACTCTGCTCTTTTTATGCTTTAGAATCACAACCTTGAAATTTTCTATTGTTCTTTTCCAGGCACTCCTACTATTATGGACTAAAACTGAAATGAAGCGTTTTCTCTTCACCATGGCCCTATCATTAAAAGGGAAAAGGGAAAAGATTTTAATGGGCTAAAGTTTCCTTTACCTGCATTGTTACCATTGTTATTTAATGGGAAAAATGGAGAGAGCTCAGTGGAGAATTTAACTCTGGAACAGACCCAACAGCTGCAGAGGAGGCGATTTGAGAAGCACCCAACATTCCATCCCATCAAAACTAACTTTCTTTCTCTCCCACCACAGGTAATAAAGTTTTCAGCATTAATTTTGAGCAAGTCACTTCTAACTCTTTGTGGATGGGCGCCATAATCCTGCTTCTTTTTAAAAAAATTATTGTTGTTCAATTACAGTTGTCTGCATTTTCTCCCCACCACTCCCCCCACCCCAGCCAAACCCATCTTCCTCCCTTGCTTCCACTGCTTCTTTAATTCATCCTCTTCCCATGCCCCTGCACAGTGCTGGGCATGTTGTAGGTACCTAATAAATATTTGTAGTCTGATTTATTTATTTTTCTTTTCTTGTATTGATTCTATATAGGGAGGGAGAGAAACATCAATGGAGAGAGAAACATGAATTAGTTGCCTCTTGCACACTCCCCAAATTGGGACCAAACCCACAATCTAGGCATGTGCCCCTACTGGAAATTGAACCTGCAACCATTCAGTTTGCAGGAAGATGCCCAACAAACTGAGCCACACCAGCCAGGGCTGTAATCTGATTTACTGAGGCACTTCCACTGCAGTCAGGGTCAACTACTGGGAACTCTGACGGACACTGAGACATCAGAACAGTGAAAATCCAGAGAGTTTGAAGAGATTATCCAGCTGAACTATAAAACAAAGATGACCCTCTTGATAGTTTTCTGTAAGCATCAGGCAAGCTTTCCTAATGTTTGGGATCTATAATAGAGTCAAGGCGCTTCCTCAGGAGGCAGACTCAGCTGAAAGTGAAGAATGGCCCTATTTCCCCTGTGCCAAGGAGTTCCCGTGTTCGGCGAGCAGGGAGGATTACTTAAGATGATGGATGTGGGTATGCTTTACAAATACACATGCTCACATTCATTTTTAACCACTTGGTGTTTAAGAGCACAGACTTGGAGCCAGATTGTCTACATTCGAATGCCTACTGTGTTAGTAACTAGCTGTGTGACTTTGAACAATTTACCTAACCATTCTGTGTCTCAGTTTTCTATCTGTAAAATGGACATAATACTACCTATCATAATCCTTTTATGAGGATTAAACAAACATAAAGCACTTAGAAGAGTTCCTGGCATATAGCAAATGCTATATGTAGGTTAGAGGTTATTTTTGCTATTGTTGTTATTTATTTATTATTATTAAAGCATTCTTCAGATATAAGGTATCTTTACCACTCTCCACAATGAATGATATTTCACTTTCTCCCAACAAATTCATGAGATGAGTTTTATTATTATCTTCACTTTAGATAAGGGAAAAATTAAGATCAGAAGACTTAAGTGTTTGTTAACACTCCTTTGCTCACTTTGCCATACCATTCTTGTCTCTTGGTGATGGTGCTGATAGTGATCTTCAGGGGACAGTCAGGTCCTGCCATGCTTGGTGTGGGGCAAGGGCAGGTGGCTCAGCAGGGCCCTACTGGCTCAAATAGGATGTTTTCTTAAATAGTATCCTGGGTATCATCCTGCTTTGTTGGCTGACCACCACATCATTAATTCCATGCTTGTGCCCTTGGCATACCTCTGCTCACTCCTCAAATACAGTCCCTAGCTGCAAAATGAATCTTTATTTTTCTTATTCTAATTAGCTTGGTGATTATTTTGTCTCAGCTTAGCTTGCCTTGTATACCCTCAGTGTTTTTTTCCTGGGGGGAAGAAAATCTGCCGTCTGCTGCCAGACTCAGATATAGCCTATTGAGTTGGACCAGAAATAAGCAGGAAGTCAGAGCTTTGGGAACTGGGCCCTGGGCTGGGGACCAGGAAGTTGGCTCCCTTCCCCCCGAACTATTAGCTACTCAAGAGCTGGTATGTTTTCTGATGGCATCTGCTTTGTACGGGCTTTCTAAGACCATTGCAAACCTGGAGCAAGGCTCTGGGGAGGTTACAAGGTTGAATCAGACACAGGCAATGCACCACGAGACTCACAGCCCAGGAATGGTTGAAAAGCCCACACAGAGAAAACTCTTAATACCGGAGCCAGCTTACCTCATTTCAAATGCTGTTCTTCCTCTTACTAACTTCATATCTTTAGGCAACCTGCTTAACTTCGCTGTGCCTCAGTTTTTCATCTATAAAACTTGGATAATGATTATACCTATCTAGTCAGGATTCAATGAATTAATACATATAAAACTCATGGAACAATGTCTGTACCTGAAAAGCTTTTAATAAAAGTTATTGTTACTATTTTAATTGTTATATTATATATTTCATATATATTAAACAGTATTAATATATACTACATCTAGTATACTACACATATACTATATATGTATATACTATACATATACTATATAGTATATATACTACATATAGTATACCATATATAAGTATATAATATGCGTATATAGCATATAGCTTATACATAGCATATTATATATACTATTATTAAAATAACTATATATTATTATTAAAACATTCCATAGCAACACCAAGGAAAGAGTGATTTCTGACAAGGTTGGTCCAAGAAAGATATAGTTATAAAATGTAAGAGTCACTATTTATTGAAAGCTCAAAATATGCTAACCCCTTTATAAACACTATCTAACAGCAATTTTCAACCTTTTTCATCTCACAGCACACATAAACTAATTACTAAAATTCTGCAGCATACAAAAAATATGTTTTTTGCTAATCTGACAAAAAAGTTATAATTTTTTTATATTTTTTTAAAGATTTTATTTATTTATCTTCAGAGGGGAAGGGAAGGAGAGAAGGAGAGAAATATCAATGTATGGTTGCCTCTCGTGCATTCCCTGCTGGGAACTGGCCTGCAACCTAGGCATGTGCCCTGACTGGGAATCGAACCGCAATCCTTTGGTTCACAGGCCCGCGCTCAATCCACTGAGCTACACCAGCCAAGGCAAAAGTTATAATTTTGATTCATTCACTCCAGATGCTATTGTTGTGTTGGCTGTTGTCAATTTTTTTATTTGACAATCTAAGGTAAAAAAAGGTCAGTGCTCCTGACTAAATAGTTATGTATTGCATGCTTTAAAAATTCTTGTAGCACAACAGTTGAAAATCACTGATCTAATGTAATCCTCACAAAATCCCATGAATGGATGATATTTGCCACATTTTAGATGAGAAAGCGAATCCTCAGAGGGGATAAGCAACTTGCAGAGCAGTTCATGGTGGGGCCAGAATTTGCACCCAGATCAGACTGTCTGCAGCGTACCAATTCTTAACCATGTGCCTTATGCTTCAGGACATATGGCTTTTGATGCAGATCAGAAAGGCAGGAAAAGCAAAGCGTGTAGGAATTAGCATGAGGAGGGGCACAGAGGCCTCTACAGCCAGGAAAGCAGTACTAAGTCAAGAAGTTCTGTCAGAGCAAGAGAATGAATGCTGAAGCCCCTCCACCAAGATGGGTGTCAGGCTCATATAACACTTAGCTTTACCCATCCTAAGCCTCCAAGCTCACATTGTAGACCAGATGGGTGTCCTGGATGACATCGTTGTGCAACGTCTCTGGAGCATGGACCACACCTGACTGATGGAGTGATAGGAGGTAAGAAATCATCCCCCTTCTTCTCATCTCTCTCTTATATTCTCCAACTTCCTTTGGTATCTTCACTGCTGAGATACAAACTATCACAACATACTCAGAGTCCCATGTGCCTGACTCACTGTTGCTGGGGAAAGATTCTGAGGGCAAAAGCTGCTGAGCCTCTCAGGGAAGTTTCCAAGCAGGACTGAGTGGTTGAGCAGGCTTGCTGCTGGGAAAACCAGGAGCTTCTAGTGACTGGCCAGGCCAGGCCTGCATCCTCCAGAAGCCATCCTCAACATCCTCACCTACAGCAGCTGAGAGAGGATTTCAGAATGTGCACAGCTGGGACCTAGTCAAAAAGAGTAGCTCTGCTTTTGTTCTTTCCTGCCTGAGGCTGGGAGATGCAAAGGCAGCCTGGACAACCTGGAGACTCTTCCCTACCAGAAATGATAAAACAGAAGCTAATGATATCATCTTCAGGGCAACCTAAGTAGGCATCATGCATGCATTCATTTCTCAAAAAAACATTTACTGAGAACACACTACATACCATGGGCACATATAGGTAACTATAGATAAATAGAATCCCTACATTCTAGAGAGGGAGGCCTTCCAGTAAACAAATATGGAAGACAATGGGATTCATGCTCAACAGAGGACACATAGGTGCTATGGAAGAACAGAAGAGAGACACCCAATAGCCAAGGGAGGTAGACAGGATAAGATGCAGTGACATCTGAGTTGAGCTGTGAAAAGTAAGTGGAAATTAGAGTTGACCAAGAGAAGAGACAGGATAATGCCAATGCAGAAGGGGGAGCATTTACATAAATGTTTTTCAGCTGGAGTTATAGGAAATAAAGGCATTCAACAGGCAGTATTTTCTCTAAGAGTTATGCAAGACATGGTGGGAAACAGAAACATTTTAAAAGCACCCCTTTTACTTCCGGCCAAGATGGAGGCACAGGTAGATAACTGTGCCTCCTCGCACAACCAAAATAAGGACAACAACAATTTAGAAACAAAAAACCAGTACTGACAGAGAATTGAACTGTATGGAAGTCTGACAACCAAGGAGTTAAAGAAGAAATATTCATCCAGACCTGTAGGAGGGGTGGAGACAAGCAGCCAGGTGGAGAGGACTTGTGGCAAGGCTGTGGCTGGTAGGCTAGGTGGTCCCACATTTGCATGCAGATAAACCAGGAGGAACAATTGGGGAGCAAGACAGACTGCACAACCCAGCGTTCTGGTACAGGGAAAAAATGCCTCACAGCCTCTGACTGAAAACATCTGTAGGGGTTGAGTCAGCAGGAGAAACTCCCAGGCTCACAGGAGAGTTCACTGGAGAGACCCACAGGGTCCTAGAATGTACACAAACTCACTCACCCAGGAATCAGCACCAGAATGGCCCAGTTTGATTGTGGGTAGCCAGGGAAGTGGCTGAAAACTGACAGAGAGCTGAACAAGTGGCATTGTTCCCTCTCGGACCCCTCCCCCACATACAGCACCACAATGCAACGATATGCATCGCCCTGCCCTGGTGAACACCTAAGGTTCCACCCCTTACTACATAATAGGCACATTAAGACCAAAAAAAAAAAAATAGCCCAAATGAAAGCTCCAGAAAAAATACAACTGAGTGACAAACACATAAGAAATTTATCAGATACAGAGTTCAAAACACTGGTTATCAGGATGCTCCAGGAACTCACTGGGTACTTCAACAGCATAAAAAAAGACCCAAGCAGCAATGAAGGTCACATTATGTGAAATAAAGAAAAATCTACAGGGAACCAACAGTGATGGGAAGGAAACCAGGACACAAGTCAACGCGGTTTGGAGCAGAAGGAAGAAAGAAACATTCAACCAGAACAGAATGAAGAAATAAGAATTTGGAAAAATGAAGAGAGGCTTAGGAACCTCCAGGACACCTTTAAACATTCCAACATCTGAATTATAGGGGTGCCAGAAGGAGAAGAGTAAGACCAAAAAAATTGAAAAATTATTTGAATAAATAATAAAGGAGAACTTCCCCAATCTGGCAAAGGAAATAGACCTCCAGGAAGTTCAAGAAGCCCAGAGTCGCAAAGAGGTTGGACCCAAGGAGGAACACATCAAGGCACATTATAATTACATTACCCAAGATTAAAGTTAAGGAGAGAATCTTAAAAGCAGCAAGAGAAAAGAGAGTTACCTACAAAAGATTTCCCATAAATCTAGCAGCTGATTTCTCAAAAGAAACCTTTCAGGCAAGAAGGGGCTGAAGAGAAGTATGCGAAGTCATGAAAGGCAAGGACCTCCATCCAAGATTGCTCTATCCAGCAAAGCTTTCATTTAGAATGGAAGGGCAGATAAAGTGCTTCCCAGATAAGGTCAAGTTAAAGGAGTTCATCATCACCCAGCCCTTACTATACAAAATGTTAAATGGACTTTACCTAAGAAAAAAAAGATAAAAAAATATGAACAGTAAAAGGACAATAACCTATTAACAATGAACCTTAAAAACAAAAACAAAGCCCTGGCTGGCGTAGCTCAGGGGATTGAGTGCGGGCTGCAAACCAAAGCATCACAGGTTCGATTCCCAGTCAGGGCACATGCCTGGGTTGTGGGCCAGGTCCCCAGTGGGGACCACATGGGAGGCAACCACACATTGATGTATCTCTCTCTCCCCTTCTCCCTCCCTTCCCCTCTCTAAAAATAAATAAATAAAAT